>CAMPDV010000005.1:1200000-1800000 GCA_946699065.1 Loxodes magnus | reverse complement strand
TGTTCTACTATTTATTCTATTATCTACTGGTTTTTCAGCATTTCTTTAACAACCTAGTTCTGTTTTTGCTAAAGATTGACAATTTCTTCTTAAGAACTAGAACATCCCATTATTTAATACAACTTTATTTAAACTTAAACTTATTTATTCAATAGATAACTTATTTTAATATCCTTTCAGTATTCTCACGATATTTCTTTATATAAATTTACCACTTCATTTATTTATATAAGCTACTGCTGTTCTACAAGCCAAATTTTAACCAAATTCTAGGATATTTTAAGAAAATCCGATAAATAATGAGGATAATATTTATTTCAAATTCGGAAGTCAATCAGGAATTCAAAGTGATATTAAAGAGAAATTTAAAGTTCTAGTAATGATAAAAAGGTAAATCACTAGGTAGTAGGGTACTAATATCAGGAGATGAATTGTTTAAATATCTTAATCAAATTAATTGATATTTTGTGATTTATCTATAATAGCCTAAACGAATTAGGCATATCCATTTTAAAAGCATCAAAATCTATTTTGCTTTATATTTCTTATAATATAGATGAATAAATTTCTCTTCCTATATAATTAAAAATTAAACCTATTTTCCATATTTTTAGTTATTAATGAGCAAGATTAACTTCTATAAAAACGCTATTTTGTCTTTATAGTCACTTCAGCACTTGCTTATTTTGTTCCTTTTTTACTTAAATAAATCTTAAAATATAGAAAACATTCTCAAATCTATTTATATGCTAAATTTTATTTTTATTAAGAAATATTTTAACTATGTATGAAAATTCTTGACAATATTAAGTAAAAGAAACAACTTAAATAAGTAATTAAATTAATTGTTCTTTAAATTAAATAAAAGGTATGATAAACTATTAATATCAGTTATTTCTTATATATTTTTAAATTAAATATTCTAAATTCTGTTATAAAGTTTTGAAACTTCTGTTCTCTTCTCTCTTTATCATAATATTTTCATTTACATTTAACTATTTTACCAATAAGTTAATCTTGCTATTTCCTACTGTTTGATGTAATACTAAATTAGATTTCATTTAAGTATATTAAATAATTCTTGCTATTATTTAATGCATTTCTATTTTAAGATATGCAATAAAACTTTATAGCTTTCATTTTCAGTTTAATTAGCAAAAGTAGGTAATAACAAAAGCCTTATACTAATTACTTTATAGCTATTTTGCTTTTTATTTATATTATCAAATTTGAAAGATTAAGAATAGTTATTCTTATTCTTTTGCTTTAAAAAGGATATCATTTTATATATTAATCTCATTAAATAACTCAGAAACCTTTATTTTCGGTTCTTAACACTAATTGATATTTTAAGTTAGATTTCTAGCTTTATTCATATAGACTAAGAGCTTTAAATATTATTATTAACTTTCTATTTAAAAGATTTTAAATATAATTTTAACTCTGAAATCTCTAGATAAAACTAAGAAAATAATGATTTAATTTCTAGTAGGTATGAGAATACATAATAATAAGGATTTATTCCATTGATAAGAAGATTAGTTTTATAGATATACAGCAATTTAAGTATTTAATTGCCTTTAATTTAAAACTTAATATCCTAGCTCTTTTAACTATTTTAGATACATCTTATTAAGCTTATCTAACATATCTTCTTTTGAGCACTTTTTATCATATTTTTGCTTTTAGATAAGCTAGAAAAATATGAAGAGTAACAGGAAGAAATAGTAGATTATAAAACTATTATTAGATATAAAAATTGCTGTAGGTGAGAAATGGAAATGGGTGAGATGGATAATTATTAGTAATTGAGGTTATTTATTAAAAATTAAAGCTTCTTCATTATTTTTTCATCATCGCTATTTTTATTTTTTTATATTGGACAGAAATAAGGTTTGCTAGTCCTACTTGTATCAAACCAAAGGAAATAAAACCAAGATTAGTAATTTCGCTTCCCTAAAATAAGAAAATCAAAAGGAATAAGTGTATGAAATGTCCAACTCCGAATATAACTCCTAAGTTAACAATTCCATGGCTCAAAATATTCTAAATAGAAGTGAAACATTGAGCAAGATAAAGGAAGAATACGCTAACAAGAGCATAAGTTAATTCATATTTTTAAAAGAACAACTCGTCTCAGTTTTTTATCATTGGTGTTTCATACATTTCAGAAAGTTACTTCATTATTGCCACTTCTACCAAACTTACTCCAAACATAAGATCTGCTATACATAAATGCTTTTTATCAGATAGAATGAATAAAGAAGTATAGGATTATCCAAAAAAACAAATAATTGAACCTAAAATAAGTAAATATCCTGAAAAGTCAGTATAATTATAGTCAAAATAGACTGAGACAAAAGTTCCAATTATTAGTAAACTACTCCCTAGGATGGCTTTTAGATTATATTTAGCTATGCGAAGGCAGTTAAAAATATAAGCGAAAGCAGGTATTAAGAAATAGGAAGTATGATATATTTCTTAATGCTTATTCATATATTACTAAGCCTTTAAACTTAACAAATTAAAGCCTATATAAAAAATGCTCAAAGTAACTATATCTGGTATATCTCTTAGTTGTAAGCTTATTCTAAACGACTTAGTTTTATCTTTCTCTTTTATATCTATGATTTTAACCAAAAAATGTACGGCTGATAGCACAAGGACTATAAATAAATGCTCTAAAAACAAAAACTGTCTTAATCAACTTACCTCATAGATTTAAGTACCTCAGTAATATGTAAATATGCGTTTGGTGAGGAGTTATGCAGAGACTGAGAGTAAAAGATGCTCTATAATTAAAAGCATGTTTAGTCTTTGGCTTTACATTTTGTATTTTAGATTTAACTCTTTAATTTAAATATCTCTGTTTAATATTAAATAACTTCTATCCTTATTTTATTCAGCAAAATTACAGTCTTCTTAAAGAATCTAAATGCTAAAGGTAAAGCATAACTGAAATATAAAATTATCTATAAGAAACAATGGCATTAAGGTTAAAGTAGAGAATAAAGAATAAAGATTAATTAGAACTATTTTTCTTAGGTACTTCAATATCTAACTTGAATATCTAATTTATTCATAGTATAAAGGAAAAGTTATAAATAGCCTACTAATACAAATACTTCTCTAAATTTATGAATTTAAATCATCTTTAAACTTAATTATTCCTAGCTTTAATTTATTTTAACTTTTAGTTTATTTATAAAAAATTCAATTTCTAACAAAAACTTAGAATTCAAATCTAAAAAGGCAGACTAATTCAAATTAATAAAGCAAAATTTAATGAAGCATGATTCAGCTTCTATATGATAATTTAAGAGAAATAGAATTTATAAAAATAGCTGAAGTCTTGCTATATATAAAAAGGCTTTCTAAACATGATATTTAGCTTTATTTTTATAATAAACTCTAAAATAAACGAGAGATTATAAAAGAGGAATCAGAATTAAATTTCTTTCTTAAATTCAAAATAATAAAAATGATCTGAAAGTTACTATTTATATCAGTGTATTAATACTGAATTGTTTATTCCTAAGAATGCCATAAAGTCTTTTGTGATTCCTTGATGCAAGTAAATCCAAATAGATGTTCAGTGTTTAATGAGTAATCTTCTTTTTGGCTTATAAATCCATGTCTCAGATCTAGTTGCTCACTAAACTAAACTTTGAATTTAGTTACATAGCATTACTATTTCTAGATAGATGAAGAAAAAAATAGCTCAACTTAATTTGAAAGTGAAGTAAAATGCGGCGAACAAACAAATACATACTTGGACTACTATGAATATATGATAAATTATATCTAATATTTGAAAAATAAAAAATATTTCGTTTTTAAGGAAATCACAACTTCATCTAGATAATTGAGAGAATTGGCTTCTGATGAAAACAACCTATAGCAATAAAATGATAAGATAAGAGCTTGTAAGAATATTGTGCTTAATAATTGCTAAAATGCAACTAAAAATTTTTCTTATACTTAGGGAATTAACAAAGAATATTAGAATGAGCTTAAAAAATGTAATTCTAGTAATTCTTGTGATTATGATAAAGATTTATCTAGATAAGCTGACTGTGAGTGCAACTTTAATGGGAAATCCTATTGTAGAAGACTACTTGGTGATAGGTAATATTGTGACTGGTTAATTTATCTTTGCTCCTATTATGAAACTAAGGATTACAATACTGAAACATCTTTATAACTTTTTATTAAAGGATGAATTTACCATCAAACTGAAGAAGGAGTTCCTGATTGCTTTAATCTTGTCTATAATGATATTACATTTTTAGTTTAGGAAGAATTCTCAAAATTGTTAACAGTCTTAGGCCTTATTCTAGCATTAATCTTGACTTGATTTAAATTCCGAACTATGAAATTATTTTATTTTTTTATTTTTATTCTTTAAATACTTCTTATTCAAAATACTCTATTCATAAATACACTAATAATCAGTTTTTTATCCAAAAACTTAATATCTAAATGATTAAAACTTAAATAACGTATGGCTTGCTATCTTTTAACTATAGATTTATTTATATAAGATTGAAACTATTTTAAACTTTGTATTTTACTTGTGGTATTTAAATTACCATTTGTAAATAAATTCTTCTTAATTAAATCTAATCATTTGATAATTTAAATTGCTCTAGAGTCTTGTAAGTTATTAGATAGATTAGTTATAGAATTAATAATTTAAATATAGGAATAATATTGAAATATTTCAGTTAAATAAGTCTATTTTGCTATCATTTCTTTACTAAGCTCATTAAATCGTAATACTTCATAGCTTCTTTACTTGCAAATATATAATTTCCATACACTAATTTATCATCTATATTTTAGGGTGACAAATAAAAAAGCATTTTATCTCCATTTCACCATTCATTAGCATATTAATTGAATAATTTATCATCTATTTTCTCGATGAAATACAAGTCAAAGTTTAGCTCTTTACTTAGAAGGCTTAAAATTCTAACGCAATCTTTCTTATATTGATTAGAGCTTTAAGTTTATCCTCAGTATTCAAATTGAATTAGCAAATTTTTTTTATTCATCTGTAAAATTTTCTAACCTCCTTCAAGTCCATAACAATCTTATCCTTGAATATCACTTTTGATGAAGTCAATTTGAGGCTATTATTTTTCAAGCAAATCATCTAAACTTTAAGTTTCAACTTTTAAGTCATCTCTCTCGTTCTTTTTATGAGAATCAGATATATAAGTGATAGCTGTAAACTTACGTCTTACTATATATTTAATGGATTTTTTATTAGAAATTGCTTGCTAAAATACTTGAATATTAGAAGTAAGAAAGGGGTAATCTTTTAAGTTTAGGTTAATATTGTTCCAATATAATTTTATCTGTTCATCTCCTAATTCATATGCATTTATTTTTCAGTTCTTATCATAACGATTGAGAATATGAGCCATTATGATTGTATGAACACCTATATTACTTCCTAATTCTAATATTGATCTTGCCTTTTTTAACACTCTTGAGTATATACTAAATAAAACTAAGCTTCCATGATCAGCAGAGTACAAAGATTCTTTTTTCCAAAGTAGTAAATAATCTTTTCTAGGAGCTTAGAAATTTAGAGTTACATCAAAAACCTTTATACTAAAATCTTTTATTCCTTTTCTAGTAAAGTTTGAAGGTTTTTCTTTCTACTAGACATCAACCTTTTAGATAGCTTTTTATTTTTCCTATTAAGAGATAGTATTAACCTCTGCTTTAGAAATATTTAAAACTTAAATATTCATAGTAGGCGTTTATTAGAGTTGAGTCAAACTATAGAAAATAACTAGGATTGAAAGGAAGGCCATAAGACAATAGAAATATTTCTTCATTTTAAGTTTTATTTTTTTATTTTTATAACTATTAATAATGCTAAAACGAAAGAAACTTAATTTTGCATTTTATAGCTTATTCTCTCAAATTAGTAAGAATAGCTAAGAACTAAGGAAAGAAAATAAAGTTGAAAGTTTCAAAAAAGCCTTTAAAGTTTAAAAATAAATTAGCATAATGTTCTATTTCTATCTATTTCTTTATAAAATGATTTCGAAGGAATCATTTTTTGATTTTAATAAATGTAAAATTTATTTTTTATTTTGATTTATTAATTTAATTATTTTAACTCCCTTGAATCTTCCTATAGATTAATAAGAGTTCTTAATAAATTAATATTATTTTCAAATATCACCTAGTTAAAAGAACACATAACCAATTCTTTTAATATATTTCTTCCTTGCTACATTTATCTTAATCAAACTTCTTTTTTAGTATAGTTCTTACTTTTTATAATGATAGCATATTTATTTTTAGTTATGATTGATTCTACCTAGTAGTTTTTGTTGTTACAGTATAAATCAAATAGTTATATTATTTTAGATATACCTCAATAAAAAGTATAATGAAAATTATAAAGTTGAAGCTCTGTGTTTAAATTATTTCTTTATATTCCTAGTAAAGAGTAAATTTATAACTAATTAATTTACAATATATCATTATTATTAAATAAATACAATAGAAAAGTATAAAGATTAGTAAATAGAAAATTTGCTTAATCTACTGTTATTTACATCTAGGCAAAAATAAAGCACTTAAACTAAAATTAATTAGATAAGTTATATCATTTTAGTAAATTATTATCTGATATACCTATTCTTTTACTAATAAGATTCTATTTATGATAAATAGAGAAAAACAATTACTATCTATTTATTAACTATGGTGGAAATTAATTATATTGAGTTATTTAGAGCAATAGATTTGTATTGGTTTATAAATAAATACTTCTATTAATATTTTATAATTTAATTTATTTCATTTATACATGTTAGACTATGCAATAATTTAACTTTAATTATTGTTTAATTTTGCTTAAAAAATATCCTGTGGTATTTAAAATTTTTGCATTAAATAATGGATTTTTTTAGATCTCTTTATGCACATCTAAGTTCACACAAAATAAATTTCTGCTTTTTCTCCTTTAATAGTTAAAAAATAATCCTATCATCCTATAATTAGTCAAGTTGATACTAATTTCAAAATTCTTGCACTAAAATTCTCATAAATAGCTCTAAATTTGTTCAAAATTATTTTTTTAATTCTTAAGCAATCACTAATTTTTAAATTGTTCCAATATTCAAGCAACATTAGCTCATTTTATTGAATATACAAATTTTAAGTAAAGATTCTATTTATTTCTTGTACAGATTAAAGCAAACTTTAATTTAGCAAGAAGGGATTAACAGTATAATATTAATCAAATTAAGATTCTTTCCTGCTTTACTTAAATACTAGCAATTAAGAATTATAGATGCCTTCAATAGTTAATTTTTCATCTTTTCCTAACTTTTCATTAGACAAGAATTCTTTAAATTATTTATGTAAAATGGGTATTATCATTTAAAACTCACTGCTAATATAAAGAAAAAAAGGTAAAAAATTGAGAATTAAGCATTTCACCTATATAATGCTAAAATACAGAATCAATTATAATTTAAATACTCTTATTAAAGCAATTTTATTCATTTAATCTTTTAATAAAACAGTCTCAATCATTTTTTTAGCAGCGAGTTTAAAAAGAGCAATTCAAAAAGTTTATAAAAGCTGATATAATAGAAATGTTTATTGATGAAAGCAAAATATCTAATTATTATTTAACATTTTTTACTTAAGCATAGATAAAAATAGCTTAGCAAAATATTAGACTAGTATCTGTCTTTAATTTAAAAGACAAAAGCTTTAAGTTTTTATTATCATTACTATCCTCGTTTTAGAGGTACTTATATGGTAAAATTTTAAAATTGCTTAAATAAAAAGAGTTTAAAAAGCTATAAAATAAGTTATTTATAAATTTATTTGAAGTTTACTTTTACTTAGACTAATAAAAAATTGAATGTATAGAGATAAAAGATAATAATATTTTTGGAAAGAAGAACCCTTTTATTAAATTAGCTTAGATAGTCTCTTAATTCAAATATTTATATTATTATCGTTCATAACTTAAAAGTTCAAATCTAATTAAACTGTGAATTTTAAGTATTAATTACAGCAAAAAATTAAATTAAAACTCTTAAATTAGTTTAGAAAGTAATCTTTTATCATTAGCTAGAATTTTTTCCTTTATATTATATCATAAATTTTTAATAAAGAACAGTTTTTCGAAAAATGAAAAAAGAAGATATTAGTTAAATATAAATAAAGGGATAATAAAAAATATTATTTAAAAGCATATATTTAAAGTATAAAGCAACTAGCAACTTAAAATAGGTAAATAAATGAATTTATTAAAAGATACTAAAGATATTTTTTTAAAAGTTTACAGAATGGTTATAAAGCTAACTTTTATGTAATTTTATATAAAGGAACTTTAATGAGAAATTAAAGTTAAGATTATTAAATTATTCTATTCCTTTTTCTTCCTAAAATCAAATATATCTGAGAGCGATTAAACAAAGAGTATACAAACAAAGTTAGTGAAAGGTGAAGAACTAAAATGCTATATAAATAAATATAGTAAATGTGCTAAAAAATAAATTAAAAGCATTCTTAAATTTTAGTTAATTAATAGCTTCTAAGGTCTAAAGAATAAAGTAAAACAATTAAAGTAAAATTAATAGTCTTATTTCAAAAATGTTATCATTTTAAATAAAAAGAAAGAATAAAAGATATAAGATAAAAGTAAAAAGACCTTGATTCATATTCTGCTAACTTTAAATATTTTTGGTAATATTCATAATTAATATATTCATCTTTAATTTTCAATTTTATGATGAAATAACTTATTCTTACTATTTGTTTTATACATATTTGGCGTAATAAGTGTGAATTATTATATTTTGTTTAGTAAGTAATATAAGAGCATTATAATTAGAAAATATAAGGAAAATTAAATGCTCTATAA
Organism: Loxodes magnus; assembly: GCA_946699065.1. NCBI lineage: Eukaryota > Ciliophora > Karyorelictea > Loxodida > Loxodidae > Loxodes > Loxodes magnus. Next base: position 1,791,086 of record CAMPDV010000005.1, on the reverse strand, counting down.
TATAAATACAAAACCAAAGTTTAATAGGAAATTATTCTTTAAGATGTAAGATAGCATAAAATTTTTAATTGAAGAATTTAATCTTTTACAGAGGATTCTCTTAGTTTCTTTGCTAAATTTGATTTGCTTTGTTTTTTTCTCTTAGCTTCTAAAAGCTAATGAGGTTTTAATTTTTAGAGTAATAGAAGATATAAATTAGTTATAATTAAATTTATCTGCTTAAACTTGCTATTTATTAGAGAAAAATCAATGCTAATTACTCTCTTTCATAACTGGTTTTGGCTATCTCTAGTAATTAAGCTTAAAATATAAAAATGGAATAAGCTTTCTAGAGTAATACAATTTATCAATAAAAAGATAAACTTCTTTAAATATAAATCAAAAGATTCCTTAATGATAGAAAATCTATTTCCAATCAATTAAACTAGCTTTAACTCTTTAAAATAGCTTAAACAGTAGGAATAAACCTCACTATATTATTGATCTTGAAATAAAAACTTAGAGACATAAAAAGTATTTAATAGAATTAAATGATTTAATCTTATTTTCATAAATATGTAAATATATAACAACTTAGATTCAATAAAAGTAATCCAACTAATTACTACAGTATTATTTGCTTTAAGCTGATTTATTATTTTGGTTTAATTAGTTTAATTTAATTATAGTGTTAATATAAGTAGCTAAAGAATCTTGAGCTTTAAAAAATATCCTTAGTATCCATTTTTAGATTATATAAGTCTAATTTATCTGAAATAACAATATTGATAATGGGAAATAGGAGTTTAATTTTATAAAGAGTAAATGAATAAGCTAAGATTGATGTTGAGTCTCATGAAGCTTTTAAGAAGCTATTTAAGATTATATAGCAATGTGGAGGAAACTAAGGCTTAACGCTTCCTGCTTGATAGTGCTATTTCAAAATTTATCAATTTTTCGGTGAACAGACTTTTAGAGTTCTTCTTAAGATTTAAGGTCAACTTTCCTATTATAACTCAGCTATGGAGTTTTAATCCTTTCTTCTCTCATTATAATATCCTCATTTGATGAATGATAATCCAGATAAAATCTCTTTTTTGTTTAATATTCTAGATTATAATGAAGATGGCAAAGTAAGCAGAGAAGATGCAAAAATGCTTCTCAATTCAATTCATATAGAGCAAAAATGCTATAGTTAGAAGGAAGGACTTGCTACAGCTTTGCTAGATAACTAAGAAACCTTAAACTAAATTATATGCTAAAATAGTTAAAATGTTGATTATTTTTTTGCAGGTAAAACTAAGCTGAAGGAAAGCTAATTTATTGAAAGAGCATTGAATTAGATTTAATCAAATACATTTCTATTTTAAGTGTGTTTTGATATCCTTAATTAAGCATTTGATCATTCAGATCTTGTAAATACTTTGAAAGAAAGGAAATAATAGTTAGAAAAGACTCTCCCTGAAGTTCTAAAGGAAAGAAAAAGGTCTCTTAGCTAAAATTCGTTTACTAAAAAAAATGAAGGCTAGAGTAAAACTATAACATAAGATATCTAAAAGAAAGGATAGCTTGGCTTATAAGTATCTAATACAGATAAAATTTCACTTAATAAAAGATGTATCAAAAAGAGTCATCAAACTTAATCAGTCGAAAAAATTTTCTTCAATTAAAATTAATAGCTAAAAAATACCCTCAAAAAAGATCAAAATAATACTGATTCTATAATAAAAGCAGGAATGCTTGGATAGGTTAAAAAATCAGGAGAAGTTAAAAATGAATGATTCTAATTAACTGGAAAATTTTTATTGGTTTTTAAGACTTCAACAGATACAATTCCTAGTAAAATATTGAACTTAAGAAAATGCTTATTAGATTCCAGCAAACAACCTATACAATTATAAGTATACGGAATGAGAATGCTAATTCTTGTAGCATAATCTGAACAGGAGGAAAACTTATGAAAGAATTAAATCTTTAAACAGACAGAAATGCATTCCAAATTCTAATCATTTTATGAAATTGATAAAAAAATTGGTGAAGGTGGTATGGCTTAAGTAATGAAAGCATTTAGAAGATCAGATAATTCTCCAGTTGCAGTTAAAATTTTGGATAAAACAAAGTTAAGTAAAAGCCCAAAAGAATTAATAGCAATGTAAAGAGAAATTCATGCCCATAAAATGGCTATTCATGAAAATTGCGTTAAACTATATGATTTATTCGAAAGTGATAAATATTTCTATATAGTAATGCAATATTGCTAAACAGATGTCCTAAATTGGCTCATTGACAATAAATATGATTTACCTGAACTATCCTGCAAAAGAATTATGAAATAAGTAACTGAAGGTTTAATTTATTTACATTCTAGTGGAATAATACATAGAGACTTAAAACTAGAAAACCTTCTACTTTTGAAACGTCCAAAAAATTCCTTAGAATTGCCTAAAGTAAAAATAGCTGATTTTGGACTATCTATATGCTTAGGTCCAAAGTAAATGACTAATTAAGTATTAGGTACTATAGAATATATAGCTCCTGAAGTTCTAATAAGAGGATAATATAGAGAAGCTTGCGATGCTTGATCTTTAGGAGTCTGTTGTTTTGCCTTGTTAACTGGTGTTATTCCATTCAGTGGAAGAAATCGAGATGAAATTTGCAGAAATATATGTCATAAAGAAATAAAATGGCCTAAAAAATATGAAAACATGCTATCATAATCATGCATTGCTAGCATAAACGAGCTTATGAGAAAAGAGCCAGGGGAAAGACTAAGAATATCAGCGTTCTTAAAAGGAGCATGGTTAGCTTGACAGTAGAGATAAACTAAGTTAATTAATTTTAATGTCTCATTTAATGCTGAATAATTGGGATTTAGTTAATCTAATCTATAGCTTAAATTAAAAAAACTTTGATTGAAGTGCGTGTAGCACCTCAATGGTGTGCAGCACTATTAATAATTCTAAAAATAAATGCTTTACTTTTACTTATAAAGTTAAGTATATGAAAAAAGAAATTTGCTTATTTTCATTTTAATCAACTTTATTACCAAATAAATAATCGATAAAGCTTTTAGAATGAATTAACCTTCAAATTTATTACTAATATATAAATTTTCTATTTCTGCTTAAACAAAAAATAAGCAATAGATTAAGTATACAAAATCCATTAATGTGTTGTAAATTTAAGCTAACTTATCAATTATTATTTTCCTTTATTATTATTATACTAACTTTTTTCTTCAGCTACTAGAAATCATTAATTTAAAGCCAATCAGATTTCCAATGAGCATTTTATTTAATTTATTATAAAAAAATGGTTGCTAAGAAATAATCCGGGAAGAACTAATAGGATATCGAATAATATACCTCACTCATTGAAATTTACTTCCTTGAAGCAGCAAATTAAAAACTTTAGCAATAATTCTAGACTCGAATTAGCGAATCAATCCTCAAGCCTATTCTATACAACAGCTTTAAAATGAAAACCAATTATTAAAAACGAAAATTAACACTAGGGCCTCAATGTCGCAAGTTAACTAAGAAATAGAAAAAACGGAGTCAAAATAGAAGAAATTAATAAGCCGAACAATTATGTATAACTCTTTTCCCATCGCAATCCTAACAACGATTCTATGGAAATTGAAGAACAGAATGTAAGAACTCTTTCGAACGGAAAAAATTCTAAAAGGTCATGGTTCAATGAATTATAAAGCAAGATGCTTCTACTGTATGAAGATTTGGCATATTTTAGAAGATCCTGGGATTTCTGTAAGAAACAAGAACTAAATATCTAAAGGATATGAAATAATAAGACTAAAAATACTACTTTTCAGAAGGAAAGATCTACGAGGAAAAAATATACAGTGAAGGTTAATTACTGTTAGATATAGTAAATACTAAAAAAAAAGAACAAAATAAGTGTTTGGACAAAAAATGAGATTGTAGCAAGATTCCTGTGGTCAAGAAAGGTTAAATTTGCGTAAGTCATTACGCAATAGAAGAAGTGAGCTCTGAAGAAGACTGCAATGATCCTATGATTGAATGAAACAACCTATCATCTCATAAAAAAAATTTATAAACTTATCAGTGATAAACCTAATAATGGAAATACCACTTTAATTATATTATTTTATCTTTATAATATATAGAAAAAAGTTCATAAATCATGCTAATAAAATTAGCTTTAAATTTATTAGGGAAGTTAATAAATTGACTATTTAATTAATTTATTAATAATCAATTCTTTCATGATAATTCAAGTTTTAATACGAATCTTTTAACTTTAATAACTAAGATAACAATCTTATTTTATATATAATCGAAAATTTAAATTATCATCAGCTTTATTTCAAAAATATGTAAATACTGTTTTGTTTATCTATAATTTTGATAGAGCAGTTTAAAAAAATTTAGGTTACTAACTTTACTTAATCTCATAATTTAATTTTGCATTTTTAATTTTTCTTTAATATTCTTTATTCTTAAATGAAAGGTATTAGTAACTTTTCTATTCTAAATCTGCTGCAAAAATTAATTTTATCTGCCTGTCCAGACAACTAAAGATTATTTCATTATAAAACTTCCTCTTTTCTGTTCCACAAGTTGTTATTCTTAAATTAATCATACTGCTATCATTTAGTAAGGAAATATAAAATTTATAGATTAAAAGTTAAGAATTATGATTCTTCTTGAGAATAAGGCTTCTACAAAGAAATATTTGAAATATAAACTAAGCAATTTACATTATTAAAATGCTATTTAAACTAGTATTAAATAAAGAGATAGAGGCTATTAATCTTACATCACAATTAAAGTAGAGATAGTTCTTATTTTACACTTTCTGTTAAATATCTCATTCAGACTATTCTAACTATTTATAACTCTATACTTTTATAATGCTCCCTTTCTATTTTCTTTTAAGTCTTTCTTAATTATTATTTTTTAACTTCTGGCATGTTATCTAGAAATAACAAAATGTAATTATCCCAACATGAATTACACTAGTCGAAAGAGCAAAATGATCTTTAATATTAATTCTGCTTAAAGAAAATAAAATTTGCTTACTTAGGCAATTCTGCTTGAAGTTTATCTTTCCATAAGCCTAGATAAAATAGTTCTGCTAAATAAGCAGCAAACTTTTCTTCAAAATGGCTTTAGATTTCTAATAAAATAAAAGTGATTGAGTAACAAATTGTTCTTATTTTAAATAATCTTAATATACTATCCATTTAAGTTAAATATGTACTCTCATATTAATTTATCAATACTAAGTCAAATAGGCTTAACTAAAGTTCAAACTTAAATACCTTAATTATAACCTTCGTTAAACTAGCAACTAATAAATTAACTTGAGATAAGGAATTTAAAATAAAGATGCAGAAAGGAATAAACTAGCTAATGTAAAGCAAAGCATATAAAAATAAAGAAATAAATCCTTTAAGCTTGGATCAAGCAAATAATGTGCATTCTAAAGTTTAAATTGGGTTAAAGGGTTAAATCTTAAAACTAGCATAGGTAATTTATGAATTTATTACTAAAATATTAAGTAACTTACTAAAGATTAAGTAAATAAGTTTATTTTCAAAGTTATCTTTTTCAAAAAGTAAATACTTAAAGAAAATTCTCTGTAATTTCTTCCATTAAAGCAAGTTTATTTAGTAACTAAACATAAAAATTAGATAAATAATAATTAAAGATACTTATTGCCGAAATTAAATTAAAAAACATTCTGAATTTTAAGCATTTATGTCAATACATTCCAATAGATCCTCTAGATTAGTAAGAAAAATAAAACAATTACTTTATGATAATGAAGAAAAACGGAATTTGGCATGCTAAATTATTAAGAAATGCTAATAAATTATATACTAAAAAATATAAAAATAGTTTTTGCATTTTGAATAATAAAGATAAATAAATTGAATGAGATATAGGACTAATTGCATGATACTCGAAGAAGTTCATAGAACTGTGAAGATTTAAATTTAATATATTTTAGAAATTGTAAGAGTTTAATGAAATTTTAGCATAGGCTATTTAAAAAAAATTTTAAATGAGAATTTAGTTTCAATTATAAAATGTAATCCTTTCTTAGAACTATAATTACTTATATAATAAAAATGAATCAGTATTTTAATTGAGGTAATTTATCTTTTTTGCTTAATTATAAAAAATTCAAATAAACGTTTGCACTTTATAAAGCTACATGCTATTAGATTTGCTTTTAACTTAAAAAAGTAAAGAAAAAATGTAACTAGAAAATATTTTTCCAGTCAGCTGCAGATATTGTAGCAAACATATTGATATGGATGATTTTTTTTAACTTTCCTTTATAGATAAATGAAATTTAAAAGTAAAGATATACAAAATTAGATATAAAAACTTTTAGCATTAAAAAAGAAAATTTAGAAGCATAAAATAAAAATAAAATAAGGAAGATTTCTCTACTAATCTCACTACATACTTCAAATAATATATCATGCATAAGTTTAAATTGATTTAAATAGCTAAAAGAATTATGAACTTTATCATAGCATATAAAATTGTGCTTTGACAATTAAAATTATTCAATTTAGAAATTCGTATACTTAACTATGAATTCTTTTTTTTATAAAATTTAGCCATTAACTTGTATAAAGCTCTTTAAATAATAGCTATCATCTTAAATTTCATAAATATACCTCCATTCGAATTAAAATGCCTTGCTAATTACAATTGACAAGCAACTGATGAAATACAATTAACTTAGCTTTTTCATTAAAATATAATGACTAAATAAAAATAATTAAGTGATGAAATATGGACTTTTGAAGCCTAATCTTAAAAAATCTTGCAAGTATCTATTTTTACTGAGTTTAGAATCATAATATATTTCTAAAGTCAAATGATACTAAGTCAAAAGATTTTTACGCAACCTAAAGTTTTTAAGGATAGTTCATTGCAATTAAAACGTAACTTAGTAACTTAGCCATTTTTAATCTTTTTATTTTAATTATTAAATTAAAAAAATGAGCAAGCAAACGATCTTTTTGCTCCTCATCCCCGTTTTAATATGTGTTATCGTTTGAGAGACTCACTTTAAACTATAACAAGTGAACACATCCTTCTTTAACTTAACCAAAATTGATAGTCCATAAGATTTTAAATAAAGAGAGTAACTGAAAGAAGAATCAGCAGTTTAGGTTTAATAAGTATAAAATATCAAATTACCTGCAAAAGATGAAAAGACAAAAAAGCTTGATGAAAATATCAATTAGTTTGATTTTTCAAAGGATAATAATTAATAATTTTGAATCTAAGTGTTTAATTACAATATTAGCTTTGAATCAAGTTTAAGAGACTATAAAACGTTATGGACACCAAATATTTTGTATTCAGCTGATCATGGTAGTATAATATTGCTTAGTGTATATGCCAAAATACTAAAAAAAGCTAGAAACATTATAGAATGTGGAAGCAATATTGGAGTTCATACAATTGTAATGGGAAAAATTCTAAATGAATATTCAAGTAAATGAAATATTACTGCCTATGAAATAGGTGAGGAGTCTATTAAATATTTCTAATATAATCTAAATAAAAATATAAAAGAGCTGCCTGTCCTTGCTTCTAATATAAAAATAATATAAAAGGCTATTTCAGGCAATGTTACTACTAAGTATTTTATTCAGACTAAGACTACAGCTACTTCCCTTATAATAGATTAAAGCTTAAAAAAAATAAAAAAGAAAAAACGAAAGGTAATAACTTCGAGTCTTGATGTCCTTCATTAAAAAGAGTAAACTAAAATAGATTTCATTAAAATTGATATATAAGGATAGGACTGCTAAGCACTAGAAGGAACTTAGTAAATTATATCCTTAAATATGAAGTGATTAATCATTTAATTTGAGTATTGGGGATAATAATAAGGATCAAAGTAGTATGTGAAAGACTGTATAAGAATTATTCATTTATTGCTGAATCGTTTTCAAATTAATCTATACTCAATTTAGAGATCTGATAGTAAGTTGTTTAGCAAAAATTTTCCATAATGATGAACTGGAGAGTAAACTCTTTTCTTTCTTTAAAGACACAAAAATATCAGTGAAAGTTTACTATACGGAAATTATATACTAAGTAGTAAGGAAGCAATATAGAAGTATGATTTGAGTAGCATAATTGAGGATTGAACTTTAAAACTAACTTAAACTATAATTTTTATTTATATATTTGATTTTAAATAAAATATATTATAAAGAAGATTTGCTTATTGATTCATAGTTTATAATTAATAGTTTATATATATTAACTTTATTCTTAGAATTTAAATTATTCCCTTATTGACAATGCTACTAAGAAATGTATTCACTTTGGAACTAACTTAATAGAAACATTTAGAAAACTTTTAAACTTTAATTATAAAAGATTAGCTTGAATAAGATGATAAATGAAAGTTAGATTTATTTCAGTCTTTTTAAGCATATTTACAGTCATAAAAATACTATATATAGAGTTATTTTCTGTCTAAATAAATTACCATTAAAGATAAAATAGAATGGTTATCATGCTAATAAAAGTGTTGAGTATATCAAGTTAGTATTAAAATATTTGATATATATATAAGAATTTTAATAGTTTAAGCTTTTTATTTATATATTTTATCTATTAATAGTTAGGATTTTTTAATTAAATAATCTATTTATGCATATCACTTTTCATTCAGCCATTTACATTCTAACAAATCTTTCATACTCAATCTCTTATTTTTATCTTTATTAAGTAAACCTTCAATTATTTATTTAGCTTCTAGACTGATTTAACAATTTACTGGGAAGGAAATTTCTTTTTCCTAGATCATTCTGAGTTAAAAAGCTTACTATTGTGTTTAATCAGTAGTAATACCTTAAAAAGGAAAATCTCCTACAAATAAAATAAACATAATAATTCCTAAAGCTCAGCTATCACTTTCATAGCCATATTTTTCTTCAAACATTTCAGGACTTAAATAAAGAATTTCTTATGATAGTCTAAGCTAGTATGCAGAATCAGATTTGCTTCCTAAAGTCTAACAAGCTTCGAAATCGGAAATTTTAATGAAATTCTCTTCCCCTCAAATTTTATCTTTAATAAGTATATTGTCCAATTTCAAATTTAAATGAACTATCCCATTTCTGTGCAAAAAATAAGTTCCTTAAGCAATTTATTTTATAATTTACTTTATTACTTTTTCTGATATTTACGAATCGCTTTTTTAAACAAGTAATTTATATAAATTAGATTCGCAATATTCTAATACAAGATAATAATGCTTTAGGTCGTTAAAACTATCCAGCAAGGTAATTATATTTTAGTTAAAGCTAAACTTCAAAACTTCTAACTCCATTAATATACTTTAGAAGAAGTTTTCATTAAAGAAATGAACTTTTTATTCATTTTCGAGTAAAAAGCTGTCATTATTTTCAAAGGTCACTTAATCTTTTGTCAGATTATTAGAAACTTAAACGTATTTAGGAACTTTTTTGATTAGAACTTATTAATTGTCTTCTACTTTTATCCCTTTGTAAATAATAATATCTTATTGCTGATGTATGATATCTTTATTTTCATCGAAAATATATACATTTGGACTAACTGCTAATTTTATCTATTTATAGATAGCAACATATCATGTTTTAAACTATTTTATATTCTTAGCTCTAAGATTCAGTACTTTATTCATGTTTTAGATTAGTTTTATTACATTGTTGTCATTCTAAATTACACATTAATGCAAATCTACTATGATTTAAGGTATGGCAGCATGTTGGTGCTTAAAGCCTAAGAGAAAATTAGATTAAATAATAAAATATTTTTCTTTTAGTTTTTAACTCTTTATTACGTAAAGAAATCCTTCTGGCTAAATGAAATTACTTAAAGAGCTTCTTTTTTTAGGTTATTAAATTTATTAACTTACCTTACTACTACTCAGATGAATTCAATCGTACGTATTTATTTGATTTTAGTAGCTAAATTCAGCATAATCTACCTTTTAAAAAATTTCACATGTAGCTGATTATTCTTTTATCTTGAAATTAGGACTTGCATTTGTTTCTGAACTGAGTGAAGTAAAAATAGATAGTTTCTAAGTATTTTACTATTCAATATTCACACTCCTTTCTCTAAGAAAACTGCAAAGAGACTAGAAATTAAGACTTTAATTAATAATTTTAAGTATGAAAAGCAATGAGTTTTTTATATCATGTTGCTAGTTCAATAATTCTATAAATTGATGCTCATTGTATATTTTGCTTTATCCACAAAACTAATCTTTTAATAACTTTATTTCCTATTTTTAAAAAAGGTAAAGTTCGTTCATTTAATCACTCTTATTAAGCCTTTAGCTTCGCTGAACTTTTTAAAAATCGCTGACTATGCAGTGATAAATTATAATTCAAGCTGATTGACTGCTTAAGCTAAGACTTTATCCATGGTTTAAAATTTTAAAAATAAATTCACTTTGGATCTCTTCATAAATGCCTTCCCTAGTTAATAAAATAGTTTAAAGGAACTATTTGAAACTCATAAATTCGTTTTTTTATAACTCGAAATAATTAAAAATTTATTAGCAAAGCAATAGAGGTAATTTGCTAAAGAAAGCAAACTCATACAGTTCTAATCCTTCCTACAAATGTTTTGAATTCTGTAAGGTAGAATACTTACATTAAAGATTGCCTTAAAGAACTTATAGTCGAAATCTTCCATTCTAACTATTATTTATAAGATACTCAACTTAAATATCCTCTAAATCCTTAGTATCTTCTAACTTTAAGAAATTACAAAATTAATTATTTAGCTTTTAAAATTATCCGTTAAAGGCTTTCATAACTAATCTAACTATATAAGCTTCTTTTTATTTATTCTCTTTTTAATGTATTGGTTCTCTAATATTTTCTACTATATTCTATAATAACCTTAACTTTAATTTTAAATAAATTCGATATCTTAATAACTTTAGTTAGAAATCAATAGAATCTGAAAGTGATAGTTAAAAAATAGAAAGAAAATAAAGTGTGTTTAAGAAACTAGCTTAAAGAAGTTAAAATAGATAAAAGTTAACTGTTTAATTAATATGAGTTAGTTATGAAACCTTATTTACCCTTTATTTGTATTAAACCATTCTTGCTTATTATTCAAATCGTTTCATTAGATTCATCTTTTTTAGCTTTTTATTTGTTACTAATTTATGCTCAACTTTTAAGCTTAAAATTAATGATATGGATGAGAAATAAAAATTTGCTAACTTTAAGTAATTATTTTTTGATGAAATAGCTATTTAGCTAATTATTCTTGAGATTATTTAAATTTCCATCACCTTTTTCTAAATGCCATCTATATTAGAAATAGAGGAAAATGGACGAATAGTCAGAGTATTACTCTAGGAAATATAGCAATTTACATGTAGACCTCTATTTTTATTGATTTGGAAATGCAATAAACTAGCTATTATTAAAAAGCTAAAATATAATAATTCTTAATATAAATTGATTATATCTTTATGGTTTAATAAGAAGTTGCTTGTTTTTATATAGAAAGTATAGCTAGATTTAAGACAGTATAATTTGTAAAAAGAACTAAAGGAAAAGTCCAACAGTAATGTAATTAAAATTTATTAAGGATTGAATTTTGAGTTTCTATTCAAAGGAATTGATAGTGTTCTTTTGTTTGGCCAAACAAATTTTCTTATATTTTTTTGTAATACATTTTTTAATGCTCGTTCTACATGAGGAATTTTATTAAGCTAGACCTAATTTTATTTTCCAATGATAGGATCGAGTTCAATCTATACTCTTGGCTCGTGAGTAAAACTATAATATCCTTTACCTTACTCAACTGGCTTATAAAATTGCCTCAAATTTCCAAATACACTCTTAACATAAATTTTAGTTTTACATTTAACTTTAGCAGTTTGCTCTTTAGGCCAATTTAAGAAAATTTCAAATTCCATTTCTATTTCAATGCATCCCTTTCATGAAATATCATATTAAAATAATGCATGCGCTTTATCTCTTGCATTAAAGAGAACAACATTCTTAATATCAAAAAAGTTAGTGCTAAGTTGAAAGTCTGAAATTTATATCTCGCCTAAATATTCAGGCCTGTTTTTATTATAACTTTTGAACATTTTCTTCTTATAATAGTTTTTAAATGGAGTACTGTGACTTCATTCTTGCAAGAACACACCCATAACTTAAGTAAATCACTTAGCTGTTTCTGTACGTTAACTAGTCAGAATTGGAGATGAAATTTCATCAAGCAAAGATTATTTTTAAACTACCGCATCCATATTTTACTCTTATGTTTCTTCAATTTAAACCACCAATGCTATACAATTTTCGTGATGAACAGTTGCAGCTTAGTCAAGGAATTTACATTGCTAATCTGTTTCCTAAATGTTAAGTTATTCTATTATTTAAACTACATTTGGAAGCAATTGGCCAACATTCTTTAACAATTATTCTTCTGCTTATTCTATTGTTGTTTATTACTCACTTGTAAACTGAATCAGTTATGGTTCATGCTATGTAATTTAAAAAATGATTTCTCCGACTGTATCTAAAAACAAGTCTTAAGACTACAAAAGCTATGTTTGACTAATTTCTTAATTTGTATATAGCTCAATTTCCTATTTAAATTCCTAAGCTTTTTGTTTAAATTACTAATTCCATTTATTTATCAGATCCATATTATTAAGTTCTTATTCAGTAATTACTTTCATTATTTGCCCTAATTGCTCATAAAATAGCTCATGCTAAGTATTCATTAAAGTTAATGCTCCTTATATAGATCGTCAAATAGGCTCCAACTAAATTTCATCAATGTTAAGTTCGCATAAAATTGCAATGGCTTCTTGATATTTTTTCTCATTTTCTTAAATTTCAGAAATGAACTTATAAATCTCTTGGAAAAACCCTTGGTATTTTTCCATTTAATCAAATTTTCTAGAAATTTTTTACTATTAATCTTTGTAATTGAGTCATGCTTTTACTTCAACTTGATGTTCAGAATTCAGATCTGACTTAAACAAAGTATATAATTACAACTTTGTAAAGCTCAAGGGAGTTTAACCAGTTCTACCTTTGTCCTTTTGAGGTGTTATTTATATTTAATTTTCAGAAATATACGAAAGCATTCTTTATTGATCCTTTTTATTAACTACTTCTTCTTCAACTACATCTCGAGCTGAATTTTTCATTAAGTAAATATCTAGCTGTTTTGCCTATTAATTTTTTCTTTTTAACTTTTGATGAGAAAGGTTTATTACTGGAGTTTGAGCTTCATCCTAATCTTCTTGATCCATTTCCTAAAACTCATTACGATGCTTATCTATTTATTCCCAAATGATTTTGCATTATTCTTAGCATTCTTCCAGACTATATATTAATCCTCTAAAAGTTGTTTTAACAGAGACTAATTTTTAATTATTCAAAGAGTTAAATTCATTAAACAAATTGCTCCATTGCTAGTTAAAACTGTCTGTCTACTCTTTTAAGCTAATTTTAGACTCTGCCAAAGCAGATTAAGCTTATGCTAGCTAATTAGCTGAAAGCTTATAGTTTCCTTCATGCTTTATAATTACTTCATAAGTCTCTCCCGATTTGAGTTGTTGCTTATATTGAGATTCGAAGTTAGCTTTTTCTTTTTCTAATTTTTCGACAAAAGCCTAATTTTTATCATAGTTCTATTTGAATTATTTTAATGTACTCATAATGCTATACAAATTTTCCTGAAGGGAATTAATGTTTTTGTCTTAGTCTCCAATTACTGCATTTAGATTATCAACGACTGCTGTTTAAATATATTCGTTAGATTAAACATAAAAGTCTCCCAATCTCTAAAAAGCTTTTACCAGTAACTTGTATCCTCCTCTCTTGCATATTTAGAATTTATCCTTACTCGAGAGCTTTTGAAAACGCAATCCATAAGTTTTTTGTATTTTTGCGAATTCAACTGATAGAGTCTGGACGTTAACTAGCAATTCATCTTGCTTTTTATTTTTGTATAAAGTTAAATAATCAAAAGCATCAGTCAAGCACAAGCATTTGCTTTCAAAGGCTATCATTGAAGATGTTTCTTCATATTCTGGAGTATGGGAACTTGTAGGATCTGAAGATTTCGAAATAGAGTTTTATATTTACCTTTATTCGTTTATTTAAATGTTATTTTAACCTGCTATAATTTTGGGAGAGTTGGAAGCTGGCTAGTCAGCTATTGTTAGTTACTTATTTAAAAGCTTTAATTTAGGTATTTTAAGTATTGCTTCACTCCTTCGTTTTTTTTATTATCTTTAGACTTGTTGTTTCTCTAATTCTGCAGGTACGTTTTCACTTTTTATAATATTAACATTCTTAGCATTTAACATAGCATCTAGATCCAAGTTAGAATCACTAGTGTTCATTATCTGAACAAGTTTTTACACAATAAGAATCTCAAAAAAGATAGTTAGTCCAATGCCACTAGTAAAAGCAATGATAATACTTAAATCAAACATTACATAGACTGACAGTCAAGATAAAATAGGGCCTGCTAAGAACTTCCACATATTATTACTTTTGGCAACTTAAAATACTTAGCTCAGCATTTTTTATAATTATGATCTAATTAGCTTTATTTAATCATTAAATACTTTCATTCTTTCTATTTACTCTAATTACTCTAATTACTATTACCTCACTGCTTAATTACTACAAAGCTTCATAATTTATCATTTACACAGATATAGAATTCATCACTTTTATACATGTTATTTTATAAGTTTAATGTCCTATCAAAGATAGTAAAGAGATGCACTAAAAGAACGAAAACAATTTGAAATATTTCAAATAATAAGTTAATTTTTAGTAAAAGGTAGTTTACTTTTAATTATTAATTGTATGAAAAAGTTAGCCCTATTCTATTACTAATAAAGCTAGTACTGTAAGACACTTTAATTATGCTATTTAATTAGATTTAATAATTAAAAAAAGTATCATTTCGTATAAGCCATCTGTTGCTTTAATTACTCTCTCTTATAATTATATGGATAATATTAAGACTTTGGAGATATAAAGTAAAATAGTATTTAGCTATAATAAAAGTGTAAGTTATTTAATTTAATAGATCTACTCTTGTATATTATATCTTTATAACTATACTTCAGACTAATTAACGTAGCTTCTTTCTATCTTTCTACTCCTTTAATTTGAAATAAGTTCATTAATACAATTTCTCCTATTAAACTGCATTTAAATTATATTTATTTTGCTATAGTTAGAAACATCTACTTTAATACAAATAGTCTGGGATTATTACGATTTGATATAGCGTAGGGAAAACATAAATAATTAATAAATTTTAATAAGTTAGGCTATTCTTTATATACCATTGAATATAAGCACTTAGAATATTAAATTTATACCTGAAAATGATTATATTCAATTCCTAAGATGATTTATATCTTAATCTATACTTCCTTAATCATTTAATAGTTATAACTACTTACTAACTAACCCTGCAATATCTATTAATTTACTATCTCATACTAATTTTAAAATTTAGTTTGCGTTAATAATAAAGGAACTTTGAACGAACTTAAAATACTTGTATTTGAAATAAAGCTATTTGTATGTTTATTTAACTTTAGATAACATTAAACTAGCATTATAGCAAATGTGATTATCTGTACTCTTAAATAAAATTTATAAAGTAAATAATATAAGAACTTAGTACTTTAATATTTCAATTATATCTTATTACTTTTTATATACTTTATGATAGCAAAGCATTTACTATAGTGTAAATTAAAGTAACTAATCTAATATTATTTTAGAATTATATGAAAGTGATTGCTAATTGAGTTACCTTATTCTTCCTTAAGATTAGTTTTGCTTATATAGTCTTTTTTTAGAAATGTTACGCATTTAAATTAATAATAGATACTGCTTATTGATTTCTAAAGATTTAAAGAAATTTATGACTTTATAGCTTTAAAAGGAAATGATACTAGATTTGTAAGAAAGGATTTAATGGTTTGATAAAGATGTGCTTATATTTATCTACCATTAGTAATTATATTAATCTTCCTAAATTTAGCATGTAATTATATATATTATTTGAATATTTAAAATCTTTATTAAGTATAATGTTAAGAAGTGAAATAACTCAATTTTGTATAATTAAAGATAAAAGGAAACTTCTATTGCAACATTAATAATACATAGACAAAATGCTAAAATTCATATTTTGCTTAAAAAGCTTATAGTAACAAGCTAATCATCATATTTCTGCAAAATTACAAAACTTTAATTGAAGTTTACTAGAAAATTGCATTTACAACGTTATTCAGGTAAGCACTAATAATACATCTAGGCTAAAACCTTTAACTTAAGTATATAAGAGCATATTTAAAGCTTTTACTGATATCTTAAGAAGTAAAAGAATGTAATAAATACAAGGAGATTTATTATATAGATGCTTAGTAATAATTAAAAAGCCTTTAAATTAATTGCTTTATATGCTTTTTGTATTTAATTTTACAGATTTTAATTGCAAAAATTAATGAAAATAAAGATAAGGGTTAGAATAGGATAAAAGAAGAAAGGAGTGGAGATTAAAAAATAGATTATATCAAAAGTGTAGATTTATAAAAATTGTTGTGAAATTTATTTTAAGTAGCGAACATAGTAGAAACGCTGGAATCAGAAATACTAAATAGAATTATTACCAATAGGGGATAGAAATGCTTCAGTATGTTGCAAGAAAGGTAAGTTTGCATAACCTTTAAAGCACATAAAGAAATAAGCACCTGTTGCTCCAAAAAATATTAGATTACTAAAAAGCACACTGGCAATGCTGTCAATCAAAAGTATGGGGATTAATATGTACTAAAGCACATATACTATCAGAAAGAATATAAAGAAACCATTACAATGAATATCCCAAGCATATAGTCATTCAACATTTTATTAAACTCCATGTAAGCTCTATTCTTGTTTCAAATACCTATTTGTTAAAGCCCTAAAAAGACATGTTAATATAAGTCCAAAAAAAATGAAATGAGCAAAGACAAATGCTATCAAAGTTTTTAAAAGTTAGCTTCATGAACTACATCAAAACTTACTCAGAAAAACAAGTGAAATATGCAATAGCACAAGTTGATAAAAGACAACATAAAACCAAGGAAAAAGCTGGATCATCTCTTGCCCAAGTATTTTTCGTCTCTAAATTATAAATTACATTTTCTCCAAAAACTCATTTAGTAAACTTTGCTAGGCGAAATTACTAAAAAAAGCATTTATGAGAAAGTATATTCAAGATCCATTTAACTATAGTGGAGCATTCTTTTTATATACTCTTTTAGTTTCTACTCTTCCATTTATTTCCTTAAAGTTATTAATAAACCTTATTTATTTTATCTCCACTTTATCTTTTAATTAACTTCCTAATTATTTCTAGAACCAAACCCTTTTATTTTATTCTTAACCTTTATTTCTAAGTATTTCTTAGAAATTTTTCTCTATTTACTGGATTTTAATAAAAGCCTGGAAAGCAATAATTTAAAATAAATTAAGGAAGGGAATATAATATTATAGTTTAGTATCTCCTTTTAACATATTCAAAAGATTAATTATTTAAGCCTATTAATGCTTATAATAGAGGAAAAACAGCCTTATTTCTATAATTTAAGTAACTATAAAGAAATTTATCTAAGAGAGTAGCTTGCTATTTAAAATCTATTATTTATGTTTATAATTTTAAAGCCTATCTTTTGCTATTTAATTAAAGCAAAGAGTTATTAATAATGTGTAACTTATGATCTTTACGAATAGAATAACCCTTATTTTTAGAAAATAAATAAAAAAGTAAAAGAGGCAAACTAACTTTCTCATTCTCACAGTATTTTACTCTTAGTTATCCTTATTTAAGAGTGTAGATGGAAAAGGGAAAAAACTTCTAAAATAAAAAAATGTAAATATCTTTAATGTTATTGATTCAATCTTCTGCCCTTCATAACTGATATTTTGAAACCTCTTTTTTTAATTTTAATTGATTAATTAAATTTTAAAAATAGAGTTACTAAACTTTAAATATTTAATAAAATGAAGAAGAATAATTTTCATAATGAACTAGACTTTATTAAATAAATTATATCATTAAATAAAATTTAGATTGATACTAAAATTTTATTCCTACTTTTTAGTGTTTAGATTCTTTATCTTGAGCTAGCTATTACCAATTATTAGCATGCATAACGCAATTAAGATATATTAATTAATAAAGTTTAGTAAATTTAAATAATAAGAGCTGCAAGTAAAGTTTTAACTATGTATAAGTGTTGAACTTTTATATAAAAGGATTAATTATTCTCTATCATATTCATAATAATTTAAGCAAGCTATTATTTCTTCTTCTAATAATTTTTATAATTAACTTTGAAAATTTTATATTACTACTTAGTTTATGCAACATACCATTTAGATATCTCAATTTCTCCTTAGCAAGCTATAATAAATAAAAAGATATGTTTCTCAGTCTAAAGTAGTTAGGCTTATTAGTTTCATATTCTAAATTTTTATAAGCTAAATAGTAATTTATCTATAAAATTAAGAATATTTTACTTTAAAGTTTATAATTTAAGCAAAGCCTTTAAGTTTAAATCCTTAGGCATAGGATTAATATTTTTCTTTTGCTTTTCTAGATTAAAAAATATATATCACCTAAAGTTTGCTATATTTGCTTAAGGATGTTAAGTTAATAATATAGAACTATATTTTGAGCATGATGAACTTTAAAAGTGTTGTGTTTGAACAAGGAATTAAAGGATTAAAGTTAGAGGATGGTATATAAAGGAATTGGTGCTTATAAGTAGATGGTTAGAGTATTAAAAGAATTATTAGAAATTATCTTAAATCAAATTCAATTATTTTATCAATACGATGGCCCAACTCCAACCCGATTACCGTTCCATTCTCCTTTTTGTTTAATGTCTTGATTGTAAACATTTTCAGGTTCTCTAAATCTCTTGAGAGGATTTCCTGAATTAAAAATTACCATATAAAAAGACGAGTGCGAGAGCGGGAGGTAAGAGAGCTGGAACAGCAACCGCGTCCAACTTGAAAGAAAGTCTTGCAGCTTTAAATAATAATTCTGGTAGAGTTCTAAATATTTTCAGAGTGTACTTGGGACTTGTTCTAAAATAACTCATTTTATAAATAATTAAAATCCTAAAAATAAATGTCTCTTATAAAAGCTATCTTTTCTATATGTCTTAAACATTCTTTAACAAGTCTAAATTACAAATCAAATAAGATGATAAAATAAACAAACACTTATGCATCAAACTAATAACTTTTTGCTTTTATAAATAATTCAACTATATTTTTATATTTTTATAATATTTTGATCGAAGAACTTAAATAGAAAAAATCGAGCATATCAAAGGTTGACGAAATTTCATTCATTAATAAATTAAATTAAAGACTTATTTTAATAAAATTGAATGCTGGATAGATAAGTAAAATAAATATCATCCCTTTTAGCTAAAATCAATAAAATTTTCTTAAATTTATTAAAATATGTAGATTATATTACCTCTACTTTTGTATATCTGAAGCTAAAATCTTATAGATTTAAAATATATCTTTCAAACTAAATTATAAGCAGAAACTATTTTATATCCTAATTTTAATTTAACTAGCAACTCTTTTATTTCTATTTTATTTAAATACTTATTTATATGTTTCTTAGCTAAGTTATAATAATAAATTCTTTGTATTTTCTCTAAAGATTTTAAAATTTTAAATATTAAAAATGAGTATTTGAAATGATTCTCTTAATGATGAAAGATAGAAGTATATGATATTCGAATCTAAAATTATTTTTAAATTACTATTATTTAGCTAGTATCTCAAGTTTATAAATAAATATCAGTCAAAATATGATTAAAGGTATTAAAAATCTAGAATATCCAAAGTTTTATTTATATTTAAATTATAAAACCTTTTGCTAGCTCTTATTTATTTAATTTCGTAAACTTAATATACACCTTAATTTTCTTTGCCCATTTCATAAAACATTAAAATTATAAATGACAAAGTTTTAGAAGTTATAATATCATTTTATTAGTAATGACATTCTCAGAAGAAATTAGTTTTAACACTTAAAATTTATGCTGATATTTATAGAACTTGCTTTATTTACTTATTTGCATTTTATTTTAGTTCAGTCATTTTATATCTATAAGCAGAACTTTTTTTTAATATTCTTAAAACCATTTAATAATAAAGGCCTTACATCAATTTTTAATAAATTTTATTCATGAAGAATCATACTGTTTGTAAAAATAACTTTTGTAGTTTTTTTGGTTTGCAATAGAACTTAATATGAATATTGAACAAATTAGGTAAATTTATTGTCTATTTATCCAAATCCCTTTCTTAAAATTTAAAATTGTCTTAATAATAAGGCATTTTTTGATTGATAAGTGAGCTAATTGGGTAATACTCTAAGTAAATATGATTATAGGACAGCTAGCTTATTTAAAGTAATTTTATAAGTGATTTTTAATTAAGATTATATTTAAAGCTTAATTTAATTT
Organism: Loxodes magnus; assembly: GCA_946699065.1. Taxonomy (NCBI): domain Eukaryota; phylum Ciliophora; class Karyorelictea; order Loxodida; family Loxodidae; genus Loxodes; species Loxodes magnus. The sequence continues at coordinate 1,770,515 of CAMPDV010000005.1, read as the reverse complement.
ATGAAGATTTATATAATATCTAATTAATTTTCTAGTAATTACAGTTAAAAGCTATTTCAATCCGTATTTCTTAAATCAAAGGTTTACTTTTATTTTTATTTTAGATTATTAAAGAAAAATCTTAACAGCTTTTGTTAAAATTTATGGTTTTTTAGCACTACTTAAAATTTATGTGATCTAAGTTGGATTTATTTATCATTTTTGAAAGTTTTTTTTAGCTTTATTATTCGATGAGAAAATAAAGAATTAGATTCATTTAAAGATTTAATTAACTAATGATTAAATTAAGAAAAATGTATACTCTCTATTACTTTTATAACTCAATAATAGGATTAAATTTTATTTTTAATTATAATTTCGTATCAAAAATACAGTTAAATATAATTATTTAAGATAAATGTAAATCAATTATTACTACTATCTTTACTATTTGTGTTTTGCAACTATTTTTCAATTTTTTAGGGCTATAAATACCTGGATGATTATGCATCATGAAATTAGCTAGATTAAAATTCTTAATGGAGATTACTGAAATGATCTTTTTATTATTCAATCGTAATTGATGGAACTTAATCTTATAGATCTAGTTACGTTAATTAAACTTATTATTCCTGTGGATATTCGTTCTTCTACTACTTCTAGCGTTTATCCTTTACAGTATTACTATTTTTTTGTTATGACTAGTTTTAAATGTCTTGAAAATAATGTTCTGGGGCAATAGTATACTGTATATAAAAGATTACTTGTGAAACATTTTAAAAATAATTATCTTGCTATTTAAGCTAAGGCATATTTTGAGCTTTTTACTCTTAATTTTACTAAAAGATCAATATCTCTTCATTTTATATTAAATTTCCCTGTATTTATTAATTTGATAAAAAGGAGGAATTAAGAGCATCTTGTTATTTCTACTACTCTTCTTTGTTTTTTTGGATAATTAATTTTCTTTTATTTAATTTCTTTTATGCTGATCTTTCGAAATCGACGTACATAATAGTTCTATTAGTCATTACTTTTTAATTTTTTTGATAAATGGTCTGATCTCTACTTTTCATATTAAGCATTTAGTTATAATTTATTTACTATAGATCTTGGCTATTTTAGTCTTAAATCGAATGTTAATCTTATTCTTCAGTATTATCAATGCTTGGGGGTTAGATTATTGAGCAGTCACTTTATTTTAAATTTGATTGCTCTTAAATCTCAGTAGTTACGATATTTTCTTCTTCATAGCTTTAATTTTTTAGAAATTCAATATAATCTCATCCTTCTTCAGCAATTATAGGATTTTCTCTATCATAATCTGTTTTAAATTTTAAGGCTTCCTTTTCATATGGCTTACTTGTTTCATTTGCATTTTCATTTGATTTCTTTAATCATTAAGCAATTAAAGATTGGATATAAAAAATACAGTCAAATAAAGCAATCACAGTACCGAATAAAACAATAATTTAAGGTTCATCCTGCACACATGAATACCAATAGAAGGCAAATAAGGAATATACTAGCAAAGTTCAAGGAATCAGCTTTATCTAATCTTTGATAAGTTAAATATTTAGCATTATTGGAAATGCGAATTTTCTCAAAAGCAAATATTTATCCACCCAATATTGTATAAAAATGCCACAAAGACACATAGGAAGGGCTAATGGATATAAAGGAGCATATATTAATCCCAAAAAAAATAGCTTGAATGCATTTGAATACTATCCCGGAATATTTAAGTTATTTGGTTAAAAAATCTAATTAACTTCCCACTAAGGAACATCCATAGTTTTAGTGTTCTCTTTATTTCTCAGGTTTCATTTTTGAATACTCTTTCAAATTAAAGTTACATCAAAAATAGAAAGAAATGGAATAACAAAACTTTACATTAGACAGACATAAAAAATATCATTCACAAGTCCGCTTTTTAGAAATCATTTTTTAATATTTTTATAATCTGTGTTAAAGTCAATAAAATCACTAATGCTATTAAAGGGTAATGCAATTGCTACCATTACTAAAGCTGTTGTAACTGCTAAAGCTATGCTCAATTTTATGGCTTAAGAATTACAAAGCAATGTTTACGTTGGAGGTTTTTCGTGAGTTGAAGATTTCACCATAATAAAAGCAAGAACCTTATTTATAATACTCATACTTGTTGATAGTAAAATAGATAAAAAAAACTATTAATTTTTGGATATCTACTTTTGCTAATTGGAATCTTAATCTTATAAATTTCCATTCGTATTATTTTTATTTAAATCCTCATTTAGTTATTTTTCATACTGTTTTATAAAATAAAGAGCCAAAAAAGTTCCTAGAATTATTCCAGTTATTATAAATGTGGAAATTGTGGTAAAAGTATATCTATAAGTAGCACTAACATGCAGATTTTCCCATAAAATATCACTAGGCTCTGGTGCTCTTTCTGCATGTAATAAAACTCCTTTAAAATCTTATTATTTATACTTTTAGCAGCATCTTTTATTTTTAAAATATTTGTTTACTATTTTTTTCATCAATTAGATTGCTCATCCTCCACCAAACTACTTAGCTATTGCACGAGCCATTTCTTATCTATTAAAAGTCACAAAGGCATATTTTGTCAAAGATTCTTAATCTGATTTTAAAGCTTTAACTTCTATTTATTCAATCTTATGCTAAGTAGCTATAATTTCTTAGTATAACTCTTCTTAAGTTTTGCAATATTCTTTTTTGCACTGCAAATAATTAAACTTCTTAGTAGGATTCTTCTAATGAAGTCTTTTATAATAATCAACATAGTTAAGCTAAAATTTAAGATCTCGAAATATTTTAGCTAGCTTCTCTCACTCTTCCAAGTTATATCCTCAGCAAATATCTTTGATAATAATTTTTTCATTATCCTATAATTCTAATGTTTGATAGATTTGATTTTGCAAAAATTCAATAAGTTCTTAGTCAGTGGTATATTTAGGAACATTGGTAACTCAGATTGTGTAATCAGATGGGTTTTATATGTCTTATTCAATTTCTTCCTTAATTTTTTATGTTTAAATTCTAAAGACTGCCAGAATAATAAGCAAAACTACAACGCTAAAAATATTAAGAACAAAATATCAGTTAGGAATATTTTTGACTTATCCGAATTCAAATGATATAAATACAGCCAAAGAAAGTTTTTCTATGAGGCTTAAGTTTTGTTTTCATTAAATATCTTTTTATCTTTAATAAATGTCAATAAGGCAAGGTAATCCATAAGCTATAAAACAAAATAGCAACATAAAGCAAAGTAACTAAAGATATTTAAAGTAAAATATAACTCCATTACCTAACTCACCAAGCTCTTCTACTTTAACAAACATTGGATATTATTATCCATTTAATGGCAAATCGCAGCATTTGCAATAATCAGGGAGTTATTCCTCGAATGATGTCTATCCCTCAATGTCATTTTAACTAGATGCACCTCTATAATGTTTTTTAACCATTACAGCTTAACGATGATCTTCTGCTAATTCGATCTCACCAATTTAACAAGGATAAAATCCTTTTTTTTCTTTTCCATAAGTTTTTTTTCTTATTAAGCTTTATTATTTTTCTCTAGAAGTTCTATTCATAAGATTAATTTAATCCTCTTAATCAATTTTTTATTTTTCTACATCAACTTCTCAACATTTTGAGTTTAGACTTCTTTTTGAATCTTATATAATCTAAATATCTTTTTCCTTTCTTTCGATATTTTTTTATCTAGAAAGAGTTAATCACTAAAGCTTTTCTGTTTAGTTTTAATTATTTGATCCTAGTTAGTGAGAATTTTTAGATAAATGAGATTGATTTTATCAATCTTAATCTATCCCATTTTTTTCTTAATTTTCTTCAGTTATAGTGTCTGGATCCTTCAGTAGCTTTTCTTCTAGCTTTTATTCTTTATCCTTCTTACTCATTTAACCTAATTCTTTATTTAAGTTTATAATAAACTACTAATAACTCTTATACTTTAGCAATATACAATCATTAAGCTATTATTCAACTAAAAAACATTCTTAAACTATAAGTAAATTAATAAGTGTCATTCATTAGAAAGCTAAAATAGAAAATTAAGAAGATAAGTACTATCAAAGTAGCAAAGATAAATAAACCTTAATTTTCCTTAAACTTATTTTTTAATAAATATAGCTAGCAAATCTCAACTAAGTAAGCTAATATTTTCTCTTTATTTTTAATAATATGAGATCTACTACATTAATCTTCTATTTTTATTTAAATGCATTTAAATTATTAAAACAATCAACCTTATTAATTGAAGATGCTTTCATAAACGAAAATTAAGATAAATTGAGAACCCCAAAACTTAATCTAATACATTGGCTAAAGTAAACATAAATACTACTTTTTCCTAGTTTTCATTTATTATTTTATCTTGTTCTTCTTACTAATTTTTTATTTAAAATATACAATACTCTCTATTCTTTTAGAGTATAATTATATACATTTATTATTGGCTTTCACTTTACTTAGTTGATATTTTTGATATTTATATATTTCTAAACATTTAATAAGTTTGATTGCTTTTAAATTAACTTTAAATAAAACTTCTTTGCTATTAATTTCCATGCTAACTTGCCTTTTTACTTTTATATTATATTTTTAATTTTAAAAGCTTCTACTATCTTAAATTTGCTCCTTCTTGCATTTTCTAGCTAATAAACTCCTGATTGTCAAAAAAGAGTAGTGCTCATTAAATTACTTTAATTTATTCATTAGTATTATTCAAATTCTTCAATCTGCCTTAATAAATATAGATCCATAATTTCTTAAATTAAGCTAAGAATGATGTATAATAGCATCCAATATCATAATATTATGTTTTTTATATCTTCAGAAGTAACTTTATAATGCTAATCTTCTTTATTACATATTTTAAATTGCTTATATTTCAAAAAATATTCTTTCACTTTTATAAATAAATTTCTTATAGTTTTTTAATTTGATTGTTTAAATTTTGCGTTTTGGCATGAAAAAGTGATAGAATAAATAAGAAGTATAATAATCTCTCAGATTATATCTTTTATATATTGACTCTTTCATAAGTTTTTATATATCTAAAATTTAAATTTGCATATATGGATATTAAATGCTTTCATTTAAATGTTTTCTAGATTTAATTAAGAAATTCTATTAACCAGTAACTCACTATTATAAAGAGATATTTTATCATAGAGATATAAATATTGTGTTTAGCTTCCAAGTATTTAGGTTTAATTGTATTAATATTTCTTAACAAAGATTATTTTAAAAGCAATAGATAAATCTTAGATTTAGAGTTAGTAATATTTGGTAATTAATAAATATTAAAAGTAAAGTAATGTCTTATTTGATAGCTCTATCATACTAAAGCCTTTAGTAATAAGTAAATAACTCTACAATTTAATTATTTTAATGAATTAATACATTTTATTTAAGCTTTATTGTATTATCTTCCTCTTTAATAAAAATAGCAAATATTAGCTTTAGAAAGTATCTATTTTCTTAATTAATCATTTATGTTTTCTAAGTACTTTAATTACTAAATTGCTTATATAGCTATGAAGGATTTTAGTTGCTTTTATGTAATATGATTCTGACTCAATTTCCTTAGTATTATAGAAAGTTAATGGTTTATATATTAAGCATAAATTAATTGTAATAAGTTACTTCTTAAATTTTAAAGTTGCTTAAACTTTATATTTTTCTTAGACTTACTTAAGTAGATATTTCAAAATATCTAGGATATAAATAATCCTATTATTAAGACTAATGGAAAGATAATTTAATTATAATAGCTAAAGCATATAAGATTAATAAAGCTATACATTCTGTTATTCTGACTGATATCTAATATCATACAAAGCTCTTCATTTTACTACTTAAATAATAAAAAAGGAATGAAGTTAAGCTTAAAGCAATAATACGTATAAGTAAATATTGGCAAACATAATGGATTATATATGAATTATAGTATTTCTTATCCCTATTTGTTTCTAGAACTAACTAATATGCTTGACTAGTTTAAATAAAGGAAACTATAGCTAATAATTTAAATAATAGTGCATTTGTTTCTTTTTATAAATGAATTAGTCAAGGAGAGCTGTTTCAGCGTTTAGAAGGAAAGCTTCAATCTCTGATTAATAAAAAAATGAGCAGAGTAAGAAGATAGACAATTAAATAAAAACAGTGCTGGATAAGTGTGTAGTGAATAAATAGACCTATCTAACAGATAATGCAGTTAAAGTTCTCTAAAAAGAAAAGAAAATAAGGTAAAGATATTTCCCTTATATTCTTAATCCTTATACTTTTACTCCTAGTGCTAAAGAAAAGTAACTTATTAGTAAAACACCAAGAAAAACACCTGATAATATATTTAAACTTACTTAGAATGAAGATTTACTATAAATTTCTATAGCTAATAAGTCTAAGAGAAATTAGAGAAGCAGGTAAACTAAACGAAAAGGAGTTTCTAATAATGCATTTGATCATATACATAACTCTCGGGTAAAAGGCCTTACATAATTAATATTGCAAAGTATGGAAATGCCTGAAGCTCAATTATTTGAGTTCATGAATTAAGAGTTTTAGAATTATTCTGATGTTATTAATAAAAGTAGTACCATCACTCAAAGAAATACCTCAAAATTTGACCCAAACACTTGAAAAAATAAAAATTATTTATTTTAATGATTTAGTTTTATAAGAAACTTTTAGTTATTACTAAGCACTAAAATACTTTCGCTAAATACTATTTTTATTTAACATTCTAAACAGATAAAACTAAAAAGTATAAAGCTTTTCAATTATCTGCTTCTAGCTTAATATTACGCTCTCTTATTAATTTAAATAATAGGTTATTTCTATTAGCAAAGATGATATTTAAAGATATCTATTTAATAAAAGATTTATATATATTTTCCTTTTTCTGAACTCAGTGAGCTAAAAAACCTTTTAGGGACTTAATATATAAAGTTAGTAAAATATTACCTAAACTAGTTCTAAAATTATTTACATTCCTTTAAATTACGAAAATAGACTGATAATAAGAAAGTTCTTCATAAGATCAAAAATTTAGATTTAAATGCTATTATTATTTTAAGTCTAAATTATATCTAAGCTCTGCTTTATATATAGGATAGGTAATTGTATTCAAGTTAAAGCTAGGAACTATTTTAAAAGATGAATATAAAGTAAAGAACACAAACATTATATTAAAAGTCAAATTTATTGAATTGGTAATGGAGCTTTAGTATTTAAAGTTATTTGACTATCTGAATAAAACAGCTGTACTGCAGGATAAAATGTACCATTCAAATTACTAAATGCAACTCCCATATTATTTCCGTTCTTGTAAAAAGTAAGTTATCCTTACCCTGCTTCATTAAATGATAAAAGTACTCCTATTTTATCTCCAGTTCTAGACGGTTCTCCAAATTGTTCTGGCGAATTTCCAGGACTAATTTTTTATCCTTCTGTGCATAAATAACCTCAAAATGAGCCACTTTCAGTTGCTCTAGTATATAAATCAATTTCTTTATAGGCAATTCCTATGAAAATATCTTCATCATGTATATATCTATCAATTTTTATTTCTCAGTAATGTTTTCCAGAAGAAAAGCTTGTAGTACCTAACACAGTCTCGTAATCACTTTCATCGCACTTTATTATTGTAAATTAATTGATTATTTGTAGATTCTAGCCTTTGCAGCTTTCATCTCACCAAAAACTGCCTTAAATGATTAAAACAAGTTTTCCATCATTAGGAACTTTAGTTTGACATAGCATTTGTTCATCTTTCAATTATTAAATAGTTCCCATAGGATAAATCAAATGCATTTATTTAAATTGCACGTTAGTCAATTTTTCTTGCATCTTCATTTTAATTTCTTTAATAGTGGTTGAAGGATTTAAATGTAGAGTGTATTGTTCTCTTTAGTTAATAAAAGTTTTAATGTGAATATCTACTTCTTTTTTTATACTTCCTTCATTCAAACTAGCAGTTGCCCATCCTAAATCTACATTTCACATTGAATTTGGATTTGATTCTTTTATTTTTCCATAGCCATAAGGCGTTCAGATGATTTAGGTGAGATTATTTTTTTCCTCCATTATTTTATGTTCAATATTATACGTTATAAATATGAAATTGCCTATATTCTTTATTATCTCTCTAGAATTCCAAACCTAATTTACAGAAGATTTGCCTATCATTAACTATCTACTTTCCTCAATCAATCTTAAGGTAAATATCAAAATGCTAAGTAAAAAGCAATAATGTGATAAAATATAATTAACCTGCATCTAAAAATTAAAAGTTCAATATTTTAAGTCAATTAAACTAATTACAATAAGCTAAATCTAATACTCTAAAATAATAGATATCTCTACCAGCTCAACTTATGATAATTTCATCCTCTTAATTTTGATCTAATTACTTAAGAAGTTGAAAAAGAAGAAAGTTTAAATTTTATTTAATAAGTAATCAGCAAACTCTATGATGATTATAGATTACTTAATTTTTAAGATATTTAATTTTCCTTGTTTATATAATTAGAACTTTAATATTAACCAGATTCAATCTTATGATATTATTCCATATTCAAAACTAACTTTCAATTTCAAATTATTATAAAAATTGAGCTATTATAATTCTTTTAGCTTTTAGCTTTTAATTTATTTATAAACATTTTGTGAATAAGTCAGTTTGCAGGACTTATAGATCTAAAGATTAGCAAGTATCGAAGAATGGTTACTTAAAAAAAGTAAACTATAAAAGCTTATTTGTAAGAGTGAAGCTATATAAAGTGATTAAGGATTAGGAATAAAATCATTAATAAGAATAAGAAAGTGATGAGTGTAGAATAACTTGCTGCTTTATTTAAACCTTTTTTAATTCTAAAATTCAGTTATTTTGAATAGCCTTACTTTGCTCATATTAGTGTTTATAATTTTAAGTTTAAAACATTAACATGAAACTAAATCGAAATATTTAGGCTAGGAAATGAATAAGAATATTCTCGTTTTTAAAGATATGGCATTAATTTAAATAAGATTAGAAAACAAGAAAGACAGTGTTTTACCAAGATAGAATATAAAGGATGAATTAAATAAATTTAAATAGATAAGTAGTTTTTTCTTTTCTTATTATTTATAAAAATGAAGTGCTTAAGCAATTTCATTGCTGCTCTTGTTATCCTTTTGCTAACTACACCTTCTTCTTCATTAACTATGGAAGGAGCCTGGCTTGAATGCACTCCTCATACAAAAACAGTATATGGAGATTGCTGTGGAGCAGGCCAAACTTTAACTAAATATTGCTGGGCTTCTTAAGAATAGCTTAATGCTATGCTGAATAATTCATAAAAGGCACAGGGTACCTTAAAAACAACAAAATTGAACTACTAATGATAGTTTGAGCTACATAACGAACAAATAATGGAAAAGAATAGCGAATATTATGTTAACAAAATTAACCAGCAAGCTGTTTACTTGCAATGCAAAGCTAAGAAATGCTTAGGAGATGCTACTCATTATCATTATCACAAATAATCACATGATCATTTGCATTATTTCTCTATGGCCTTTTAAGAATTTTACGAAGAGTTGGGAATTGATTTCCCTCAATTCTAAAACGATTATAATGCTTATTACCTAATATACCACTCTTTCAATGAAAAATCACAGCATGGAAAACAAAACGAAAGGAAGTAATTTGATATTCCTAATGCAACTCATTAGGTCGAAATGTTTCATGAGCATGCTCATTGGGCTTATCATGACCATTTGCATTTCCTTATACCCTATGCTGAAGAATCAAATACTAACTTAAACTTGCTAAAGTTGAAATCCGTTGTATTAAGCAAAGTCCCTAAGAAATAGAGATCTACTCCTTAAATGTTGAAGAAGCACTTAACAGCTTAGCTACTGAAGGAAGAAATATAGAGTTATACAAAGATCTAGACTAAAGATTTAGAATTTATCCAAGATTTAAAGACTTAAGTTAAATAAGATGAAGAAGAGCATCTTTAGATTCCATTATAAGGAGGAGATGAAGTACTCGAAGTTCCTCTTAAATACAGTGACATCAAAATGCAATAGCAAGATGGACTTCACTATGCATCTGTTTCTGCCGAACATTCTCACTATTTCTATATCAAAGAAAGTTCTATTTAGCATCCTAAAGGATAAGAATTGACAAACCCAGAAATTCATAAATAGCAAGAGAAGTTTATTAAATTTAGCTAAGCTCCTTTGGAGGAAGCGAAGGAAAATCCTAATAAAGTAGTAATTCACTACTAAAATCACTAAGTAATTCATGTGCATGATCATTACATTTTAATAGTTCCAGATGAAGCAGCTATTGATAAAATAGTCTAAAAATTGAGTGAATATGATTTCTCACATTATCCTAAAATCCAACCTGTTGAGAAATTACCAGACACACTCGATGAAAACGATGTTTGTTACATAGAGTCTAATATTAAAGTTCCTGAAGGAGATTTTGAGCATTATGAATACTAAAGTGCAGAGAAAAATGTAGTATGGAACTAGGCATATAGTGGAAATGTATTAGACAGCAAAATTTTTGATGAAAGCAAATTTGAATCTGAACTTTAAGAGTCTACTTCAACTATCAATAAATATGACTTTACCTATAAATTTGGAGATTCTCCTAAGGATTCACATACTCACTATCATTATACTTATAGTATTGCAGCGCATTAGCATTATGTTAAAATACAGTTACCGACAATCACAACTTTATCACAAAGTAATAATTAATATATAGATATTCAAAACTAAGACCTTGTTTAATAAGAGGAAGGCCATAGCACCTTATATAAGATATTAATGTACTTAGTTGCTGGATCAATTGTAGTATTCTTATATTACTCATATAAGAATTATGTAAATAGAAAGCCACAAAAGAAGAGAAAGTCTAAGAATGCTCTTAGAAAGCAAAGGAGTGTAGAAAAGTTACTTATTGAAGTTGGATAGCTTTGAGAAGATTCAAATACATTTTAATAAAATTACAAATAAAGTCTGTCACTAAATTATTATACTCTACATTATCTCCATACCAAACTTTCTTTCTTCTATTATTAATAAACATACAAAATGCTTATGTCTAATTTTTATACAAGGAGATAATTTTAATAAGATTACTGATATTAATTTAAGAGTTACTTAATATAGTTAAGAAGAAAAAACTAAGCTAATTAAGTTTAATAACCCTTATTTACAATTTTTAGAAAAATTCAAATTCATTTTTATAAAATTCAAACTATAATAATTTTATCCTTAATTTAAAATTTAAACTTCAGTTTCATATTTCAGAAAAAAAAGAATTTATAGTAAAATTAAAATAAAGCATTCAAAAATGTTAAAATTAAGGTAAGCATATAATTTGAATTGATTCAAGTAACTAAATAAGCAAATTCAAATAATATGAATTATTCCAAATTTAATTAATTAATATCTAAATAGTTATAATCTTAATACTCTTTGCTTATAGTAGATATGTTTATTTATCTTAATCAAAATTTATATTAAAAATGCAACTTAGTACGCAAAGAGGCATTTGAATAAAAATATATGGAAGTAAATAATTAAACACTTTAGTTGTTTTGACTACTAAGAAGGAAGAAACTAACAAGGTTTAATAAATTATAAGATTAATAAATTTTAATGCTAGAAGCTAATTATATTTAAGACTTAATACTTTCACTTTAATTATAATTATTAAAGCTACTTATTGTAAATAAGCGAGTATAAAAGCTATGAATGATCCTTATTTGATTAAATTAAGTTTTCTAAAAAATAGTTAAAAATTTACAAAGACTCAATACACATAAAATAGTATATTTATTAAAAAGAAAGCTAAAAAAGGCATTTATTTAAAGGTAAAAAGTAGTAACTTTTTTGAAGAAACATGAAAAATAGCTAAAGAAAGATGACTTTAATAAATTAAAATTGTAATTTTCTACTATTAATGCTTTTATATAATAATCAGTATTATTAAAATTAACTTATACTTATAATCCTTATATAGTAGAAAAATCTAGGAAAATTTTACAGTAATATAAGCCATATGCTAATATTAGGATAATATAAAAGATACTATTTACAGTACTACATCGTTTATTTTTTATTTAAGCTATTTATTCTGTTGCTTCTAACTTTTCTCAAGTATAAATTATAAAAATTTAAAAGCAATCCAAATAGAATAATGGTACTTAAGCAATCTAGCAGCTAAAATAAGAGCCCACTATTTACATAATGAAAAAGATTTAAATTTAAACTAGATTTAAAATATAAATTAAATATACATCTCTAGCTTTAAATTTTAAATAAGTAATCCTAGGCCTATAATAGTTTTATATTCAATTAAAAGTAAATAGATAAACAAATATAGATAAATAACAACAATTAGCTTGTAATAAATCCTTTGCAATTCACATAAAATAAATAAAATACTTTCTAAAATTAAAGCTTATAATTTAAGTTAAAGTGAAGGGTTATTTATCTGTTTTATTACAAATAAAATAGAATATTATAGTATCATTGTAATTATATACAGATAAAAGCTAAAAAATGCTAACAATTTTCAATATATGTAAAGAACTAAGGCAGATTAGTTACAATTATCTTTAAAATTTATAATTTATAATTAGTCATTAATTAAGCAAGAGATTATTAATCTAAGTTAAATGTTACTTAAATGAAGATAAATTTCTTATTATATTAATTATGATTTTACTATTTTAAGAAAGAGCTCTAACTTTAATTACGCAGTTATATATTTGAATTAAATTTGCTTAAAGACTAATTATATTCTAATTTATTTGATTTTTAGATTTAGATATTTTAATGTCAATATGATTATTCAATGCATTACAAATGTTTTCAGTCTTATAGCAGAATAAATAAATAGAATGTAGTGAATAAAGTATAATATAAATATGCAATACTTTCATACATAACTTTAACAAAGGAAACTAAAAAGATTATAAAATGATCATTAATTAATAAAAATATTTAAAAGCTTTTACTAAAAGTGAGTTAGATATCAATCATATTATATTGCTTTATGTTAAATATTTGTTAAATAGATAAATATGAGAGATTTTTTAAATCCTTATTTCAGAATAAAAATATAAAATTATGCTTTTTATTAAAATTTTACTATCAAGTAATTGCTTTATGAATTCCAGTGATAGTAAATTTTAAGTTAAAGTTAACTTTACTACATCAAAGTCTTATCTTAGATAAATTCTAATTTTATTATTGAATATAAGAGCTTTGAGATTAGCAGAGAGAAAGAAGCAATTATTTGGCAAGTAGGAATAGCAATTGACATATTGGATAAATTAGAAAATTTTATTCTAATAATTAAGAGTTTAAGATCTATTTGTTTTTACTTTCAATAGTTTAATTGTTATTTTATTTAGAGCTTTAAATCTGTTTTCTTAAATTTTTAATAATAAAAAACAGAAATGGAAGCGCATAAAATTTAGAACGAAGAAGGCTTATATCAATAGATGGCTTCAGTGTAATCCAATGAGTAGAAATAGCATACTATCCTTTTAATCGAGCAAAACGAAGTTAATTAATAAAGTAAAAGACCTTTCAAGCATTCGGAAGGCAACTACTGTTAAAATATAAATAATAAGTACAATGAACAAAATTAAGTGAGAGTCGAAAAAGGCTAAGAAAAAGAAGGGGTATAAAGTTAATAAAAAACGAATTAGTTAGATTAATTACAATGTATTTTAAATGAAAAAAGTACTTAAAGCTTGTGGTTTATACAAAAGTTTCTAGCTCTACAGGAAAAAATTTAAAAGGAAATCCCTATTATTGGAAATCAAAGCTAAGTGAGTATAATAATTAAAAAACATCGTAAGCCAATAATTCAGCTCCTCCCTTAAGAAGATAGAAAGCTTATAAAAATCTATTTTAAATAAAAACTTCGTATAATAAAGAAATAGAAAGTAGTTGTTAGTTCATTTAAGATGAAGATTGAAATGCACTTTATTCTGAGCATTGACTATAATTTAAAACTTAATAAATTTTTAGAAAAAAGTTCCCATACTTCATAAGTTATTCTAGCTTAGCTACATATATAAACTACTTTTATATAATTTAAAACTTAAATTATTTTCTCATTTTGGACTTAGCTTTATAGTAAATCTTTAAGAGTAGGTATTTAAGGAATAACTTATCTTAGTCATGAACTTCAAGAAAGCTATTAAATTTATTAATTTTTACTTTAGTCTTATAATTTGCATATCTCTGGAGTGTTTAAATAACTATTAAATAAATTTTTAAGTCTGTTTATTTATAATTACATATATTACTAAAATATGCTTTAGATGGTTATATAAGCGATTGATAAGCTAAATTAGCGAAAAGGAAGTTAGAACAAAAGATAAAATACTTTAGCTTATAAAAAGGAAATTTCTATTAATTAGCAAATAGTATTTATGAAATACATACCTTAATGATTGAAACCAATATTTAACCTTTTATTTTCTAAAATTATTAGAAAATATCTGAATAACAAGATAATAAAGAACAATACTAACTTAAAAGCTTAATAATAATCTTACTTTATAAAGAAAATAAATAAATAAAGTGCTGTAAAACTAAAATTATAATATACTATCATTTAGATAACCAAGCTGCTTAAAAATTGATAAATGTATTATTAAATTTATCATGCAAGAAGATTACATAAAAAAGGTTTATGACTATCTTAAATATATTATTTTTAGTTCTATTACTATTTTAAATCTAAACTTATGAATTAATATATGTATAACTTTGCATTTATAGTCTTAAATCTAAAAATAAAATCTAAAACAAAGCCAAAAAAATAAAGAAGCATAGCATTTTAATAATATCTAAAAAGCTATATTGATAAGAGGATAATAGGCATATTATATAGCAATATAGTAAAATTATTAAAATTAAAGCTTTAAGCTGTAAAAATAGTTTTAATTAGATTTATAAAGAATATTTCTATAGAACTAAGCAGTTTTTATTATGTCAACTCTAAATTATATTTCTAAATAAATTAAGATTTCGATTATCTGAAAATATCGCTGAAAAATATTTTTAAGCTAAATAATGATGTTAATTTAGAGAATAAAAGCTAAGTGATAATTAATAATTCAAATAAAATATCTCAATCCAAGTGATTAGAGTAATATTTCATCTTAATAATGATATAGTACATTTTATTTATATTTTATAATCTAAACCAGTAAAGTATAATTAAATTAAAGTGATTAGAAGGTTAAAAAAATTATTTAAATATAAGAGTTTATTTTATCTTTAATTTTGTTAAAACTTTACAATAGCTAAATATGATAAAACTAGAAAATAGAAGAATATATTGAAATTATTTATGGAGATAAAAAGCATAAAAGGTTTACTTAAAATCATTGAAATATTTAGAATGATAATTATTTTTAAAGCTTTTATTTATAAAAATATTATAAATTAACTATTTCATCAAATTTAAACTTTAGATAGTTGCACTTTATAAATCAGTGTTTTTAATTATTATCTTAGAGATATTGATGATAACTGAGATATATTTAAGTTTTGAAATTATAAAAAGCACTTTGAGAAAAATGATGCTTCATAAATAGTATTTTTTAAGTTTGGCAAAATTTTAAGATATTTTTATCATAAATTATGAAGAATATTGATAAAGATTAAATTTTATTAGCCAATTATGACTAATTATTTGAGAGAAGTTGATTCTAATATTTTAACTAAAAGATTCTTTAATTTAAATTCGATAGATATATCTTTTTCTTTATTTCTAAAGAATAGTTAATATAAGCTTAATCTAATTACTATTTTAGGATTTTCGCCTAGCAAGAATAAGTAATAAATATACCTTTTAGTATCATTTTTTATTATTAAGATGATTTAATATTTTATATAAACAACAGCCAAAGGCTATTTGTTTATTCTGAGTATTAAATCATCTCAAAATATTAAAGCTTTAATGTTGCCATTAATAAAAAGATTATATTTATAAATATAGCAGTAGTCATAGTTTAGTAAATTAATAACTAAAGGATAGATCTTTAATAATTACCTTTAAATATATAGCTGCTAATAAATCTACTTTAATTAGATAAATCTCTTTATATTCAAATCATTAAATAATTTTGCCTATATTAAATGGAAGATGTAAATATTGAAGTGATTACATGCTAATAAGAGTATATTTATACATTATGATTTAGAATAGCTGGAATAAGCGTATTTAAGGACCAATGTAAATTTATTGATGAGAATATATCTAAATTACTAGAAAATTATTAAAAACTAAAATTTTATAAAATCCTGACTATAATATAAGACTTGATTTAAATATATAGTAACTTTGAAATTTAAGTACTTAAAAATTTTATCGAAATAAAATTTATTAATGTGTGGAGACAGGAATTAATTGTGATAAAATAATAAAATATAAAAAATTTTTGGAGATTCACTTTTTTCCATAGAACTACATTAGTAATTTCATATTTTTTTCATGTTCTCTGAATTTAAAACTTACTAGCTCATTTATATTATCCTTTAGCTCGCTTTTGCTCTCTCATTTCCATGTATCAATTCTAGTTTTTTTCTCTCTTTATCATTTGTCAAATTTTTTATTTTTTGCTATCTTAATTATTCCTTCTTTTACTCCTCTTCAATTAATTGAAGTAACTCTTAGTTTTGCTTCTTTTTAAGATCTTGGACTTTTTAAATAGCTTTCTATTCTTATGATATCTAAGATTTTGTAAAATTCTATTATTTTTATGGTTTAGTTTACATTAAAGGCTTTGTTTCTTTTATCGTTTAATCATCTTTTTCCTTTTCTTTGTAGTTCTTTAATGTTCTTAGTCCACCTTTGTATCTATTTATAGTTTATGGCTAATTTTTTGGAGGAGGACTAGGTTGAATTTTAATTAATTTTGTTGTTTTTGTTGTTTTTGTTTTTTCCTAATCTGCCACTTTTTAATTTTTTTAATTTTAATTCTTCGAAATTGAACGATCAGTTGAATTATTTAATTCATCAAGTTATTTAAGCTGTTTAATTAGCTATTACTATAAATCTTCTACATTTTAATCTTTATTAGAGTTCTAACTACTTGCTTGTGCTTTTTTTATGCTTTCAAATTTTTCTATTAGTTCTTTTTTTTTAGCTTCTACTTTTTTCCTTAATTCTTTTCTATACTTGATTAAATCTGTTTTTTCTTATTGAAGTTTTTCAGCTCTTAAGATAGCTTCTTATATCTTAATTAACTATTTTTATCTATTATATTCTTAAATCCTAGAAATTCTTTTAACTTTATCAAATCTATCAAACCGCTTTACATTTTCATATTCTTTTTTCAAATGTAGTTCTTATCATCTGCTCTATTAGATTTCATCAACATGCTTATCAGTTTAATCTATCTTTTACAAAATTTTTTTAGTTTTTTCTTCCAAAATTTCTTCATTCCTTTTTTTAATCATTTTTCTTTAAAAATTTTTATTTTCTTCATACTTTTTCTTTTCTTACATTTCCATTTGGGCAATAGCCTCTAATTCCTCTTTTCTTTAGTCAGCTATTTATTTTTTATTATAATACTCCTGCTTCTTTTTTTCAATGAACTACTCATTTCTGGCAAGTACTTATTTAATTTCTTCTTATTTTTCTTTCAATTTTTTTTCTTTCTCTTATCTCTATTATTCTTTAAAAGTTTCATGCATTATTCTTTTTTATTCACTAATAGATTATTTTTATTCATAATATTGTTTTTTTTTCTCTAATTTAACTAGAAGATTTTGCTATGCTAATTCAATCTTTTTTTGCTTTTACATTCTAATTTTGGCTGATTATTCTTGCATCTATCTAGTTTATTCTTCAAGAATTTGTCTACGTTTTTCATCTCTATAATCCATCTCTTCCTATTTTTTTCTTGCTCTTTCTTCTTGTTCGTTTAAAATTCTTTCTGTTTGCTCTTTAAATTCAGCTATTTTTTCTTTTTACTCTTTTTCGCACTATTCAGTTTATTATTTTCTAAGCTTTTCTTTTAATTTGTCTTCTTGTAGCTTTTTTTATTCTTTTTCAAACTATTTCTATTACATAATTTTTATTTCTTAAAGTATCATTTGTTCTTTCAGCTTTTTTTCATTTTCTTATTAGATTCTTTTAAGTTCTTACTGCTTATGTTTTTCTTTTAGTTCTAGTAATCTTTACTCTTCTAATTCTTATACTTTTTTTTATTTTTCTTCGTTTCTTTTTCTTATTTCAAGCAATTTTAGTTCCTAAGAAACCATGTTTTAGATTTCTCTATTTTGCCTTTCCTAAATTTTCTCAATAATTCTTTTTTCTCTCTCTATCATGCCAGAATCTTATACTGATTTAGAGCTTCATTAAGTACTTCTTTCTATAGGATTTTCAGCACTTCATAAACCTTACTCTTCTTCTTCAACAATTTTAGCTCTTTCTTACTTTAAAATTTTTATCTTTTCCTTTCTTTTTTCTTCATAATGACCTGAAAATATATCAATTGAGAGTTTATCTTGCTTATTAAATTCAATTCTTATCTCTTCTTGTGTTTTTAGCAGTAGATCTTAAGGGTCAATTCCTAATCGTTTACAGGCTTCTAATGATCGTGGGGAGTTTAAATAAGGAGGTTTTCTTTTTTAAGGATTGAAGTTATCCAAACTTATCAAAGTTTTAGGCTTTTAACTTCAAGACATTTTATAGAAAACGTACTCTTAAAAAGCTTAATTAGTATATTTATATAGTTTAAAAACTATATTAGTATAAACTATTTATTTATTTCACTTTTAAGCATACAACACTCCGTTCATATTAAATCTAATTATACGAGCTTTTCTTTATTTAGAAATTACATTATATGGGACATATTAAATAGAGAAACTTTCTTATTTTATAAAATAACTAATCTATGTGACTTAAGCTATTTTTAAATTGATTAATTGATTTTGAATAACTAAAGAAAGAGTCAATATTTGACTTAATACTTTCTTATTTGATTCATTTATACTAAAAGTAATATGCTTTAATATTACTTTTGATTATTTCTTTAATTACACTGCTATTGCTTTAGTTTTAAATCTAATTTTTTAACTTAAAATTAGGAAAATGTTTAGTAGATTTGAACCATAATTGGATTAGAGAAAACTAAAGGAGATTTAGTATATTACATACTTACTTCGAATTTCGCCTCTTTCTAAGCTTAATCAGGAAGAAAGAATAAACTTGAAAAGAGCTAACAACTGTGCTTTAAAATCAGGAGTTTCCGTGTTTGGAATAGGAATATTCACAACTTTTATTATAGATAAGATATGACCATTCAAAGTACCCTAAAATTTTAGATGATATTGATTGAAAGCTCCTATGCTAATTTTCTTTTTTAAATTAGGCTAGAAATCTGGCTGGAAATCAATTTATAATGAATGCTACAGCGAAGAATTTCGTGCTAAATTTAGAGAAAAGCACACTAGAAATATATTTATTAAAGTTTAATAAACTAACTTCATAATAGAACATTTTATTCTTTATTTCAGCTGTAATGTGAATCTATTTATTAGATGACATTCTATTTCATTTTTTTATCCCTGTATTTGCTTTCATCAAAGCATGCAGATCTTTTTATAAAAATTTAATTTAAGAATTTGTTTTTATTTTGCTTTTTATAAGTATTTTGAATATATTTTATCAAAAAAAATCAGATGCCTTTTTTTGTTATAAATTCCCCTTTCCATATCAATTATTTTATTTTTGATATGATATTTTTTAAATGAATTCTATCAATTTTTAAGGGATTTTATATTTTTTGCATTTGATGTATATATAAAAAAACTTTATTTATGGTTATTTTAATCTGTTCCTTTTAGGAATTATTTTAATTTTATTTTGTATGCTTTAGCTTTATTTATAAGCAATATAAATTGAAGCTAAATAGAGTTTTTATTTCTATTAATTTTAAATTTTTCCAAAAATATAGCTTTTGATTATTATATTAACTATATAGAAGATTTCTAAAAGGTATATAAATTAATTACTTTCATTTTTATGTAAATTTTTCCTTCTAAGGCTTTAACTCTTGATTTGCTTGATTAAAAGTTCTTTTAGTTTTGTTTTTATTAACTTCATTTAGCAAACTATAATCATTTTATGCTTACTAGTAGTTTTTATAGGATTTTATCTAATTTTATCAATTATGAGGTTTTAAGTTCATACTTTAGAGTTTCCCTTTAAAAGCAAGTCTCTAAAATAGACATAATTTTAATGATAAATTGCTGGAAGGGACTATTTCTCTGATTTTAGATTTAGTTTACATTTAATTTTTAAGGTTTAAAAACATATTCTAAAGCTATTATAATATGAGAGCTTAAATAGAATTATTATAGTGGTTAAATAATTTATGACTAATGTTATTAATAAGTGCTCTTACTTGCAAAGCTTTTCTCTTCTTTCAACTAAAGCAATATTTACTTATATTAATAAGGATAAAGGAGCAAGATAATAGCTTAGTTAGATTAGATTAAGATGATGAAATGATTATAGCTTTATTTATGTTATTAATAATATATAAGGAGATTAAATCTCAGCTAGTTAATTGTTAAATACATTTAAAAAATAGTTATCTAAGAATTTTAAACTAGTTTTATTTTACTTGCATGCAAACAATAAACCAATTAATACAATCCTTTTGTAAAGTATTTTAACTTCATAATCTTAATCTTAAAGAAATAAGGTAATTAATACCAAAATAAGGAATTTCTTTAGACAATAGTTAGCTAATAAAACTCTATTTACACTATAGTATTAATTTGCCAGTATAAGCACAGTTTATGTTTTGACATTAGCTCTACTTTTAATTTTTCTCGCTATTTTTTATATTTTCAAAGCTCAAAACTAAGATAATTACATTAAATAAGATTTTTAAAAATATATAAAGAATTCTCTGTTTTAAAAGAAAACTAATAGAGTAAATTAAATATTTTTAACTAATTTTAGGTATTTAAATTATTTATTTAGTATAATATTAAAATAGCTAAGCCAAACAAGTCAATTACTAATAGCGTCTTTTTCATCTATCCTAGTCATCCATTTTTTATTCTTTAAATGTCTAAATTATTTCAATTTACAATTTTTTATTTTCTTTAATTTATAGCTTGCTTAAGAAGCAGAACTTTAGCACAAAAAACCTTAAGTCTAAACTTTAGTAGTTTAAGAATATTAATTTAGATAAATAATTAATTTAGAGCATTAGAAAAGATGCATCTCTTTTTTGTCTAAATGGCTTGATTGAAATATTTAAGCTAAAGATACAATCTAAACTTAATGATAATTTATTTTAAAAGTTGATTAATGATCTATTTATATATTTTAATTAATTATCTAGATTATTTACTTCTTTAATCATTTTTAAATTTAGTTTAAAATAAAGTTTCGCTACTTTTATTTTTTATGCTTGTATTTTACCATTTTATATTATATATTGTAGAATGTATAGATGAGATAGATTGATTAAGATATGAAGTAGAATTTTTATTTTATGATAATCGTAAATAAAAGAATTAGTTTAAATACGTTCAGCCTTATATCTCTCAAGACTGGATTTTTTCTTCTTGACTAGGGTTGGAATTTTCCTAAATTTTTTGATCCTGCGGATTAGAACTCTTATCAGTACTTACTAATATTGACTTTTCAGCTTCAACTTTCTTAAGAAATATTTATCTTATTCCATCAGTACTCAACCAATCATCCACTTAAATGTTTTCTTTTTTTTCTTACTCTGATTAATAGAAACATTAAATGAAATCCTTTTTGCTAAGAACTTTGAGTTTAATCATAAAATGCTAAGAACCATGGAGCCTCGTCAAGAATTCGTCTATAACTTATTTTTAATGCTTTACCCATTTATTCTAAACGTCTTCATATCTTAATTGAAGAATTTCTCTTGCAAATAAAGGAATATATTGTAGAGTAAGATTCACTG
This sequence comes from Loxodes magnus, assembly GCA_946699065.1. NCBI lineage: Eukaryota > Ciliophora > Karyorelictea > Loxodida > Loxodidae > Loxodes > Loxodes magnus. The sequence continues at coordinate 1,748,490 of CAMPDV010000005.1, read as the reverse complement.
CAAATACTATAAATTCTCTGCTTTACTCAAGTTTAACTTTATCTTTGCATTCTAAATCTAAATTATCATAAAGGAAGTCAGCTTTTAAATTCATATCTCCTCTACCCATTAAAATGCCTGCCCATACTAATTATTGCAAATTATAAACTTCCTGATCAGGTTATAATCTAAAGTTCTGGTAAAATTAATAAACTTTATCATTCTTTAAAGCCTCCTAGCTAGTCAGTTCGCTTCATTCTTGAGCAGTAGAAGTTCTAACCAATTTAACGAATTTTAAAGAGCTTTGCAATTAATCTCTAGTAAGTCTTCCATTGACTTCATACTTTTTAAATGCATATTCTAATTCTCTTATCTTCTTATCTGAGTATCCTAATTTTTCTTCTTCCTTTTACGTAACCCTAGCAGCCTCATCAAGAGGTTCCTTGCGAGACGTACAACTAAGAACATCACCCATTTTTATAAAATGTAGAAGTGATTCATATTAATATATTTGATTTAAAACGCTAAATTATTCAATTACTATCATACCCTTTAATACTAACTCCTAACTCATTTATTAATCACTCTCTAAACTCTACTTTATACTCTTTGCATTTACATCTGAAAACTGCTGTTTAATCAAAAGAAGGATACAATTTTTTATTATATTAACAGATGTAAATGGAAAAATAAGTACTTGAGGAAATAAGATTTGCCTAATTTTTGAATATATAAATAAGCTAGAGTGCTAAATATGGAACTTTTTTGTTTAGATGATATGCTAATCTAATTTTTAATTTTAAGATATTATTTTAATTATCTTTTTATAACCTATTTTTAATATTACCTACTTATTCTTATTTTACACACTTCGTTTACCATAATCTTTACTAAAGACTTTTCTTAAATTCTGTTACTTTAGGAAACTCATTCTTGCAAATAGAGCAACAGAGTAACTTTACTGATAGAGAAAAGGAAATAAAAATTATAGATTGCTAAACAAAAGAAAGAAAAAGCACTAGTCTTAAATTTCATTACTTTAAGTAATTTAATTAGTTTCAAAGGCTGTTAACAACTTATGTGAATGCTATGATTAAAGTTACGATAAACTAAGAACTATTCAAACAAAATCTTGTTAATTAATATAATTCCTATGGCTATTATATTAATTATTTCATTTCAATGTTATTTACTCATCCAAAACAAAGTATAACAGCTTGTTTCTTTAAGTTAGATGGAAAATTAGTAGCACTATAATTGAATAATTTTAAATATGTCTTATAAAAATCCATTAGAGATACTTATAATATGTATTATACTAAATTAACAAATAAACAGCACTATCATTCCGAGTTATTTATAGCAGCTAATCTACAATTCATATTAGTCTAGTACTTCTATTTATAAATTAAATAATAAAAGTAGATTATTAAGGAAATTAAGAAGATTGCTTGGCTTTAATTAGATGTGGTAGTGAACTATTAGAAGAGTAAACATTTTAGATATTATGTTTGTACTAAGCTAATTAATACTATTTTAAGCTATCAGTATCAAAACTAATAGTGGCTTACTTAGAAAATATAAATTATTGAGCTAATTTAGTGAAAACTTTAATAAATTATTAGATGAATAGGCTTAAGAAGTGGGTATTAACTTAGATAATACTAGTATAATTTAATTTAATAGAAAAGGATATAATGAAGACTTTAGTCTATTAATGAAAATAGAAAGCTTAATTAACTTAATTTAATTTAAAATTAGATTTAAAATGCAAAGCTTGTAAAGCCACTTCCAAAATATCATTAAAGGAACAGGCAAGAATTTGTTATTAATTCGTCATGGAGAGTCCGATGCTAATATAATAGGTTCTTTAAATGGATGGACAGATACTCGTTTGACCGAGCATGGAAGGAAGCAAGCTTAAACGCTCTATTCAGGAATTTATCCTTTTATTAATAATAATAAATTGCTTGGAATATATTCTTCTGATTTACAAAGAGCTAATATGACTGCATAGCTTTCTACTCTATGGACTAGAGATATTTAAATTGATGAAAGACTTCGAGAAATATACTTTGGCGAGGAGGAAGGCGAAATTTATGACTAACTTCCAGAAGAAGAGAAAGCCAGAATAAACTCTATTGATTATCAACCAAAATAAGGAGAAAGCTACAGATAAGTTAATAGAAGAGTCAAGAAATTTATCAAAACAGAGCTATTTTAAGATAAATAAGAAGGTTTTTATATGCTTTATACTCATGGAGGATTAATATGTTGTCTAACTTGGGAATATGGCTTAAAGGATGTTTTAGGTAATTGTTCAGTAGTTGGATTTTAAATTGATGACAAAAACGATATTAAAAATATCGATTTGGTATGGAAATTCCCAGAAAACTTAGTAATTGACTGATAGTTTTAAAATAACTACATCTTAAATAATTATTCTTAATTATCTATAATTATCATTAAGCATCAGCAGTTAATAAAGCTAATTGCTTATTATAAATATTACATGGTTTCCAGTTATAAGCTGATTACTCCTTTGAAAGCCTTTTATAAAATACTGTTTTTATGTTTAAGTCTAAATAAAACAATTATGTTGTAAATCTAATTTAAAAGCTTAAATCTATACTCATTAATATATAGAATTATTAAATATACAGGGCAATTACTATTAAGTTTATTGGAGTCTAATTTTTAATATTATGGTGATTTTGTCAATCATACTAAATGGACTAGATAGTGTAATTAGAAGTATAGAAACATTAATAATAAATATAGCAAGTGCTCATTAATTAGAGTCTTACTTACTAACATCATATTAAAATATTTCAAAGCTTAGTTTACAAGATAATATGATAAATAAATATAAAACTATAAATAGGTTATATTATTAAAGGTCCTTATTATTATTCTTAATTGGAGATTAATCGTTATGTTTCAACTACATTGTGTAATCGAGTCTGAAGTTCATATTACGTATAGAACAATATTTGACATTTTATTACTTTTTAGATTACTATAAAGAGACTTTCTTTATGTTTAGAAAAGAGAAATACTTTATGTTTTTAGGTAAATTAATCTTAAGTATACTATGATTATAAAACTCTTCCTGTGAAACTAAAAATTGCTAATTCTTATAGCTTTATGCTAAAAGCGTAATAATTAAGAGAATTGAGCTGAGTGTTTTAGAATATATATGAACTTGAGCATCTAGTGGATGAATAATGCAGTATTTAATAGTAAAGATAATAGAAAATAGTAATTTAGTTGGAAATTTGTAATTTACACTTTAGAACCTTAAGTAAATGGATGCAGCTATCTTTATCAATTTACGTTTTAAAGACTTTAAGCTTTTAAGATTTAAAGTAAAATGTTTAAAATTAAGTTCTATGTTGATGGAAATTAAACTATTAGAAATAGTTTTGAAGTTGATTAAATAGGAAGCTAAAATTGTTAGAAACTTTAAATTTACGTTTTAAATCCATTACTATATAAAAATGGGAGATTTAGAATGGGAAGAGCGTGATGAAGAAACACCAATATTGAGACATATGATTGCTGGCTCTTGTGCTGGAGCAATGGAACATGTTCTAATGTATCCAGTTGATACAATAAAAACCCATATGTAAGCAGCTAGTAGCGGCTAAAAACTAACTTTCAGCGAAATAGCAATGACTCTTTTTAAACAGGAAGGATGGTGGAGATTTTGGAACGGCGCTTAATGGGTTGTTATGGGAACTATGCCAGCGCACGCTGCATTCTTTTCTATCTATGAATTATCCAAAAGAGCTTTAGGAGTAACTGTAGACGATTTTCATCCTGCGGCGGCAGCTGTTGTAGGTATAACAGCTACTCTAGCACATGATAGCATAATGACACCTGCTGATAGTAATTATTTTATGTAGCTCTTAAATAAAGACTTCAACTTTCAGGCTTCAAAAATGGAGTTCATTGCATTAATCAAATAGCATCAACTGAAGGAGTATTATCTTTCTGGCGTTCTTTCCCTGTCACTTTGGTTATGAATATTCCTTATAATGCAATTTTAATTTCTGTATATGAAAGCTTAAAAGTAGTTTATTTACCATGGGCAGGTGAACATGTGTCATCCTATTTTGTATGTGCAGGTATCTCTGGAGCAGTTGCAGCGTTTTTAACTACACCAATGGACAACGTAAAAACAAGATTATAAACACAAATGATATCGTCAAGTTGCGTTCAATGCAAAGAGGAAGCAGTTGTTTAATGTGATAATCCTCCTAAAATAAATGTTGTAGCAACAAAGGATATTAAATACACAAGTATTAGAAGTTGTGCTTAGCAAATTTTAATGGAAGATGGAGCTAAAGGTTTTATGAGAGGAGCTGTTCCTAGAGTTCTCTTCTTTATGCCGGGAGCAGCTATTTCATGGTCTACATATGAAGGATTAAAGACCGTACTTGGAAAATATGTTATTTGATAACTTGGACTTAAGAAATTTAGTTTTAACTTTATTTATATTAGTCTATTTATTTTATCTACCTCTTATCTATTAATTCAATTAATTAAGGCTAATTATAAAATGCAGCAGGGTGTCAATGAGCTGGAAGATTTATTGTTCAGCTTCTAGTTTAATCAGATTAATGAAAATGACGTTTTCTCTCAGTTCTACTCTAACTTCGCAGATATTATATTCATGTTACTAAGCGAATAAAACGAAAAGTGCTAGAAAATAATCTAAAAGCTAAATAACTAAAGTGAATCCCTTTATAATAACATAAGTTAAGGCCTAAGCTTAAAAAATGCTAAGAATTTAGACAATATCTAGTTATAAGGTTAAGAAATTGACTGAATATTATGTTGTCATTATAAGGTTTTTGCTAGCCTGATTTAGCTAAAGACTGGAAATTTAATAAAAGGAGGTTTATCAATTTATAAATCCTGAAATCTCTATAAGAAGCTTCAACCTCTTTTGCAGAAATCTTATAATAAAAGTTTATTATCGGGATTACAATTAGGTCTTGGAGGGTTTTATTACTTTGTTTCGCTTGTACACCCTTCATTGAAATGGATTTTGAGTAAATTAGGAATGGATGGAAACGAAGCTTTAGGACTTTAATATTTAAGATAGAGTTATGAATAGAAAGGATGTCTTCATTAGCTTTCCCTTATTCTTTTAATCAGTATTGAAATTTTCGTATGAGGATAAGATGCTTCAGAAATGCTCGAATTAGGATTAAAAAATCATCCTAAAAATTTAGTTTTATTATTGCTATGCGCTTACAACTAACGAAATATTGGAAATGCTATACAGGCTATCTTACTTTTTAATAAAGTAGCTAGCAACTCTTCATAATTAAATCCTTTAGTTGTAATCTGTAAATACGAACTAGGTTGATGCCATTTCCTTTTAAACGACTATAAAACAGCGATACTCTATTTTACTGAATTTCTAGCAGAGCACTAATCATAAACTTACAAAGCTTTCTGCCTTTATTAGCTAGGAGTATGCTATTTTATGGAAAATTAGGATGAATTAGCCATGAACTCTATGAGCTAAGTTAAAAAATATGTAAGAAAGAAATTCAATTGAGATATATGAGCAGCAAGTTAAGCTTAGAAGTTCATTTAGAGCAAAGGCTTATCTAATGAATAAATTTATTTAGTATAAGTTTATAACCTTTTAAAATGCAGGAAATTCTAAGAAGCTGATTCATTATTTAAATAACTGGAAGCAACAATTTACACCAACGTTACTCAATCAGCTTATTATTGATATTTAAAGGGAAAATATTTCTTTCTCTTATTCTAGCAGCAAAAAGATAACGATGAATTAAAGTAAAAAGCTCTTGCTAATTTTGAAATCCTAACTGATAAGTATGTGAAAAACTAATTAAATAAATCAGATAAGTATTTAGCTGCCTTTTCTTTCCTTAGACTAATTTAGATACTTAAAAATGAACAAAATTAAGATTTAACCTTCTATTTTATTTAATTAGAGAATATGAAAGATTTTGATTTTGAAAAGTATTGCTGGAGAAAGTTACAAAGGATTAAAAATACATGAAGGCTTCTCTCTTTATAATTTCCTTAAATTTAAACAATTGTATCTTCATATTTTAATATTAAACTCCCCCAAAAAAAACAGCCAAATTATTTTCATTCTTTAAATTACGCAACCAGTTCTTTTTAAAAAGTTTGCAAGCACACCTTTATTTATACTATAAATAAAATAGCTTCTATTATATTTTATTAAATATAGATAGCTTAATAAGAGAAGAAGCATTCAATTAAAAAGAAGATACTTAAATTTTATAGAAGAGAGAAAAGATTAAGCTTCTAATTTAAATAAAGAGATTATTTAGAATTTTATATCAAAAAACGTTACAGCATTCGAAATGATTACTCTAAACTCCACTCTTAATATTTTTATCTCTCTCTATCATTTTAACTTCTACGGATTTTAATAAAACTGAAGCGCCACTTCCTATGTACTAAAATAATTACCTGCTAGCATAATTTTTGTTGGTATAAAAGTAGGAATGAATAAATTGCAAGTCATGTTAATTATCTACTTTTTTGGTCCAGCCACTGAAATAAAATAATTACCAACACCTTATACCAGAACTCTGTTATCTCCATTATCAATAAATGTCAATTTTATGTCTACGTAATCTTCTAACAAAGCTTCTGATGTGATATTACACAAAGCAGGTATTTCCTATTTTTTAAAGAATTTGAATTCTCCATTTTGTCCTACTGTGCTTCCAAATAAAAGAAAAATACGTTAGCTGTCTGCCTCTTTTCTAACTTTGCATATAATAGAAGTTGAATCTATTTAATCTTAACTTCTTGATATTATTCAAAATACAGAATCACCTACAAGTCTAAAACTCAGTTTAGTTTAGCATGCTAAAGCTCTAAGATTTATTTCAACTTTACTTTTTAGAATCTATGACCTTATTTGAAGTCCTCCTTTACTTGAAGACCTTAGAGCAGCAGATTCCCATTAACTTTTTACTTGAGGTGAAGGTTCTTCTGTATTACCTCCAGGAGAAAAATTAGCAAAATCCCAGTCTTTAAGTTCACCTCCAATTTAGAAATTTTCCGATATTAGAACAACATTTACTAAACTTTTATCCTATTCATACCACTATTTTTCGTTCTATTATTGATGAAGCTCTGGTTCTCTCTATTTGTCTTTCTAACTAATAAGAATTAATTCTTAGAGACTATAATTAGAAATTTGAGGATTTACTGAGGAAAAATCACTTGAACTAGGATCATTCTCAGGAATGTAAAGTTTTTTTGAAATTTACATTTTAATTTTTTTATATTCCACTTTGTTTAAACTTAGCTTTAGTTGCTTTAAGTCAAATATATATTAGTCATTCAAACTGCTAATTTCCTAAAAAATGATAATTTACTTAAGACCAATTGTCTGGTATTTGCACATTAGTTTATAAATCATTGACTAATTTATTTTGGCATAAAGAAAAGTTAAATAAATATCTTAATAGGAGTATTTTTCCCTTTATATATTGCTAAAATAGAACTATATAATATAAAATATACAAAACATTAGAAAATTTCAAAAATCTTTTTACTCATCAACTTTCCTACTTTTGAATTGCTCTTTGGACATATCTTTTCCCTTTCTCTTAAAACCTTTCCCCATTTTATCTAAAAATACATTTGAGCTTTAAATTTAGGGTTAAGGCTAGATAGTTGGCTAATCATTTTTATTATTATTTTGAATTTCTTGAGACTAAGAATCTTCTCTTAGAAGTGCTTTAAAAGATTTTTTAATTTCAGAAGATTTTACTTTGTATTATTTTTGTTACTCTATTTTATGTTCTGGCTTAACTGCATATTTCTAAAGACTGCTTAAAGAATTTTATTATTATTCAGAATTTTATACTTTTGCTTAAGCAACTTTAAAGCTAAATGGAGTTTATTCTTACTCTTACTTCGGTACATTTTCTTATTCAATAGAATCTGCCAACTTTATTATCTTTTGTCCAAGAAAGCTCATTCCTTCATCAGCTAGTTTTTTGTTTACCTATTCTAAAATATCCTTGGATCTAATAAACTAAGCATATCCATATGCTTTTTAATTTTCTCCTGACTTTGCACATTCTTGTACGCATATCATAAGATGATCATGAAAGTCTTATAAAAACTTTTAATCACACTACTAAAACAAATTCAATATTTTGAATTCATTATTTAAGGATTCGAAATCCGTCTAAGTTAAGAAATCATATTTATTCTCTTTATTAGATATCTACTATTCTATCTTTAATTACTGTCCCATTTTAATTTTAACGAAAGGATTTATTTTAACTTCAGGCTCTTCTCTGTCTAAAGTAATTAAAACTCCATAAATATATAAGTCTTTAATATTGACTGGCCAATATTTTACATTCTGCTCAATACTTTCTCTTATTTCTTAAATTTAAATCCAATGATTGTTATGATGCATTCATAAAATATTTTTAGAGTCATACGAAAAAAGCCTTAAAGTAGTATTTTCGTCAAATCCAATTCATCTTAGCTCACTTTAACTAGATATCATCATAACAGTTGATTTAGTTTTCCAATTTTTCTGGGCATTTATTAAGTTAAGAGTTAAATTATTTTCCTAATTATTTAATTTTTCTTTCTATGTTACAACTGCAAAAGAATCAAATCTAGCTGTTATGGTAAGGAAATCCTCAGCTAAGTAAATACTATATAAATTAATGCCTCCTAATATTTTATAGAAAGTTATATGCTTATCAAAGCAAACTGCTAGCTAAGTATCTCCTATAACTACTCCTTTAACTTGCTAATTTTTTTCCAAATTGATAGTTCAATCTGCAACTCCGACTCCAGAAGATTCTTTAAATAAAATGAAATTTTCATTTTCGTTTTATGTTGCAAGAATAGCTCCTTACTTGCTTATATACCCAAGAGAAATTTTGTTATTGTCTTCAAAATTTTAGTTAGTAAATCTTTGATCACAATATTCGATCTGTATTCTATAAGTTTTTTCTTCTTAATCCCATTTGGAAATGATAGTTCCATCCTTATTAATACACAAGTATCTTTATTAAAACTCATCATATTACTTTGTGCTATTATTTTGAAAAGCCTCTTATAGTTTTATTTTTTAAACTAATAATTGAATCTTTTACTATTTTTCATCTTACTGGATAGCTTTTTCTTCTTCAGCTTAGTCACATATTTGCATATTAATTTAATCATTTTTTTGGTCTATTTTATAATCTAGAAATTCACTTCAAATTTAAACATTTCCGTCATTTTCCAAAACTATTAGAGAGTTTTCTTGTTCAAACCATATCATTCTCCTTAAGAATAGCCCAATTTCGTACTAGCAAAGCAAAACTTTATCTACAAAATTCCAAACTTTTATAACAGACGAAGCAGTAAATAAATACTTGCCGTTATTTGACCATTCGTTCTATCTTATGATGCTTGGATGGGTTAAAGAGCTTGGCTCATGAAATAGATTTCATTCATCAGTTTTAACAAGTCTAATTAAAATATCACCAGGAACTGCTAAGTGAGAACCAGAAGGATGTCATTTTGCTTTTAATCGATTTTCACCAGAGTAAGAGCAAATTTTAAGCTTCGCTAGAAATTTGTTTGATGTAGTTAAATCATAAATTCTTAAATATCCATCAGCTCCAATTGAAGCCAAAAATAAGCCTTAAGGATGAAAAGAAACTGAAATAATAGCTCCTTAATGACATTCATCAACTGTTTTGCATTCTAAAGTTTTCATATTTACTATGGCTAATTTATTTTCTCCACTTGCAATAGCTAACTACTCACAAGACTCACAAACATCTAAATCATAAATTTCCAAATTAGAGTGATAAAGAAGTTTACTATTCTATCCTTACTCACTCAAATCTTACTATGGATTATAAAATTTTACTCCTTACACTTCTTTCTCTCCGCCAATAATTAGTTAATCCTTATATGATATAAGAGACAATACGACATCAGGGAAATCTGAAGTTTTATATTCTTTTTCAAATTTACTAAGATCTAGAGGATGAGAACTAATAGTGCAATCGTCACTTCCAGTTATAAGATACTAGTTAAAGATAGTCATATCGAACTTATCAGGATCATGAACATACTTTTTAAGTAGTTTCCCGGTTTACATTTTATAATTCAAATGATATTTCAAATAAATAGGTATTCTAAATTCTTAGTAGTTTATCATTTAAATAATATATTCAAATTAAATATTTTCAAGTTCCTTTATACTTTGCACAGTCTGGTATAAATTATCTTAATATCTTAACAACTTTTATCTTTAAAATTAGTTATTTTCTTATTTATTGCTTATATTGTAAAGACTTATAATATTTTTCTCTTTAAAACAATCTTTTTAATTTTCAGGGTTAATTTATAAGTAACTAAGATATTAATGGTTTAAAATAAAGTTTAGAGTTTGCTTTTCTAATTTAATAGTCTACACTTTATTTACTAAAACAATTAGTAAATAATCTCACCATTTATGTAGATGTCTTAGTTTAAGTTTTAAATAATTATATTTAAAGTAAATGTACTTATGTAGCTATTAAAATTAATTTTATGCTGCATATTTCATTTCCTTTAAAGATTAAGATTATTAATAATTATAATAAAAGTAACAATTTTGGACCTAAATAAATGCTCTAAGCCTAATATAATTTCATTTAATTAAATACTATATTAGCATACTTGGATTAATTGATTTTTGATATTTTAATTTATTTTCCTAATCGATTAAAATCAGTTTTTTAATAGTTAAAACGACTTTTTATGTTTAGCTTAGGCAGCTTAAAGATCCTTTCTTCTATCTTGGAAGCTTGCTTCTTAGTTGTATCTATAATCTATTTCGCTTCTTTAGCAAGCTTGTTTATGAGTTTTAGAGGCATATTTGTGTCTAAAGACTTTATTTTTATCTAATTAAGTTTTCTTTTCTTGATTTTTATTTGACTCTCATTAATTACACTTTCAGTTGGAGTTGGAAAAAAATTACTGCTAGATTACGATCTTATGTTTTAACTAAATCTAGAAGTAGCTGATGGGATCTTGAGAAATTCTTTTTACGTATTTAAGATAGAAATTCTTTTGTTAGCTATTTACTCATTCTAAGAACCTCTTTTATTTGAATCAAATCACTTTTCAATTTACTTAAAATTTTTTTAGTCTTTGATTTTCTATTGTTTCTCTTCATCTTTCTGATGAGTGTTAAATTATTTCTAGAATTACATTAGCTAAGTAGCTCGAGGAGAAATTACAGCAAGAAGAAAGTTCGAAAAGTTAGATTTATTAAATCCTTTAGTTTCTCACTCTTGTGCTTTTTACTTAAGATGATTTATTTTCTTTCTCTAAATTCTCTCTTCTTTTGATATTGGAACAATCAACTTTATGCCTCGATAAGTGCTTTCGTCAAGATCCTCAAAACTTTAAGATAAAGGATCGGATTTAGTTTTCTTAGGATTAATTTCTTTGTTATGCCTTTCAAACCAAGCATCTCTTAAATCAGCTTCTTTTTCAGTATGTTCAATATATCTTTTTGAAAAGTTCTTGACTTTATTGAAACTCCTGTGTTCGCCAAAAGGACTTTTAGATAAATTAACTATTTTTACATTTCCTCCAGGAGCACTTCTTTCTATTTTACTCTTTTTAGACTTTTAGATTTTCCTCTTTAACCGTTAAGTAGCTTGCTTATAGATGTTATTCAAATAAAGTTTCGTTTTATCTTTTTGAATCTCATGAAATAACTATAGATCTTCTTCAAAATCTTCATCTTAGAATTTATTGTTGTTTTAGTTTTCGTCCTTATTTTTATTAAACAATTATTGTGGAATTCAAGTAAGCTCTCCATTTGTTAAAGGGTATAGCCCACATATTCATAGCTTTCTTAAATCTTTAGCAATATTTTTAGCTTCGATATTGAATTTGACTTTTAATATTTTAGGGTTTTCTACAATATTAAGCTTTTGAGATTGTATTCTCTTTAGCTCTTTATCTACAGACTGTTCTATTTATTTTCTCTTTAAAACTTTCTTAATATTTTCGCTAAGATTTGGCACTTATTATTAATTATTGCTCATTTTATACTAATTTTATATAATAAGAGCTAATTGTCTTTTTAATATATCATTTAGAATAAATTTATTTCCCATTTTTATAGTCCAACTTTGCTTACGCTAAGTCTAGGGAGCCAAATAATAATTTAGTTTAATCCAACTTATAATAAACTATCTAACTAACCTTTGCTGCTTTTAATCCTATTTATATTAGATTTCAAAAGCTAGGTAACTTACTAATAACGAAGTTAATAATAATATCTCTTGCTATAGAAAAGACCATTATTAATACATTTTAACAGGCAAGTATAATTAAGAATACTTGTGAATATAAGTAAAGAATATTTAAAAGAGATTTAATGTAAGCTAGTTTTGGAAGGCTTAATTATTTACTTAGTGGTTTAAAAAATCCTAAACTAATTAGCTTATAGATGTGTCTATTATTCTTATAAACTAATGATACTTCTTACTTCTTTCTATTTTCTTCTAAGAAATCACCTGTCTATCTTTATAATTCAAATCTAACTTCAAAGAAATCAGGAAAAGAGTAAATTGGTAGAAATAAACTTTGAATCTAAGATAATCTATGAAAAAGATAACTAAGAACCAACTATAACTATAGCAGAATTCTAGAATTTCTGAATTAATAAATTAATATGAGTATAACTAAATGCTAACTAATCCATAGCAGATTTATTCCGAATTTAGTTATTATGCAAACTGAAAATAAGAGATATCAATTGGATTACATATTAAGAAACAGCAATAGAATGAAAAAATTATAGATTGTTGGTTATTGATAAAACGAAGAAGATGTCCAAGTACTATTTGATAACCTTTAACTAATTTGTGTAACTAATTTCACTACAATATTAGAGCTTCGATATCAAATTTTATTCTCAAGAGAGTACTTAAAACATAATTCAAAAGCTTTCTAGAAAAAAAACCTTTTTATTTTTAATATTTTCGTTGGCATTAGAAATTAAGTAAAGATCTTTTAATTTCTTAGCTTTTTTAGATTTAATAATAGCTAAAAAAAGGTTTGCTAGCTTAATTTCTGGAATATAATAACCTAAATAATATGTAAGAATAAATAATATGTAAATATACCAAAATTTAATTGTAGTTAATATAAAAAGAATAGTTAAGGAAAAAATAATTATTAGAACTTATTATAAAGATTCTAAGCTTTTAGGGTAATTTATTATAATATAAATACTAGTAATAATTGATTTACTAAATACTAGCTAATCATAATTAAGAGTTTATCATACGAATTTTTACCAAAGAAGAATTGATAAAAACAAAAATATAAGTCTGTACCAATGCTATATAGATAAGAAATATTAAAAAGCAATTTAGGTTTGGAAGAAAGAATTTATGTACTTAAGAGACAGATAATATTGATTTCTAGTTAAGAATTTTAGCAGCTTCAAATAAATAGTAAGATTTAAATATTTGAAACTAATTTATAATGCTGGAAACAAAAAAATAACTAGACTTTTAAAAATTGCATTGGTTATACTTTAAGAAGCTTTCCTTAAACCTGAACTCACTTATTTAAAAATATTTGAATAAGTAGAATTTTATTTTTGCTTAAATATTAGTATACAATAAATTAAAGCTGACAAATTTTGATATTAAAGGAATTTAATAAAGCATTAAAAATGTATGTTACTATAAACTTCTATTTAAGATTAAGTTTAAAGCTTCTAAATTTATATATTTAATAAAAGGCTTAATAAATAATGTTTTCTACTTTATCATATTAACTAACAAAGCGATACCAATGAAATATGAAATAAAGTTAATTTATAGCATAAAATAGATATCTCCTTAAACTATTAATTTCAGTTATAATGATAAGAAAAAATAAAACTAGGATATTAAAGAGAGTGATTTAAAATTATCTAATTAGTAAAAGCTTAGGCTTTGATAAGAAATTTTAAATTTTAAATTACTAGATAGTTTAATAGTTCAAATCAGGTGTTTTAGAAAAATAGAGTATACAAATTTAGCTAGTTTTATTAATTAAAGGAAGATAAAGTACTTTAACTATTGCTTCTACTAGATTTACTAAATTAGAATAATTATCTTCTTATATCTTCTATTATTTATATAATTTAAATAAAAGTCAATTACTCTTTAGAAGCTAGTTATAATAATCGTTTAGCGATTATTCTTTAGAAGCATAATTTATATTCCTAATGAATATATCATGCAATAGTATTGTTACTCTAGGATAGTTAGAGATATATAAACATTTAATAGGATGTTTATATTTTAAATGAAGTAAGAGCTCTTTAGTTATTATTGGCTACTTGTGTCTATTTATTTGAAAAGCTCTTATTTCTATTGTTACTGGCATTTAATTTAGAAGCTTATTTCTTTTAATTAACGACTAACGCCTAAAGCTTTCGTAGAAAGGTATTTGAATTAAGAATAAATTAGATTTATTTGATTTAAATTGTTGAAAAATGGCAGAGGAAGAAGAAGAATATCTAGCTTCTAAATATAAAAGGGAAAAGAAGTTATACGAGAATATAAGGTTTCTTGAGTATTCTCTTAAAAAGAATTTGATTAAATTTAATGATTAAGACCCAGAAGATGTTAAGTTCTAGTAACTAGCATGAGAAGCATAGCTTATTAGTAGGATAACATATGGTATTCAGGTTTCTGGCATTTCGTTTTTCACTTTCAGATATTTTTATTACAAAAGAAAAACTCACTTGTAAAAACCAATTTTTGCTTTAATATTGTTTCCAACCCTTCTTTTCAAAATGAATCCTTCAGTAAGATGATACAACTCAAAATTAATTGATATGGCACTAAAGCACGATAAGCAGCTAGACGAAATTAGATAGAAAATCAAAAAGGAGGAAGAAGATTCTTTTGTTGATGAAGAAGCTCTCAACAAAAAATTAGATAAATGAACAAATCTAATTAAAACAATTCTAAGTATTAACTTATATCATTCTCTTTATTTAATTCCATCAATGCTATTTCTTCTTCATAATAATTAAAAGCAGCTTTAGCAATGTTTAATCTTAATTATTTCCACACTACTAAAAATGATAAATATAGAGTGAAGTTTAGAAAGTAAAGAATTTTAATAAAGAAGTATAGATAATATGGATGATACGTAATTTAAATATGCTCTTCAATAATTAAAAGATAGGTAACAGCAAGTATTTATGAAAGCTACTTTTTCTCTGATATTTACGTGTTCATAACCAAAATCTGAAAACATTATTTTAAGATTTTATTACATTTACTCTATTTATGTATTTCGTTTAAATGATATTTTATCTGAACTATTACGAAATACTGATTGACCCAAATATTTTAGCTTTAGTTCCTAAGATTTGCAAGAAAGATTGAATACAAGTTATGGTATAAGTAAAAGTATACTGAAATTATAAGAAGTAAGAACAAAGGAAATTAAAAGAATTAATTTAAAATAGAGTCTCATTTGACAATAATTAAATATAATTTTACAGAAGAGACAAACACTATAAATTAACATTCATTAAACACTTAAGCTTAATCAATATATAAAGTACTATATAAACTTAAATCTTTAAAAACAGCTTTTTAAGCATTTTTTTAATCTTTTTTTATAAATATGAATAGCAATATGTTAGAATAGATAGTTAGTTAGTCAGATGCTGGTAGAAAGTATGTCAAAGTAGAGTGGATGAAGGAAGAAGATGCTTTTTTGGAAACTTTAATGATGAGCTTAATTCACAGAAAAGCAAACTGGAGCGAAATTTCACGGCTCTTAAATACTTAATTTCATAAAAATTAAGTACGATTTGGAAGACAGTGCCAAAAGAGATGGTAATAAGTAATTTAGCCAATGAAACTATTACCTTGGAGTAAAAAGGAAGAGGAAGAGCTTCTTCAGTTATATCAAAAATATACTTATATATCCAATAAAATATTTCAGGATTGCTAAGTGTTGCTACCAAGATTTAATAAACTATAAATATCAACTAAATTAAGAGATTTACTTGAAATTGCTGAGAAGACGAAATATGAATAAGTAAAGGATTAAAAGAAATAAGATGCTAAAATGGAAGACCTATTCTAATAATAGAAAATTAAAAGGGAAGCAGAAATTAAGGAAGAATAGCTAAAGAAGAAGAGAAAAAAAAATAATTTAAGTGTCCTATGCCATTCTCTAAGCAGTTTATGAAAAAATACATCTTAATTTTTTACGTTATTTATGATTTATTTTCATCAGTCTAGATTTTCTAAATCCAAGACTTATATAAAATTATAATAATTAAAATAATTTTATTTTTATAATAATGAAATTTAAGTAAAAGCACATAAATATGCTTCTTGAATAATTATTCTGTAAAGAAGTAACTATTTTTAAATCAAGAAATGATAATTTAGCATCTCTTTTGAAAATATACAAAAATTTATCTTTATTATTTAAGTAGTTACTAAGCTACTTTAGTTTCTATTTAATAAACTTAAAAATAATCGCATAGCTATCAAAATATGCTAGCTTTACTTTATTTATAGTCTTTAATTTATAAAAATAATTATTTCCTTATCTTAAAAATTAAGCAGCCAATGGAGCAGACATTCCATATAAAATTACTATAGCTATCTACTTTAGAATAATTAAGGATATTTCTATGTTGATTTATGTGATAGTAGGCTTTACTTTTTGATAGAGATATTGAAAAATTATTTTATTTAGTCGATTATAATTAAAGTATAAGTAGACAACGTTAAGATATTCATTTAAGACCATATTTTGTTAATTTATCATTTGCATCATCAACTTTAATAAATCCAATTTTAAAATAAAAGCCTAAATTTAATATATTATAGCTACTAATACAATAAGGCTAAAAGGAAAATAAGGAAGCTTATGTAGCTAAGCTAGAAACTCTCTTAAAAAATTAAATAATTATTTACTTAAACTTATTTTGCAAACCTGCAACTCTTAAAATTTTCTATAGTTTTACAAAAGAAAATAAAACTGAAAATAGTATAATATTAAGCTTATAGATACTAAACATTATACGAATAAATATTAATTTCATTTAAATATTTGCGAGAGTTTAAAAAATTCAAAGCTTTATATCAGTTGCTTTAAAGGTATTTATTAATAATTTTTTGAAAAATTAATAAATAAAATAAATTGTATTTTACTTTGCTTTTTTAAAAAAAGTCTTTGGGGAAAGATTCTGGCTTTTCTTTGAAAACTATTCTTTGCACCATTGGATTTTACTAAACTTTCATTCTTTTGACGTTGGAAGAAGTTCCTCTTTCTCTCTAAATTTAATAAAAAATTACCAGAAATTAACCCAAAGCTTCTCCTTTACCAGGATATATTAATTGAGAATTTCCTTTATTATCTAAGTTTTCTTTATGAATACTTTAATTTGAATTTCTTAGAACTTACTGAATTTATTATGGAGAATACACATTAGATTAAATCTCTCCTGTCATTACTGCTTTTGAATTTATGACTGGAGGCATATTTTACAAAAATGTTATGGTTAATTGATCTTACTGAGAATTTTGCTAGGGCTATTTGATTTGAAAGGAAGTAATATTCTATTAATCACTTGATTATTTAACTTAAGGCACTTGCGAGAATTAATTTTGACGTGCTATATTTTCTTAGAGATAATATTAATATCTATCCTATACTGAATTACGTTGAAGCTATTGCTCCTCAAATACTCTTGGCTGAAATGTTTAAGACTAATTCTAATCATATAGCTTAGCTCGAAATTCATATTACTATAATTAAGATTTTGCTTTGGGAGGAGTTTCATAAAAATCAGTGTTTGGTATATCTGTTTTACTTTTTTTATTTGATTTAGATTTCTTGTTATTTTATATCTCATAAATCGAATCTTGATTTCCTTCTTATTCTTCTTAACTATAACTTTCTAAATTTAAATTCTTCAATTGCTTGTATTTTCATTTTCTATTATACTAAATTCTTTATTCTTATTGCTCTTTCTTTTTTTTCTCCATCCTTTTCCTAGCTTCTTCTATTTTATTATTAATTAACTAGATTTTTCTCTCTTCCTCTGCATGTTTTGCTTTCAATTTTCTTAATGTATTATTGGCTCTTATATTTATTTGTTTGGAAGCTTAAGGTTTGCTTTTATCTCTCTTTTGCTCCTAAACTGATTTATTGCTTGAGAGTTGCATTATAATTTTTTCTTAATTGGTTATTTTATCTTTTAGCTGTTTCTACTCTTATAGCAATGACTAACAAATTTCAGTTAATTGTTTAATTTCTGTACTTAATTGTTTTTTATCTGGACTGTAAAAATGAATTTGCTGTGGGTGATTACTTTGATCTTACATTTACTGAATATTTAAATCATTTAGCTTAAGATCTTACTCTTAAGTAATCGTTTCTTATTTTCTTTCTTACTGATAATATCGAAGATTCTGAAATGATTTATCAAAATTTTACTGCTACTATACAAAACTCTATGTTAGTCCTTTATTTAAGCTTTTTTAATTTTCTTGTAATTTCTTTTTTTCTTGCTATTAAATCCATAAATTGAAGTCTACTCCTTCTTCTTAACATTGTTTTTACATCATTATATGCTTTTCTTCTTGCTTTTTAAATTCCTTCTCTTGCATCTATTCCATTAAAGCAGTTGCTATTTCTTATTATTGCTGAATCTTCTTTTATTGTAGCAGCTATTATTCATCTCTTTGCAGTGAACCACCCAAAAGTCGCATTTATTATGTTTTTTCAAATTTCTCTTAGTATCTAATAGGCTCTGAGCTATCATATTATATTTGATTACTGTTAAAATAAATTTGCTTAGAAGACTCCACTAGCTTTTATTCAGTCTTAAAAGTGGGATTCATTCCAAGTTTCTCTCAAAATATATCTTCTTCTTCTTTTTCTTTAATCTTATTTAATTCTTTTTCTTTCATTTGTGCTAGCAATTCTCATTTATACTATTAAGCCTTGTTATAATTAACTTCTCTATTATCTATCAGGTCATGCATATATTAAAGATTTTAAAGTCTATGCATTTTAGGTTAATCCAATCCTAAAGGAGCTAATTTAGGAAATTACTCCATAATTTACTATCCTGCGTTTTGTAACTAACTCTTCTACTTAGACTATCTTGAAGTGGGTTTTTGTTACTCGATTTGATTTTTGGGAATAGAAGCAGCTTCCATAATTTCTGCTTTAATTGATTTATTTGAAAAAATCTAAAAAGATATAAAATATATATAAGTAAATAGCTTTGAAACAGTTAATAGTTAATATCAGTCAGGCTTCTATTCTTAATTTTATTATTAATTAGTATCTCTTTAATTATTGTAAATTATCTATATTATGTCTTATTATACTCTTACTAGCTAAGCTTACTTCTTATATTTATAAGTATTAAAGATGCTAATCACCTTTACTAGATATATTAGTTTTCTTTAAGTCTACTAATACTATCTTTACAATTTCCCCCTTTTTATAACTGTTTTACGAGAAAAGTTCAGGAAATAATTAAGAGAGTATATTAAATGCATTTAGTAGGTTTACAAGACTTTATAATCCTGATATTTTTGATAACTAAATGGATATAATGATAAAATTGAAATTGTGAGACTATTGCTGTTATTATTTGTGTTATTTTACATTATATGCTTTATAAGCTAGTATTTTAGATATTAATAGTTATAAGCAAATTATAACTCATTCAATTTAATTATCGTTATCTATGAAAAATTACATATATCTTTCTTTTATGAACTGCCTTAATCTTTATTACTTTTTATATTATAATTCTTATTTTCATTTTAATTATTGTTTATATTACTCAAACTCTATATTCTTTTATTGCTTGCTTTTCTATTTTCATCTAAAAGATTTCTATAATTTCTTATCATGTAAAGCTGCTAACTTTGATCTAAGAAATCTATCCTAAATTTAGTTATAATTGTTCTGTCATATAAAATGGTTTTAAAAATAGAAAAATAAAATGTTAATTTATCTTAATTCATAATTATTAAACAATTAATAGCTATCTTAATTGGAACCTTATTGTTGTAGGAACTATATTGATTTAATTTATAGGACAGATATTATTTAATGAAGAGTAGTTTATATTGTTTTAGTTATTTAATTATTTAGTTATTTTATATTAAGATTTAGGATTCCCCTACTAGATAATAACCCCTAGTACCTTATTCTTTATGAGAATTAATCTTTTTCAAACTAAGACTATTCTGCTTTAATGCTTATTGCAATTTTAAACTTTATTAATCTGTAAATATCTATCTTTGATAATATATTTCTAAAATTTAAGAAATTATTCAAGTCAATTATATTTCTAAAATACATGCAGAAATAGCTCAACCCAACAGCCTTTCTAAATATAGAGTAGCATTATGAATACCTTATTTTAAATTAATCTCCTAGCCTCACTCTACTTCCTAATTATAAGGTTGCTATTCTATATTTTCTGATAGAAATTGCTTTAAAATACCCAAATTTAAATAGACATAGAAGCTATTTAATGATAAGCAAATTAATTATCTAAATGACGCTTAAACAGGAAATTACTATTATAGACATTAATAGTTAAAAGATACTAATCTTAGTATTATACTATTGCACTTAAGGTAAATAGATTAATAAATATTGAAATAGCAGATATTCTTATAATAGGATATTTAATAAAGCTTAAAGTAAAAGTAAGGAAGTTCTAATAGATGACAATGACTAAATGAATCTAGAGTGAATTGCTATTTAGTCTAAATAGTATAGTTAACTACTTTATTTATGGATAATTAAGATATTATATAAATATACTATAAGTGCTTCTTTATCTTTCTTTAGTCTTTTAAACTAATATATTAACTTAGAATTCTCCAAATTATATGTAAATTATTAGTAGCAATTAGAAAATAATTTTAGATAAAGAAGCATTAATAAAAGAAGATTAAATTACTTTTGCTAATTTTCTATGCATTTCAATCAAATAAATTTAAAAGAAAGGATATTAAGAAAATATGCTTAACCCTATTTAGCTATAAAGAAAGAATAACTTTGAATAAGACTGATAAACTATAAAGAGAGCGCAAGTTTACTTGGCAAAGATTTAAGAAAGAATGTTTTTAGAAGATTAAACTCTTCTGATGTCAGCTAAGCATTATTATTATATTCAACCTTTGTTATTCTTCATGGCTGGAATTGCTATTAATTACAAAGTAGCCAAAAAGTTCCCTTAATTTCAGAAACTAGATGAACAAATACAGTTTTTATGGAGATGTGCTTTTATGATTGGTCCTTTTGCCTTTTGAAGTAGAGAAAATTATGAAGACGTCCAACTTATGCTGATTTATAAATATCATCCTCTAATTATTAAGTACGTCAAGGAGAATATTTGAGTTAGTATTAAGATAGGGTCATAAAAACAGATTATCAAATTTAATTACTATATTTACTTCTAAATATCACAATCAAAGCTGTAGAGATGCTTGCTATTGATTTCTATATGTATTAATTTTATTACAGCAAGAAGATATAAACACTAGTATTTAATGACTCTACAAATTATACTAATTAATTAAAGAGTTTGAAATAAAGCATAATATGCTGACTCTATAAAGAAGATAGTTGAATAAATAAATAATAAATAGATAAGGAAGTTTTTTTTATTTAATTTAGTATTTTTATTCCTTGTTACTCTCCATATTTTCTTCACTATTAAGATTGAGATATCTTTTAACTCCTACTTTGTTTTCTTCTTATGATTGATAGTTAAACTAAATGTCACTTTAACCAGATGCTTCTTAAATTCTGTTCATTTGAATGGAGGTGGAAGTTTTAAAAGTGTTCTAATCACTTGAAAGCTTTAAGTTATCTTCTTTTAGTAGTTCTATTATTTACTCTAATGTTTTGTTCTTTGTTTCTGGAACGTTTTTGTTTATGAAAAACCAAGTTACTACTGCAATTGAAGAAAGAATTATTCATACTATAACTTAGCCAAATTTGCTGCTTGATATAAGCAGAAAAGTCATAGAGACGAAAAGATTGAAGCACCAGTTAGTAGAAGTCGCCAAGCTATTGCCTATTCCCCTGAATTAAAGCTGAATTTAAATGAACTTACAGGAAAAATTTCTGAATTGATAGTCCAAGGAACTGTTCCCATAGCCAGAGCAAAGAAAAATACAAAGCAAATTAAGCCTAAAAGAGAAAAAATGTTCCCAAGAGAAATCATTGAAGTATAATTTACTAAAAAAAATCCGAATGCTAAAGTCATAGTTGATGCAATTTAGAAGGGAATAATAAGTAGCAGAATATATCTTCTTCCATAATTATCGATGTACTTTATATTTATTATAGTACCCAATAAATTTGTACCTGAAATTGGTAGACTTAACCATAAGGCTTTAGATTAAGAATCATCAAATCCAACCTACTAAATAATTTATGGTCCATAATATAAAGCTGTGTTGATTCCATTTAGTTATTGAAAAGCTTACAAAGCGCAAGCAATAATAACTTATCTCTTAGCAGTTTTAAATAACTACTATAATGATTCAATGTAAGTAAGATCTTGAGATTCTTAACTAGCTGCTTAAATAGTGCTTTCTATTTCTTAAAGAATCTCTTACTAATCTTAGTTGGAAATGCTATTTTAGTCTTGAAATTTTAGTCTAGCTATTGCTTTATAAGCTTCATCGTTTTTATTTTTCTTTATTAAAAACTTAGGAGTTTCAGGTAGATAGAAATACATTAATCCAAATTAAATTGAACTTGGGAATGCTGCTAAAAAAAACATTGCTCTCCAATTTGGAGCCAACATTAGTGCAACAGCATAACATAAAAACTGAGCAATTGTAGTAAGCAAGATATTAGCAGTTACAATAGCGCCTCTTCTATGTGGCGGTGAACTTTCAGCTAAATAAACTGGACAAATTGCAGCCACCATTCCAACTCCAATTCCTACTATAAAACGTCCTAATATAACTATAAGAATATTTAACTCAATTTCTTCGAAGCTAGTAAAGAAGTATATTATTATAGCGCCGATAGTTAAAAAAACATCAGCAATCATTATTAGAGGTTTTCTTCCAAAGTTATCAGCCATAGATCCACCTAAAAGACTTCCAATAGCTGCTCCCAAAATAGTAGCACTAACAATAATTTCTAACTATAAGGGGGTTGAATTCCATTCTTATTAGATGTATAAATTAGCCCCACCCACAATACTTGTATTATACCTAAATGGTAGAAAAATACCCAAAAAGAAAGCCACCTATCGATATCGAAAAAGTCATAAAGAGTAAAAAGTTTTAATTTTCTTGACTTGAACTATTTATATCTTTTAACTTATTAGGATCCATTATTTAATATCTAAAAAGGCTTTCAAATTATTAGCAAATAGACTTTTATTTATAAAAGTAAAGCAGATAAAGCTATTTGATTTAAGCTTTAGAGTAGCAATTTACTTAACTTTTGGCTCTAATAATGGTTAAATTAATAACTTGGCTTACTTGCATCTTAAAATAAGATGTTGTAGCTTTGATGATTAAGTTGTACTTAATTAAACTGATTTATTTGAATGTTTCTAATCGAATAGCTAATAAAGAATTTTTTTAAGTTTATTAAATATAAAAAATTGCTATTAAAGTAGAAGCTTATCCTTAAATTTACTCTATTTTGGTTTTATTATTAAGTTCTTTGTCTCTTAATAATTTTAGAATAGGAACGTGCACACCTCAGAAAATAAAGATCAGGAAATTTAGTAAATTTAAACTAAGCAAGTTCTAAATATAATAAGGAGATATAGAGATAATAAACAAAAAAGAAATTTAAATTAGTAAATTGTTGGTTAATTACATAGATGGTTATAATTATTTCTCTAGTTACTTAGCAATTTTGCATTTTCTTAGATTTATAAAATAAAAATCAATCTCATTGTGATTTATATAGTTTTAGATAAATAAATGACTTTATTTAATAAAAGCTACAATATATTATATATAAATTATTTATAAATTTAATTTTAATTTATGTTTTCCTTTTACTTATTCAATAAGAAATTATTACATAAGCTATTACAAATTTTATATACCTTTTTAATTTCTTTTAATTATTTATTTCATCCTATAAGTATGATTTAGTCTTTTAGATCTATTTTTTTCAGTTACTTTTTATGTTCAATTCTGTAAACTTTTTTCTTCTGAATTTTTAAACCAGACACTAAATAAGTATAGAGTAATATTACTGTTATTTTTTATAATTATAATACTTTTAAAGATCTACTATCATCTTGCAAACTAAATTATTATAACTTATTTCTAATTTTAGGTATTTTTCTTTCTTATTTTAAGAAAATTCAGTTAGTATAAACTTAAAAATTTTGTTTATTAAATAAAGAGAAAAGTTGAATTAGGAAACTTTAGCTTACAACTAAAAATGTATATATTTAATGCTTTATAATTATATTTTATTTCCCTTTCTACACATTTTATCTCTAGCAGTAAAACAAGGAATCTTATTGTCCCTATTCGTATATTTTTCACTTACTTTATTTTAATTTTTCAATCTCTTAAGAATTATCTCAATAATAGGTTATAATTTCGAAAATATTTTTTAATAAGAACTAGAAAGAAAAGAGATAATTTATTTAATACACAGTAGTAGTGATAAAAATAAAGGAAATATGAGCATGAAGATACTTTATAGTTCTAGCTATAATAGAATATTGAAATTATTTAAAATAATAACTGTCATTTTTAGAAATTTAATCAATAGTAAAAAACTGAATAACTAAGGGAATTAAAATTACTTAGTTTAATATAATTTAGGTAGGTGGAAAACTTGTAAGAAAAAAAGGCATTAAAGGTTAAACTTATTCTAAGCAGATCAATAAAAAATAAGTAGAGAATAAATAGAATCAAGTAAGAGTATTGTGAAAAATTTTATAATTCGATGTTAAATCCAGATATCTTATAAGAGGAAGGAAAAGACACTGAAAAACTGCTTAAAACTTATAAATAAATTAATAAAAAATAGAAAACCTTAGAAAAATATTTATTTATATGTAAAAATCTGAAAATATGATATAGTAGATTTAGTTCTTAAATAGAGAAAACTTAATAAATATTTTGAATTGGTCAGTTTCCACATAGACAAAGAAAAAATTGAGTAAATTACATGGGCGATTAGTCTAGAAAGTGAGAAAGCTTAATTAAATGGGAAAAATAATAAATATTAATTAAATGGCATCAATACATAAAAAAATAGAGTTCGGCTGGAAATTTACTGTGTACTCTGATAATTCACAATCGAGTGATCATAGTTGCGCTGCTAATTCTGAACACTAACACAGTTTGGAAGCTTTCAGCTTTGAAGAAAATTAATTCCATTCTGATCTCACCCTTTCTTGAGAAAAGGCAAATTTTTATAGTTGGTATCGTAGAGAGAAGCTAAAAATTGAACCTTTATGTGGATTAAATAAAGCCGAAAGATAAATCTATTTTAATTTAATCCAATTTAAACTGGCTTCAACAATAGTTAATTTATAAAAAGAAGTGATTTAATTTTAGCAAAAATTAAAAGAGAGGAAATACTTACAAAAGCCGTAAAAGAGAACTTTAATGACGAAAGGTTAAGATGAAAGAGAAATGCAAGCATTCTGAAATATTTGCACTTATAAAAAAGAAAAATTTAAAAGATTAAAGATTAAAGAATAAAATCATCATAAAATATCAATAAATAGCTATCAATGGAAATTTCAAGAATTGAGAGGATTAAATTAACATTTGAAAAGATAGAAATTAAGTAAGTTAAATCGAAAATAAGAAAGGAAAAAAGAAATAGTTCTACTAAAAAGATCTGAAATTTTATGGCTTTATGATTGAAATTTAAGAAGGAATATTAATTCTATCTACTATATAGAAAAATGTTACACTAAAGTTATATAGTAGTTTTTTCTGGATATTGAAGAAATATAAATAAGGAATTTCAATCAATTATAGTTAAAGAAGAAAAACATTTTAGGAGAGCTAGCAAAAAAATCAAGAGACAAAGTGTAATAGAAGGATTTAATGGCTCAATGAAGTGAAGGGTATTTATTGATAAAAATTAAAAAATTTAGACTTTATAATAGATATAGAAGATATAGAAATTTATAATTCAACTATATATAAAGTTATTTTGACAGTAATGATAAATTAAAAAAAAGAACACATAAACTATTAAATAAAGCTAACATACAATTTTTACAATTGAAGATTTTTATAAATTAATTATGATCAATAAGTAAGCTGAAACAACTATAAACAATTTTAAGATAGTTTAATCTTATAGTAGCTTCAAATACTTGATAGATAAATTGAGTAAATACTAAAATAAAGGTATTCAGGATTTACAGTGTGAGTTATAAAAATTAATTAATAATATGAATTGAAAACAAAATAGAATATCAACAAATTAGGAATTTTCTTATAGTTTTATTTGGATAAAAATTCATTAAGAGCATACATTTTAAAAGGAGCAAAAGCTTTAAATTAGTAAAATAACTTTATAATTTTATAAAATAAAAGTTGTATCACACTTATCCCTTTCTAGATTAGTGACTCAATTTATCTATCTGTTCCTTTTTATTACTTTGATCTTTTTTAGTTTAGAAAAAAT
This sequence comes from Loxodes magnus, assembly GCA_946699065.1. Lineage (NCBI taxonomy): Eukaryota > Ciliophora > Karyorelictea > Loxodida > Loxodidae > Loxodes > Loxodes magnus. The sequence continues at coordinate 1,721,766 of CAMPDV010000005.1, read as the reverse complement.
ATTAAATATATCTATTATACATTTATATAAAAAATTAAATAGTAATAATTTAGAACATTTCAGGATTTATAAAGATATAGTAGAAATATCATATTAATTGCGTTAAGTTACCTTATTTCTAAGGATTAAGCAATAAAAGCTGAGAAATAATTCTTTTATTGGAAAGTTATTTTAATCATTCTTAAATAAAAATAAGATAATTATTATTAATTTTCAACCTTAATTTATAATTAGCTAGATTCTAAATTTTAGTTATAATATTCTTTAATTTAGTATCAACCTTTAATTTGATATAGTTACTTTCTTAACTTAATTCCAAGATTTTACTATACAGTAAAAAGTAAAGTTTGAAATTAAATTTAAAATATTGCTAAATATTTCAAATTATAAAATTTTATTTAAATAATAGCTAGATAAACTGAATGCATCAAGCTTCCTTTTATGTTTTTGATAGAAAATATTTTTTAATTACAAACTTAAACAAGACTTTTCAAGTTTTTTATCTATAAATAATTATTTATTTATTTTTAAAATTAAATAAAGCTATATTTTAAGAGATTTTGTGATACTTCATAAAGGTATTTTGCTTATTAGTAAGATCTTCGAATTATTAAGAACAGTTATATAATGAAAGCATTAAAATGATGTGGATTCATCTAATTCTGATACTTTGCTAAATTGACTTCATTATTCTATTCCTTGTAATCATTTTTCAACTAATATTCATCTTATTCTTATTTAATTAATGCAATCTTAGAATCAATGCTTTTATTTCTTTATAGCTTAATTTGGTAAAAATTTAAATATAACTAAACTAAAAATAAAAGAAGCAAATTAAGAATAAGCGAAGCATAAGAAGGAAATATAAGAAGCACTATTGTTTTAGAAAATTAGATAATTAATAAGCTTCTCTTATTTACCATATGCTTCTATTTAACATTGTTAGCTTTTTTTAAATCTATTTTACAATTTTTGTTCCTTCAAACTGAACATCAATTATTGTAGCAATGCTTATTTATTGACTTATTTGTTTTTTAGAATGTATAATTAAGAAATGATTAAGTTTTTATTTATCTTGATAGTTAAGATTAAAATTTGCCTAAAAATAATTAGATAAATTAATTGCAAGACCAGTCTCAAATAATTTCCTAATCTTAATATATAGCTTGTTTGTAATTTTTAATAGGTTAGATTAAAGGTTAAAATATGAAAAAGTGATTTTTATAAATAGTACTATAAATCTTATTTTACTATATCTGTGTAAATATTAATTCCTTTGCTTCTTTATTATTTTACATTGTTCTAGAAATTTCGGTTTGACTTGACTTAATAAAGTAAACTAAATTTAAATATAGAATTGGTATTATTTCCATAAAACTATGAAGTAATAACTAAAAAATCAAGATAAACATAAACTAGTAATAGAGATAGATTTATATTCTAAGCTACTTGATTTAGTCATAAGTAGGTAATTAATTAAAGCTTCAATCCTTGCCTTTAAGATTCATATTTATAAATTTATTTATCATTTTTAAGACTTGCTTTGTTGTAACTCTATAAGGAATTTAAAGACTTTAAATATCAAATTCTACAAAACCATCCTCTAAGATTAGAGTTTTACTATTATTGAAGTTTATTGCTTCATGAGTTTATTAGTAAATGATATATAAGAAGTTAAATAAGTAAAATAGCTAGCAAATAAAGTCAATTTACAATATAAGGACATATAATAGATAAAACTGAAGATAATCTTTTAATAGCTTTAAGTGTTATATGTAATCAACTGATTTAAAAATTATACTAATTTATTTTACATCTATCTATCATGAAATGATATAAAAAATCCTTTATAAATAATATTTATAATGATTCTATCAACTTTTAAAATTTATTATTATTTAAAATTAAATTTAAAGTTCCTTTAGAGCTTTGATATCATCTAAGATCATACGTTAAAATAATAAGAAGACCTATAAAGAAATTTTCTTAGATTCTTTCACTAATAGAAAGTACTTAAAAATAATTGTATTTAAAATAGATTATTTTCTATAACTAATATCTTCTGTATTTATTTCGTACCTAGAATAAAATACTATAAAAGGTGCTTGTCTAATAAGATTTCTAAACTTGATATTATTACCAAATGTAGATTAAAGAGTAAATGATTAATAAAATTAAAATAAATCCTTAATTTTAGTTAATAATCCTGTCAATTTATAGACCACATGTCTATAAGCACTTAAAATTACAATATTTTTAATTTCTTCTTTTAAGGGTAAATAACTTAATAGTCAGACTTAGTTTGCTTTATGGAATCAACAATTAAATTTGATAGTTAAAATTAAAAAATAAGTTAACTAATACTAAATTAAAAGTCTTTTAGGTATAATTAGTCTAAATTTAGAAAGATTGTATATTGCTTTTATAATTTAACTTATTTTTTGCTTGGCCATAATCCTAAATTATAACTACTAATTTGAATTTCCTTTTTTATTTCTCTTAAAAGTAGTAAATTATAAGAAACTTATAACTATGAAATAAGCGAATTAATAAAATCAGAGAAATAAAATTAAATAAAGTACCTTATTTATCTATAAGGAGGCTAAGCAAATTATTTTAATTTAAATGAAAGTAAAGAAAATTGAAGAAGTTACTATTAAAGAAGATTTAAGCAATAAATGAATTAAGATTCAAAGTATTTTCATATAATTATAGCTATTTTATAAAGTCATACACTTTATAAAGCTTAAATAGGCTAATAATTGATTTTATAGATTTTATCCCTAATTCCTTTTTTGATGATTTGAATATTTAAACAGATTTTTTTAAAGTTTCTATATTTTTTAATTAATAAGAAATTTATAAATAAAAAATGAAAGCTAAGATAGATTTCAGTAGAAAATCAATTTGTTTATAAGGAATAAACTTTTACATTCTAGTCAAATGAACTAGATTTTACTAAAAATAAAAAGTGCTATTACGTAAGGTTTTATAAAATTAGGTAGATTAATGAGGATTATCAACTTAAATACTCCCTATATAAAAATTAAAAGAAGTTCTATATCATTAAAGTAAATAAAAAGGAAATTCGGATCAAATAAAATTGATACCTAACATAAAACTATAAAATAATTATCAAAATTTTAGCCAGTGCTTAGGAAAAATTTAAGAAATAGCTTATTATTATCCTATATAATTTTAAATTTAAATTTAATTATCTTAGCTTTAGATTTATACAATATATTAATTAAGTTGATATTAAGTTAGATGTATTTTCTAAAAGCACAATACTATTTACATTTACAAATAAATCTTTGCAATTTGAATAATTCATTGCCTAGGTGCTCTAGACTATTGCTTAATAAAAATCAAAGCCTATAGCAAATTTTACTGAAAATTGATTAAGAAAAGAAAACTGAGTTTTTTCTCATTTAATGCTAGAAATGAATACAAGTTATAAACTAAACTTCCTAAACTAGTGACTTACTTAAAAATCAATTTCTTTTTAAGATGATATCAAGTAAAATAAAATTCTACTAGTTAAGTATTTTTCTTCCTGGCAATATAAGTTTTGTTTTACATAGAAAGGCCTAAAATTTTATAAAATCTACTCTTGTAATTTTCTCAAAAGTAGAAAATTTAAACATGGATATCTTATAATTAACTAGTTTTTAACGATTATTTTTTGTATTTTAAACCATATTTACGGTCTTTTAAATCCAAAGTGTGCTTTCATAAAGAAGTTGGTGTTCATATATTAGTATAATTTATAAGAGAAGATAGCTAGTTTTCTTTCTGTGCGAAGCATTAATTATACGAACTAAATATTTTAATTTTACCTATAAATTTGATTTCTTAGCCTGTTAAAGCAGATATAGCTGTGACATATTTAAAGCATCCATTTTTTTTCCTCAGTATTTAATCGCGATTTTTTTTTAAATTATATAAATACTCGTAAATGAGTTCATTGTTCCTAACTCTAGTAATCGCTTTAGTATCTCAAGGATTCGGATAGAGCCAGACCGATCCTAAGCAGGGAGGTGGTAATGAAGAAAAAAGAGAACTTTTTTCAAACACCACTAACAACTGGATTCGAGTCACTCCTGATTTAATATTTGGATATAATGTTACTAACACAGCTGGAGACATAAAATTCCAAATAAGAACTAAGTATAAAGGTTGGATAGGTGTTGGGTTTGGAAAGGTGCTTACACTTGTAGATTTCCACATCATGTTTCAAAAGAATGACAACGAAATGGGATTATATGATGCTTATTCGTAGACTGGAACGTTTAGCAAATGGGATCCTAAACCAGACATGTCATTTGGAGGAGTTTCAGATTTAACTGAGGCAAAGTTAACAATAGATGAAGATGGATGGAGAGAATATACATATTGGAGAAATTACCATACAGATGACTATTATGATTTTTAGTTGTCTCCTGATTAAAACTTATATGTAGTTTTTCTCTGGAATCCTAAAAACGAATAACTTCAGTGGTATGATTATTAAGCTGTTTATGAATTGAAATTTTCATACTAATCTGCAAAATCAGAGAATGTTACTAGAAGAACAAATGTCTGGTATATAATTCACTCCGTTTTCATATTAGTAGTTTGGGGAGTTATCGCTCAGATACTTATTACTCTTGTGAGGCATTTCAAAAAATCTGATAACAGATTTATGGCGGGAAGTTTCTGAACTTTCCATGAAATGTCATTATGGACTGCTGCAGCCGTAACTATTATATGTCCTATTGCTATTAAAGTTGCAGCAATTCCCACTTACACTCCTCCTTCATATAAAGTAGCAGGATGGCTTCATAATGTAATTGGCCTAATAGGAATTTGGACTCCTCTCTTCTTAATGCCAACAGGCTTATGGATTAGAGCCTTTACAAGAGATATTACTGATGTTAAAAGAATTTACTGGATGAGAATTTTGCATAACTGGGGTGGTCACTTAGTGAATGTTATTGTTTGGATTCAGATGTTTATTGGAGCAAAACTATGGGAAGTTGAAACCACCCTTTTCACAAATGTACTAATCATTTTACTAATATGGTGGATCTTTTCATATTCATTCCTTGAACTCTTTTTCAAAGCTAGTAAAGTTCCAATTGTATGTAAAATGTTAAAAACTACAAGAAATCATATAGTTTAGTCAGCTCAAGATGTTAATAATTATACCTAAGAAACTTTCATGGAGATGCTTGAAGACTCCAAGTAAAATGGAAAGTATTTATTTACACTTGATAATCTTATTATTGATGCAACCAACTATGCTAATGCTATTGCTCACCCAGGAGGAAGATAGATTCTGAAGAATGCAATTGGTAGAGATGTAGGATAATTCTTAAATGGCTCCACAGGCTTAATCTGCAACCCAGGAGAATTACCATTCATAAATTAACATTCGCTAGAAGCATTTTGGGAAGTAAAGAAATTTACAATTGGAAAATTTGATACTGTTCAATATTTATTGTAACATGCCAATCATTACAAAAATTAATATATGGGTGAAGACTCTAAATTAGATAATAGCTTGGTTAATAGTAGTTAATACGCTGAAAAAGTAAAAATGCTATTTCCATTTGAAGTCGACGAAACAACAGTAGAATAAGAATGGACTTTAGTTGGAAAAGCAGAAGTTGGAAAGAATGTATATAGATTTAGTTTCGCTAATACAAGCATCTACTGTGTAAACGAGTTTAAGAAATTAGGTGGAGCAAAATGGCTAATTGATTCTGGAAAAGATGTCAAATTTGCTGTCACTGCTGAATAACTAAAAAGAGTTGTTCCATCTCATTCAATGTAATATTTCTACAATAATGAATGTGATAGATACTACACAGTTGTAAGAGCTTTAAATCCTATTAATTTGCGTATTTTAGATCAGAGTTTATAAGCTTATGATAAATTTAAATAAACTCATAGTTAGCCTAACTTTGTAGCCCAATTAAAAGGTTAATCTTAAAACTATACTTTTGTCGATATTTATGCAAAAGTCTATGAAAATGGCTTATTTTCTAAGTACTTGGACAACTTAATTCCTAATGACTCTCTAAGAATGTGTGGTCCAAATGTAACTGGACTAAGATTTACAAGGCTTTTCTTAGAATCAAATCCTAATATTGTCTGCTTATCAGGTGGCACAGCTGTTACTCTTTTCCTAGATTTAATCTATTATGTTTATGCTTCATGTCATACTGCTTTTTAGTAAGATGAAGTTCCTTATAAGATCAATCTTACTCTTTTTGCAGCCTTTAATAACGAGGAAGAAGCAATAGGATTACAATTTTTGCAAAGCGCTGCTAAAAATGCTTCTGATAGATTCAAACTTCATCTATACTTCACTAAAAGAGAAACATTGCTGGAGTCCCAAAATACTCAAAAATTCACTTCTAATTTTATTAAGAATGCTATTAAAGATGTAAATGCTGTCGATAGGTGGTACTTTGAAGGTCCTTCATCGTTTGAAGCTGATATTTAGAAAGCTTTGGAAAGATTAGGTGTGGGAAATAAAATTCTTCGCACTTGATTGAAATCAAGACTTTTAAACTTATTAAATCGTAAATATTTCTTATTTAAATAAAAGCTCTCACAAAGCTATATTATCAGATAGATAAATCTCTTTTTCTCTGTTAATACTAGATATTCTTCTTATCTCTCCTTTCTTCTATTTTCAAGTTTCACTACAAAATTTTAATCATTCTGCAGAAATTTGGTGCAGTAATTTTAATTTTAAGTTAAAAAGCATAATTTTGTTGATCTCCATAGTATTGCAAGGGAGATATGAAGCTAAATAGTTAAGAGTTATATTTTGTAAGAACTTATTTTGAATTTTATTAATTTAGTCAATGCTTAAAATAAAGTGGCTATATGGGAACATTAAATGCCTTTTATAGAAAAGTTCAGAACACAAATAATTAATTACTAGTTAGAGATTAATTAGGCAAACCTAAACCATCGGTTCGCAAACTTCCTCCCAATTATTTTACTTATGGCGACGAAACTCATAAAGCGAAAGAAGGAGCTTCAGAATTAACTAGTTAATGAACCTATCACATTCAGAGTATTAATAAGAACCTCAAAAGTGATTTTATAAAACTTAATATGTTGGGAGTTAAAAAGGGAAATCTAACAAGCAGAGATCTTTCCTGTTTCATTGAGCAGAATAAAAACATAAGAAAGTTAAAAGGTTTGAAAAGATTAAATAATCTAGCAATCAGAAAATAGTTTCTACTTTTGGAATTATTTCAAAACCAGCTACACCTATATAAGGCGTTATTGGAAATCTATATGGAAACATAGCTGAAATGCTCGCCAACTCTTTATATGAATCATAAAAAGTAAAATCTATTATATAGGTAAAATTCAGCAAGTTTCACCTAAAGAAACTAGGTCTGGCTTCATAAATTTTGAAAATGCTTCGGTTAAAAAATTCCTTCTCAATTAAAAATGCAGAAACTAAAGAAAATAAAATCTAAAAATATAATTAAAGGAGCAAATACAATCTTTTCTTCATTTTGGGGCGAAATTATGCAAAAGAAAAAGAGGAAAGGTCTATAAATAAGTAAATTTAGGAAGAGTAAACCAATTAAAATAAGAAGGAATTTAAGTAACAAAAGATAGACAAAGCATCATAAGAAATGAGAAATATAAAATAACTTTAGTTTTTATTTATAATTAGAGCTTTAGCTTTTCTAGATCTTTAATATTTGCAAAAAGCGATAATTCTATTAACTATTTTTAAATAAGTAACTTTAATAAATTACTCAGTACTCTTTTACTCATAACACATAGAAAGATTATTATTAATTAAGCACTAATTATTTAATTAAAACAAAGAGTAATTTCATAAAATATAAGAAATAAGAAGTTATATTTATAAGCCTTTCATATCAAATAAGAAAACTAATATCTTTTAATTTACATTTCCTAGAACTTTAAATATAATAAAAATTCTTAATTTAACCTAGCAATAAAAGTTATTTAAGAAGCAAGATTCTATTTTATATGATCTTCTTTACTATAAAAGGAAACTATAAGAAATATTATAAATGAGATAAATAAATTAAATAAACTATTTTTGTAATCATTTTTACTTTCTTCTCATATATTATTTACGTGAAGAGTCTTTTCTTTCTTCTTTTATGATGAGTTCTTCAGATCTTACTTACTCAAAAGAAGTTTCTATTTAGCTCCATTATTTGCTTTACAAACTCATTCTTAAAATATTTCGGTTCAAGCCTAAATTATCATATGCAAGCACGTACAAAAAGCCTCCGTGTATAATAGATTCATTCACTATAGAAATGCTTTCGCATTGGGAAATTTAGGAAAGTTACCTAACTGAGTTATGTTTAATATTAAAGAGGAAAACCTTCTAAGAATTTTAATTGGTTTCATCTTTACCTCCAAATATCAGCAATTGATCCGTTTCTAAAAGCATTATGCTACCATGCAAAAACAAATAATTAGGAATTGCCAAATCAAGCTATCTTCAGGCATCAGTTGAAATACTATATTCTTCTATATTTTTTGAAAATTTTCTGTCTTATAACATTCCGCCAGACAAATAAAGCTTTTTGCTTTCGAAATTTGCTGCCACGCTTGCAGAAGATCTCTAGTGAAGACATTAAGCAATACTTAATCATTTCCTTTCTGTAATGTCAAATCTAAAATTAATCTTAGTAGGATTTTATTTTTCATCTTTTCCCGCTATTACATAAACATAATTTTGGATATAAGTAATGCAATGGTTGGTTCTTGATTAAGGCATATCTTTCAATTAACTTATTTCTCTATTTTCTGGCTCTACAATTCATGCTCATTTCACATCCTTTAGTTCACCTTTTTTATCTTAAGAAATATTTTCACCTCCACAGAGAAAAACACGACCGTAAGGGAGTTATACAGATCTAGAGAATCTTGGTACAGTGAAATTCAATTACACACGAGAAGTTTTACTATTAGCAAGATCCAAAATATGCAAAAATTTAGTATTCCATTAAAATCAGTGCATTATATTGTTTCTATCTACTATTTCTTTTAGTACTTATTCTTTATCTATTTTAAATGGAAAAAGAGCATTTATTTCTTCCTAGGCTTTTTAAATTTAAACGTCTTTGTAAGTCATGAAATGAAGTTTAGGAACTTCTGATACACCAGCTTTACGAAGGAATTTTATGTAACCTAGCTATTTAATTATATTACTTTCGTCTATTTTTTCGAACTGTTCATATATGTTATACTCTTATTATAATATGCTCATATGCTCAAATATGGAATTTTTGAAATTTGTTGCTTGCTTATTAGCATCATCAAATCTTTATTCGAGTAACTGGTTTAGGGCTTATTTTAGTTAAAATATTTGCTGATGCATGTCTTATAAATAGGATTCATAAAATAAAACTATTTCTCTTTCTTATCGCTTACAACGTTCAATTTCAAGTGCTAATTCTTTTTTTCTTTACCATGAAATAGCTCTTGTTTCTGTTATTTCTTATTATAGTTCTTAATAAGCAGTCTAGAAATCTCTAACTTTATGATAAGCATGATTTCCATGTCCTGCACAAATTAAGCAAACTAAATCTTTGCAATCAATACAAAAAAGCTTGTATTCTTCTTAGTGGATATCACAGGTCACAGGATTTTGTTCATTTATAACATCATTTTAAATATCTTCATTTCTTTGCTAGTATGCATATCAATCTTCTTTTGCAATTTTTTCTTACTCTTCAATAAGTTGTCTATTGTAAGTTGTTTAATAATTAGACTCTTATTTCTATCAACTCTATTACTGCTACTGATGTCTTAATGCATATTCTTTTTTTTGTTTATATAGATCGAAATCAGATATTTCTGGGACATTTCACTCTTATTATTCTTTCTATTCTCTTTATTCTATAATCTCCACAACTCTGTTAGAATTTAAGTTTGAACGATTTTCTTTTAGATCAAACACTAAATCGGGCGTAATGAGTTAATTCTTTTAATCTTCGAAAATTTCTTATTGAGTATTTTTAGCAAAGCCAATTCCTGAACTCATAGGGTTAAAATTGGTTAAGAATAAATCTTAATTTAAGTCATTTAGTGCTTTATCATTCCGCTTATTTACCTTTGGAAAAGTTTCCTTATTATCATAAGCGGAGTCATTTATAGGATCAGATTTTGTATTCAAAGCTCCAATAATTTCGTCTACGTGATCAAATCTTTCACTCTAATTGGTACTTCATTTAACTTAGCTTTATTTAAGGTTTTCTTAGCTTGATTTTTTTTCTAAAGCATTCTTTCTTAATGATTCTTTTTAAGAGGCTTTGAAGCTTTATAAATTACTTTAAGTTCCTAACTAAAAAGCGTGACTTAACTAAAGAATAGGAATTTAAGGTTGATTTTTTATTTGTTCTTATACTTTTTTCTATGGATTTGCTTAGAGAAAACTTGATTAGATAGATTCATTATTTTTGGTTTTATCTAAACTTGATTATAACTCTTTTTCAATAGCAGAGTCACTTCTAATTTATAATGGTTTTCTAGAATCTATCCTTTTACATTATGGACATTCTACTCCTTTTCCTATTTTAAAAGCTTTGGCAACACAAGTACTGCAGCACACATGATTGCAAGCTAGCCTTTTAGGATCACGATTTCCTAACTGAAACTGCATCCCACATTGTTAGCATTTAAGATTAGTTGACATTTCTTAGTAAGAAAAATAAAAGAGATAGCAATCTTTATAAACTAGACTTGCTAACTGAAATCTTTAATCAATAATACTCAATAAATGCTTATACAATAAATTCAGATTTATTATTAATAGCTCCATATCCACTCCTTTATTCTCCTTTTTCCTATTTATCACTCTTATCTTTATTAATTTAGCTAGCTTTTCTTAAGATATAAATATACATACTCATCAATTAATATAGACGAAACTTTGGAGTAGATTAGCAAATATTTTAAGTAGTAGTAAGTTTAGGTTACCATTAAGTGATATAGAAATAGAAAGCTTAGATTTATAAAAGAAATACTAACTAAGCAACCTTATTACTAATAAATACCATCTTATCTAATAATTTATAAAATTGCCTATTTTAAACTTTTAATAAAGAGCAATAATTCTAAGATATTACAAATTTATTGCCAAATAAACGTCTATTAAGATATTATTATAAATAAACTGCTTATTTAGTTTCTTTTAGATAGATTATTTATAACTAGTTATTAATGATAGAGGCTTGCAAAGTTTTTATTAAGTTATTAAGAATATTAGTTTTATTATTAATCATCTAATTTTTATCCTCCTAATATTCATTAAATAAAAAGCTTGCATATAGTTCTCATTAACCATAAAATACATGGTACATAAATATTTTTATTTACTAAAAGAATGAAATCTTTATCTAAACTTTATAATATAGATTTTAGGCTAAATAGCTGATTCTAGTTAGCAGGAGTTTATGCTTGTCGCTATTGCTTATCTGGAAATATAATAAGAAATAAAAGATGAATTGGAACTACTTATTGCCTTTCTATAAGTTAATCTATTTTAATGACCATTTGATAGTTTTTATCTGATTATTATAATTAAAAATAAAATACTTATATCTTCTACTCATTATTAAATAAAACCTTAGAAGAGTTAAATAATTTAACTATTGCTAAAGAAGAAATTTAACTATGATTCTATTAATTTTTAAAGCTAATATATATAAGAAGTAAAACAAAGATAGTAAATATAAGACATTTTATAAGCTTAACTAGCTAGGTTGTTACTTTATAAGTTAATAGATCTAAACTTTTAGTTAGTTCTATTTGTTGATTGGTAATATTTTAGAAGCAAATATTTGAAACAATCTGAATAATTTTAGTTAATCTTTATAGAATATAGAGTTTGGTCGTGCATTAAGAAAAGAAGAATAAGAGTAATTTTACTCATAAAGCATCACTTATATATGAATATAAATATGGTATATATACCTTTTTAGCTTGTTTAGCTAATCCTTGGTAAAGTTTTAGTTAAATAGACATTTGACTAATAAAGATATTAAAGCTTACTTAAAATAATTAATAGTATCAAATTAGAATGCAGTACTTTATCACATATCACTAACATAACTTGGCAGTAACTTTTAAAATAAATAACTTAATTAGCTAGCTTTTAATATTTTTATACTTTATGCTATTATTGTCTAAAATAAACCTTAATTCTAAGCAAGTTGAAACTATTTACTATTAAATGCTTTTAGCTAATAACTCTTTAATAGTATCTTTTAGTCTTAATTATATCAAACTAATACCATTTCCTAAATTATAATCTAAAGTATATAGTGCACTCTATTTATTGCCATATCTAATCATTTACAAATCATTAAGTATCTTTAAATATCTAAGATAAAAGCCAATCTTAGACAACTTTATTTTCTATTTTACAAGAAACTTACTAATTAATGCAGTTCCCTCTACTTATTGGCTAAATCTATTATGCAATGCTAGTTCTATGAAGAGGATAATTTTTAAAATAAAATTAAAAAAAGCAAAGAACATAAAAAAGGTAAGCTACTAATTTGAATTTTAACTATAAATAAGCTACTTAAATATCTTTAGTTAATCTAAAGAAAAATAAAGCTATTTATTTGTGTAAGCATTACTTAGAGTTTTCATAGTTTAATTTAATCTTATTCATGATTTATTTATGATATCTAGAAAAAGCTTAAAGTATTTTTAACAGAGTTTGCTACTTAAATGAATTTCTTAAAATAAAGAGAAATAATAAGCGTAAGCTTAGCATAGTCTTAATATTTGTATCTTAATAATATAAATAAGAATTTACTAACTTTTATATAAGCTGATATATTTCATCCAACTATCTACAAATAATTCATTAAATTCCTTCAATTTTAATAAGTATATCCATAAACTTTAAATGAATTGCATCAAGAGGTTTTAGAAAATTGTACAGAAACAGAAATTTGAATAAAAAGATTGCTAGATAAAGTATTTTATAGTTTCTAAAAGAATAAAATCAACTTAAGCATAATCAATTATTTTTAATTATATTAAAAAAAGAAAAATTGATAAAAGGTATCCATGTAAATATAAAGGAAATTAATAATATAAAGATAATAAATCGTAAGCTCCAAATTTTTTAAGTAATGATAGTGATAAAACATAAAAAAAATTGAAGTAATAAGTTTTAAAGAAATAATAACTGCAATAATTATGAAACTTTAAATAAGAGCAAATCTAAAAATGATAATGATTAGGAAAAGAAGAAAATTAAATAAATAATATATTAAAATGAAATGAAAATAGTTATTTTTGGTTTATCAAGTAAAAACTTTAATTTAGACTTATCATAAACATAAGATTGTTTGATATTTATATAATTTAGATTAATTAGTATTAATTTAACAAATTAAAATATTTGGAAATTAAAAAATTAAAGCTTCTAAAAAAAGTTTAATTCATAAACAAATTTAAATTTAAAGACATAGCTTAATATGTTTAAGCAAGGTACAACTAAAAATAAAAAAAAAGGCATTTATTATAATGATGATAGCTAGCAAAATCACATATTAAATAAAATTTTGCAATCCATATAAAAAATTATTACATTTTTTATATATATTTGATATAATCATTTTTGAGGTTACTTCACTATAAAATTATAATTAAAGAAAGTTAAAAAAAACTATATACCGACTATTAAAAGTGTTGAATTGCTTATAAATAGATAAAATTGCTTATTGAAAATAAACAATTATTAATAATGATTATTTCATTTTAAATTAAATGAAGGAGAATTTTTAATTACTAAATTTAGCAAGAGTAAATTTCCATCATGTTTCATTGCATTTAAATGAAATAGCAGTGAGTAAAAAGTATTTAAAAAGAGAAATAGAAATAGAAAAAGATTTAACTTTATAGATGCATTAAAATATTAGTAAATCATAAATAACTAATAAAGAAGAATTTTATTTTATCTATTAATTTAACGTTTAAGGGTTTTATTTTACTTTTTAATCAATCTTAACTCTGCTATTAATAATGAAAACAATCTTCTTTAGGTTATCTGTTTTCTTCTTTTTCTTCTTAAATTTAAGTTCAGCTATTGAATGCAATCCTTATGTAGATTCTACAGAAAAAACACCAGTTGATGTTGACACTTGCGGAAAATTATACGTAAATTAAGATAATACTAAGTTTACAGCTACTTCACCATGCAAATCAAATAAATGCAAATGGTCAACTTCATTGTAGTGTGACAATTCTTTACTTTATCCTGGAGATAAATGTACTTAAGATGCAGATTGCAATTCTAATTCATGCAAGAATGGAATCTGTTTAGATAAAGGTTAAGGACTTGGATGTTTAACCAACATTGATTGCAATCCAGGATATTTTTGCGATCAAGCTTCGAAACTATGTACTGCACAAAAAAATATAGATGCAGCTTGTAAAAGTGATTATGAATGTTTAAATAGCTTGGTTTGCAATAATTAAGCTTGCAAAAAATTATTTAGCGTAGACACAGATGGATCTTGCTCAGTTTCAGATTCTTAACTTACAACTGGCTGGAGTTGGGCATGTAAATCAACCTTTTGCAAAGATTCTAAATGTGTTTCATCAACCTCTTTACCTTCAAATAATAATAAAGGAAGTTGTAAAGAAGATGTCGATTGTGGTCTTTCAGATAAAACTACAGGTGTATGTGGATGCACTTACGATTAGAAAGGAAGTGCAAAATGTAGAGTTTAGCCAGGAGATTTTCTGTGGAAAGAAGTAATAACTTATTTTGAGGATTTTGTAAATCCTTTATTGGAATAAAATCAAGGAAAATGTCACACAGAAAGAAGATTTTCATATAAATGCTATAAAGATTAGTATGGAAGTAACCAAAGACTTCTAACAGGCTTTTAAGTTTATGATGTAAAGCGATCTGAGGCATTTGATATTAATGGAGGCTCATTTACTGATTTATCGACTAATACTTTTAAAGCATTCTTACCTGAATCTTTAGAAGAGTATTAAAATACTTACTTCAATGATGCTTGCTACAAGTATCAATGTGCATCAAAAAAACTATAAAAAGATTAATGTATAGACTTCAATACTGATACTTTTAATATTGATAACGTCTGTGATGATGATTACTACTGTCCTAATTCTGTAGAGTTAAAAAATTAAACTTGTAGTAAAATTTAAAATTCTATCACCAAAGATAAAGTTCCAGGAGATAGTTGCAAGTATGTAAATAACTGCAAAGAAGGGCTTTCGTGCAAAAATGGAAGATGTAGTGGTTTTGCTAAAGGTACTAAATGCGATAATGAAAATGATTTGAGATGTGATGTTGGACTAGCATGTATTCAAGATACAAATACAAGTCAATTTACATGCCAAGATTAAGTAAAAAATCTTAATAAATGTAAGAGTGATTATTAATGCGAAAATGATTGCATTTGCGTCTATGAAACTTGTAAAAAATATTTTTCAATTGAAGCAGATGTTATTGTTGCAGGTGAATGTAATTCTGTAACCTTAACAAATGACGTTTGTGAAAATAGGTAATGTGGATCTTTAGGGTCAAATTCTTTTAAGTGTGTTGCACCTTTAGTTTCCTCCGCTTCTATTCCAAGTTCAGCAAATTTTGACGGAAAATGCGCAGCTGATAATGGAGAATTATGGAATTTTGCAGAAATAAAGTGTTCACATGGTAAAGATAAATAATCATATTGCGGAGCTTTTCATGGAGACGAACCTGGATTAAATTATATTGCGACATGGAAAAATATTCTTGGAATAAGTTAAGGAAAATGCCATAGCTATAGAAGGTTTGATCCTTATTGCTGGTATAATGACATTAATGATAAATGGGAAACTTTCAAGAAATATTATGAAGCTAAATATTAATTTGAAAGTTATCCTTAGGTAATTTTATAATTTAGATTTCTTTATCAGATAAATGCACATAGTCTGTTTATTGGCCTGAATATTATGCATTGTAGAATGATGAAAGCTTCTTCGATTATGATAAAGACGGCTCAGCTGCTCTTTTGATATTATCTATTCTTATCTTTCTTATTCTCCTTTGACCAACATTTATTTTCATTCATTAATTCCTCTTATTTCTTTTTTCATTAAATTAAGAATATATATGAACTTCTGCTGAATTGAATAACTTAGTAAAACCATAAAGCAAAGGTAAATAGTGAAGAATAAAGAAAAAGCTAATGAAATTTAGAAAGATTTAATATATCTCCTATATTTTATTTAGTTAGGTTACTTAGGCTTTAAATATTTTAAATCTGATTGCATAAAAAGTAAAAATATTCCTCTAAACTATTAATCCTAAATTAGATGTAATATCAATGCACTCGCTAAGAAGAAAAAAGTTTATTTAAATTAAGTAAGTAAATATAAGAGATTTATATCTCAAAGAAAGATATAATAAAGATAGCTAGAATCTTATATACTTGAGAATTATACTTTTATCTATCTTCACAAGATTTTATTGTATAATGGAAAAAAGTTAATATAAGTCAAATTTAAATATAGATTCATAATTTAAATTAATTATCTATTATAGGCAGCTAGTTTATTTAACTCAGGTACATCTTTTTAAAACAGAATATTAACAAATTAGAGAGTGGATAATCATTCTAATTTTAAGCATTTCTTCATTAATTTTAATTTAAAATAAAATTTAACCAAATACTGGAATAAAGAACATGAAGAAGTTAGTAAAATATAAAAATTCTATCTTTTGAAGCTTTATTATCCATATTAAGATCTATTAAAAAGTGAAGAAAAAAACTAATATTGCATAAACGGAAAAATTTTAGAAAGTGATTTGTATATTACTAAACTAAAGTAGTTTAAGTATTTAAATAAGGTAGATAATAGCATTAATTAACTTAAAATATCTTCTAATATTTCTATAATTTAACTATTTAAAAAATCTAGAATATAGCTAATAAATATTACAGACTAATTGATTATCTATTTTAATGAATGTCCTATATTATTTATCAATCATTTTACCTCTTTTAGCTTATCTTTTACATTCTATTATACTTTTTTCATTATTTAGTTTAAACTAAAATTTTACTAAATCATATAAATTAAATCTTTATAGAATTTCCTCTTTATTTTAAGAAGAGTTTATTAAGAAGGATATGAATAATAAAATGATAACTCTCCGCTTAGTAACTAAGGATATAAATACGAAAATAATGCTTTACTTGTATAAGTCTACATTTAAAAATAGAGAGCAGACATAAAATATATAAAAGTAACTAAGCAACTGTATGAATAATAAAGAAATAGACCAGTCTTAATACATTGATAGGTATTTTAATCTTTATCTATAAGATAAATAATAAAGTTATATAATTTTTTATAAATAATAATCTTTGTAAAATCATATTTAATAGAAAAATAAACTTATATAAGACTTTTAAGGGATGCATAAAGTAAAGCTGATTTCTATCAAAATTTAATTAAAATAGATTATACTCTTTATATTAAACTGAAATAAATAATTTAAAATAGATATCTTAAATAGAATAGCCAAAAGTATAATATTAGATAGAATTTCATTAATATATTACTATAAAAGTAGTAGCTAAAGATCCCAAAAATGAATAGTTAAGTGAGAATAAATATTAATTTTGAATAAAATGAATAAATTTAGTTTCTTTTAATTATAATATATTTATTGGTCACTTCAATTAAATTTAAATATTGTAAATTAATAGTTAAAACGAATGAGAAAATCTATTTTTCAAATTTTCAGCTTTCATCAAGAATTCAATTTATTGATTATTATTAATAATGGTTTAGTTTCATTTAGTTTTTAATTAGAATACTGTAAATTAATATTTTTTAATTTAGTAAAAGTTATAAATAAAGGCTGCATTAAGGCTATAATTATCTTAAGTTATAAATACTTAATTGATTTATTTTAAAAACCTTAATTTCTTAGTTATTTACATACTAAGAACTAAATTTTTGATAATTATAGTAACTGTTTTCTTTTATCTTTTAGTATTAGTAGTTGAGTATGAAGTTATCTTAAAATATATTTCAAAATATTAAGCTATAATACTTTATAGATCAATCTCTAAAATCTCCTAATTATTATTCAACAAAGTAACTTCTTATTGTTATTCGTTCCAGTCTTTTCATTTTCTCTTTAATTGTATATACCAAGTAATTAACTATAATTTAATATTTTTAGATATAACTAAAATAACTTTCATTTATACAATTAAAGCTTTTGAAGATTTGAAGCATATGATAAAAAATATTTAGAGAAGATATATTTTCCTTCTGCATTTATAAATATAGTAATGATTTGAATTAAACTAGTTTAAATTAAAAAATACCTAATAAATATAATAAGCATATCAATATTTAAACTATCCAATTCACTTTTAGTTTCTATACTCATTTATTTTATTT
The DNA here is from genome assembly GCA_946699065.1 of Loxodes magnus. Lineage (NCBI taxonomy): Eukaryota > Ciliophora > Karyorelictea > Loxodida > Loxodidae > Loxodes > Loxodes magnus. Next base: position 1,703,295 of record CAMPDV010000005.1, on the reverse strand, counting down.
TAACAAGGTTTGCAGTAATTAACTTATTTTAGGATGATTTCTTAAGCAGTCTTTTAATTTAAATTATATAAATTATAGTAATTGTCAAAATTAAATTAAAAGTTAAAATATCAGGATTTATAAAAATAGAAGGAAGCAAAGAATGTATTTTCAAATATTTAAATAGATTATTTTACATAATTAATATACTATTTCTCATTTTCACTAATAAAAATAATTTGAGCTATTGCAAATAAGATAGTTAGAAGAAAATTGATTTTTATAATCTAAAAATAAGTATATTATTAAAACCAGTATACAAAATTATAAAAGCAGCCAAAGTGAAAGCTTCAATGAGCTTTGTAAACTTTTTAAACTAAAGCTAGTAGAGCAATTTTATGTGCTTTCAAGCTTTAATAATACTTATATAATAAAAAGTTTATTAAATATAATTCTTTTTCTAATATGTTTTAATTATAATTTAAACTTTAGAAATAAGATAAGCATAATCATTATTTGAACCATATAAAACTTGTTATTAAGGTTAGAACTTAGTATAAAAATATAGGACATTCATTAAGATTCTAGCTCATATAAAGTATTTAAATATTTATTCTCTTCTTCTTTTCGCTGAATATCATATATTTCTTATAATTTTCTTACTTCTTATTTACATGGTTATTAAGAAAGAAATTTAGAAAGTTTATAATTTTAAGATTTATTATACAGTATTTAGAAAGCTATCCAAGTATATAAACAAGCCAAGCGGATTACTTTTGATTGATATTTTTAGTTTTTAATGTATAGTTTAAATTTAAGGTAGATTATTAATATCCCTTATGATATATAAATAGAAGCATAACTAAATACATTAAAATTATTATGAATATTAAATAATTAAAGTTAAGATTTTATTTAATCCAAACTATAGTTTAAATATCTAAGTCTGTTTTTCTTCATATATAGCTATTGTAAGAAATTTATATTATGTAAGAGTCTCTTCTAATAATTGTTGCTTTTAATCAATCTCTTTCTCTTTAGATTATATATGTAATTATAGATTACTTTGCTGTATATAAGACACATTATATATTTCTTTAGCAAAGTAATTATATATTAATTGAAGAATTTATCCATACTTTGCTAGTTAGATCCTAAAAGAGAGTAATATCTCTTTAATTAGTTATTTGAAAGGTGCTTATCTTAAAGATATAAACTTTGGAATAGCTTATTATGTTTTATGTTTAAAAACTAAAATTTAATATATAAGAAATACTATGAAGCCAATAAAGTTAAAACTTAGATTCCTGCTTAGTACTATACTAAGAATAAGACTTAAAATTGAATAAATTAAATTGTTCGATATAGCTGCCAATTTATTCGAATAAGATTTCTAAAAAGACTTATAAAATGTATTGTAGAGGGTTTACAATGTTGGAGTTTAGCACTTTCTATTAGCTGGCTCTGATTTTTTACTTGCGAAAATGCTTTATAAATATGTAATGAGTAATAAAGTTGTTTTTTCACAGCTGGAATTCATCCTTGTAGTGCTAATGCTATAGATTCTAACTAATCTAAGGATAATTTAAAAAGATATAGCAAACTGCTAATTAGAAGATGTGCGTTGCTATAGGAGAATGTGGACTTGATTATGATTTATTAGAATATGCAAGCAAAGAATAGTAATTGCTCGCTTTTGAACCTCATTTTTAAATTGCTGAAGAAACATAGAAGCCAATGTATTTCATAATAGAAATATGGAGATATATTTTACAATATAGTTAAATCAAATAGACATAAGTTCTCAAAGGGAGTCGTTCATTCTTTTACTGGTACAAAAGAAGAAGCTTAAATAATATTATCCTTAGACCTATTCATTGGAATTAGTGGATGCAGTCTTAAAACAATAGAGAATTTGGAAGTCGTTAAAGAAATTCCTTTAGATAGAATGATGATTGAAAATGATTGTCCTTATAGTGAGATAAGAGAATCTCATGCTGGGTTTAAATACATAAAAACAATGTTTAAAGAATAAAAAAAAATTACTTAGAATGAAAAATTATTGAGAGGAAGAAATGAACCTTGTAAAATAGTTTAAGTTTTAGAGGTAATTACCCAAGTGAAGCAAATTTCTGAATAAGAAATTGCTCAAATAACTTTTGAAAATAGTGTAAACTTATTTCTTAAAAATACTATTTAATCATTAAATTAAGTAACTCTTTTCCTTTCTATCAGTTTACTATTATATTATCCTTTATATCCTTATTTCCTAAATAATTAAATACTATATTCTCTAATAATTGCTTATAAAATCTAGTTAATAGGAATATAGTGCTCTTCTTTGTTTTATAAGATAAAAGAGATGCTAGTATAAATTATTTAGGCTTATAACTTTATATTTAAATAAAATGCTTAACTAATTAAAATTCTCTTCGAAGCTTATTGAAAATAATAAAATTTTAAAAATAAGTATAATATAGCAAAGCTACTATAGTGCTTATAAAACTAAATAAGTACTAATAATTTAATAACTAGCAGTATCTAAGCAAAAAGCTTTAAAAGTCACATTCCATATAAATAAATCAAAATAGATAGTTAATTCAAAAAATAAAGATTAATTAAAATTTATTACAAAGCTAACCTTAATACAGAGATAAACTAGTTATCTTAAAACTTTTAATTTAAAATATATAAAGTTATTAAGAATAAAAGCATATACATAGGCTTTAATTCCTAAATAGTTTATAGAATAATCAATTCAAGCAAAAAAGATAATCAGAGAGAACATTTGATTGTAATAATAATAAAGAAGAGTATCTTATGATTAAAACATTATGTTTTAATACTAATATTTATCGATAAATTTAGAAAAGGTAAAGATTGCCTTTATTTGGTATGTTTAAAGATTAATGGCTTTAAAGAACTGAAAATGAAATTATTATTACATTGAAATAAGTTTATAAATGATATTTAATAAAATGAAGTTTAATAAGAAAGCCTAGCAAGTTTATAATAAAAGTTATTATTTAAATAAATTGTAAAATTTCTTAAAATGATTAACTTTAAAAATCTAAAGTTTATAATAGGATTAGGCAACAAAGGAAAAGAGTATTCAACTAACAGACATAATATTGGAGCTCTTTTTACAGATTATTTAGTGTAGCATTATTCTTCCTTATAAGCTTAAGAGTATAAAAGGTTAGGTAAAGTATGAATCTTAAATAAGATGAAGTGGAGAAATTTAAAAGATGATTAACCCTATGTTAAAGTGATGAAACCGCATTCTTTTATGAATTTGATAGGAACTCCTATTTAAAGTATTTTAGATCAAAATCAAGTGACTATATAAGAAGCATTAGTTTGTTGTGACGAATTAGATCTTAAATTTGGTAAATTTAAAATAAAAGTCGGAGGAAGTGCTAGAGGACATAATGGAATAAAATCAATTCAAAGTATTTTTAAGACTTAGGACTTTTAAAAATTATTGATAGGAGTTGACAGACCTTAAGATTAAAACTAAGTGCAAAGTTACTTATTAAGTAATTTTGAATAAGAAGAATTTTAAAAGTTGAATGATTATTTTAAGGAAATTGCTGAGTTTATTATAAAAGAGAAAGAAAAAGAAAAAGAGAAAGAGAAAGTTTAATACCTTTAATAATTTAAATAACTAATACTTTATTTACCTTTACTCTACAGAATCATTTAGTAAAATACCTGTTCAAAATATTTATCTTAGCTTTTTATTGCAGCATTCTAGAAGTAGAAAAACAACTAATTTAATTTATATGAAAAAATACAAAAAAAAGATCATAAATAAACTAGAAAAAGTTTAGAAAAATAAATAAAATAGATATTAGACTATTGTTATAAACAATCATCAATAAAATCTTAAATATAATTAGTTAAAAGGCTAAACTTTATTTAAAATAAGCATTTATAAACTTTAATATTATATGTATTTTTAAATAAATAAAATAGCTAAAGGTTATATTTAATTTTTTCTTATACAAAGTTTTATTTATTTAAAATCAAAATTTTTCTTCTATTTTACCTAATAAATTATAATAGTCTTTCTAAACTTAAACAAAATTAAGTTACTTACTAGATTGAAAATTTTATAAATAGTACATTATAAGGTAGTTTATTAACAAAACATGTAAACTTTAAATTAGTTTACAATAATTATAAAGAACTTAATTAAGAAGCTAGCTTCTAAGAAAATAAAGCAGTATAGTCATAATATACATAGTATTAATAAATATCATATTGACACAATGAAAATAAGCTTAGATAAAATAGTTAATACATATTCTAGAATTTATTAAGATTCATTTAGAACTAGATATGATTAAAATAAATTGAAGTAGCGAATATGAAGCAAAGCAGGTAAATGTAATTATATGAATTGATAGTGAACATTTATACAATCGAAGATGAAAGGAAGATTCAGTAATTATGATATTTTTAATTAAATAAATGTAAGCAGAGAATTTTCAAGCATTCACCATTTTTTTTGACTACATCTATATTGATGTATCATTTGAAACATCTCCTTATTTCTAAGCTGGCTGTTCTTTTGTTGCCTCTCTATTTTCTTAAATCAAAGCGCAGCAAAGACAACAATAGGTAACAAATAAATCTTTAAGAAAGTGTCCTTTAATGTTAAAATGTTTTCTAACAAGGGATCTATTATAAGCAAAACAAATAATTGGAAAAAAATGAGACAAAATACACCGCAATATTGGTCTACCTTTCGGAATTTTTCCAAATGTATCACACGTCATATGTGAATAAGCAAAGCATGGTAACAAAATAAACCAAAGTACTAACTTAGGAGTTTCACAACACTTGAAAAGTTAAAAACTCCAATCTCTAGCTTCAGTTGACATTTTATTATTTTTATAACTAAAGACTAAGCAAATAATTTAAATTAATTTTCTACATTAACTTCAATAATTAATGCTTAATAGCAGAATACCTCCTATTTTATCGCTTAGTTCTAGATATCCTAACTTATCAAATATGTAATGGAACCACAATTTATTAAATAAATTATCTAATTTAATTTCTATTTAAAGGTTATTTTGAAAGACATTTATATTTTTCATTTATAGTATTGAAGGTTTTAGTTTAAATGATCTTAAACATTAAAAATTTAATGATATTTTAATATGAAATTAATAAGTATAACTTATCTTGAAGTAAGTATAAGAAATATTAAACAGAAATAATACGTTCAGCTTTAATTTAACTATCAACAACCTAACGTATATCTTTCTAAGCGGTTTAAATTGTAAAGTCTGTATATATTTTGTATAATATGCTTATTATTCACTTCTATTAAAAATCCAATTGCCATAGAATCTTAAATCAAACTATCAACTTCTAGCACACTATAAATATACTTATTATTTATTAAGCTCCCAGCTTTTATCTTTTTAAAATTTAACTTGCATAGAGAAATTTGAATAAGTAGAATTGTTAAAAAAGTAACTTAAAATTGAAATAGTTAAAATAAGAATTTATAAGAATGTAACTATATAAAGTAGTGCTATATAGAAGTAACTAAAGATTGGGTATAAAAGGCATTAATAAAATACTTTATAGTCATTCAATCTTAAAAATTAGCATCTTCATTTAGGGGATTGTTCTATTGTAATGCTTCACTAATTTTTAATTAATGTATCGAAAGATATTATCACAAGCTTAAGTTTGCAAGCAATAATTAGAGAAAGAATGATAATTAAAAATGGAAAGTGAGATAATTACTCTTCTCGTTAAATTTAATGAAGGTTAAAATGAAATTTAAGTAATTATGTCTTTGAATGAAACAGTAACTTAGCTTAAGGAAAAACTTATAGAATAATCTGGATTATAATAGAATGAAATGAAGATAATTTATAAGGGAAGAGTACTTAAAGATAATGATACTTTAAAAGAGAAAAGTATTCAGAATAATGATATTCTATATCTTTGCAAAAATCTTATTCAAGATCCTTTGCAAGCATAGTAATATTAAGAGAGCCAACAAGAATTAAATGAGAACTTACAATAGAAAATGAATTCTATTAATATAGAATAAGTAATGCAAAAAATGTAATAATAAGGAATGATGCCAGACTTAGGCTCTAATATTAATTTTGGCTTTATATCCTCTCTAATGAAAAATCCAATGGTAAAGTCAATGCTTTCATCAGTAATTTTTTAATACAGATGATGTCTAATCCCTAAATAATTCAAATGGCTGTCAATATGAATCCGTCACTTAAAAACTAGGTGTAAGAAAACCCAGGCATGTTAGAGATGTTGTAAAATCCACAAATTTTCGAATAAGCTTTCTCGATGATAGACTAAATGGGTAATTCTGGAGTAGGGGAAACAAGTGAATAAAATTAGGTTAATTAAATTCCGCCATAAGAAATAGATATGTAAATACCTGAAGAATAAAATATTATTTAAACGATTCAGCAAGTATAAAAAAAGTAAAAACCTGCAAAGTAAGGTTAATCCAAAATTAAAAAGCAAGAATAAAAGAAGAAACTCAATAATTATTAAATTGAGCCTATGGAATTTGAAGAAATAGACGAAACTAATGAATAAAAAGCTTTCTAAGACTAAATAGAGTAATTAAATGAAATGGGTTTTGAGAACTTGAGTGAAAATATAATAGCATTAAAAGAATCAAAGGGAAATTTAGAAGAAGCAGTTAAAAGATTATTTGAAAGAAGTTGTTAGAAGTGAGAAAATAGTAAAATTAAAAAAAATAAAATACATATTAGTTTATTCTTATTATTTATGTTTCTTACAATTTTAGAAATATTTAAATTATATTCTTCTTTGAAATAGATTAAAAAATAAGCAACTTCTATGATTCCACTGATATTTCTTTCAAAGCATTTTAATATTAATATCCACTTATACTTGGTAAAAATATTCTAATAACTTTAATATAATTTCATAGTTATCTTTGAATATTTTCTTGTGGAAGTTTTCTTTTGCTTATTCTCAAAAACTTGTATATAAATAAAAAAACATAATATAAATTGATTTTTGCTTTTAATAGCAATAAAATTCTAATTTTAAATAAATACATCTATCTTTAAATCTTTCTAATTAATCTTAAATAACTTGATTTTAAACCTTTTTAACAGAATATATGCCCTTTATGAGAGGATTTTATCTAATATAAAATAATTTAATATGGGAAGAGTATTTATTTCAAATACTTTAAGCTAGTTTAATTAAAAAATAAAATATTATTATTTTATTAGTTTAAGAGCAATTAATAAGTTATATTTAAATCTGTTATTCAGCATTTTACAGACTTATATATTAAATTTTAGAATAGAAGCAAATCTTAATGCAACATGCTATTTGCTAGTTTATTTTTGGATACTTTTCCAAAATGATTCTTAGTTTAAAAATTTGATCTATTTATTTAATTGAATGCTAATAATGCTCTTACTATTACAAATAATCTTATACAAGCATAGAAGTTAGATATGTAATATTGATAGTCTAAAGCTTTGTTAATTAAGCATTAATTGTAATTTATTATTTTCAATCACTACAAAAATTTATTTTTGCTCATTTATTTTCTTATCATTCTACATTTTATTATTCTATTTTGTTGCTTCAAATTAATTATAATTATAGTCCCGTTTAAGAAACTTATATTAAAGTATAGCATTAATTTAAATATTTAAATTAATTAACTAAAGAGAGAATATAAGAGCTATAAAAATAAAATTTTAAAAGCAAATAGAAGATGCAGGCTATTAATAAAGAACTAAGGCAAACAATAAATATTTTAAATTAGGTAAATTATAAAAATATTATGACTAAATACTTATTTTAATCCAATATCTCTATTATTATTCAAACTTTCCATATTAAAAGAGATTAGACTAAGTTAATTAAGTTATCTAATTTAGAAAAATTATATTAATTAAATTATTTAAATTCTAATACTAATGCTTTATTTCATTATACTAGAAAACTTCTTATGGAAATTTATGGGAAAGAAGCTATATCATGATGATAGGTTAGTTACTTAATTTAAGACTAAGATTTAGTTAATATTTTAGTATAATAGCTAAAATAATAGTTTTATATTAAACCTAATCTTAAAATTATAAAATTATTCCTATTAAATGTAATACAAGTAATTGCTAAAGACTACTATTATTTATAATTAATAATAAGCTCTATAATGATAATTAGTTTTTGCTTATAAATTAATATATCAAAGTTTTAGCTTCAAAATTATATGCAAATACTTAACTAAATATAATTAGCAATAATGCTTTTGTGCTTGCTAGCTAAAATTTAGAATTTATAAGTATTTTAAAGTTTTAGAGTATAATATTAAAAGATTATGCAATTTTCGCGAAAGAAAGAAAAGAATGTATGATAATAAATAATTTCCTATTTAAAATATATTAAATAATAAACTATAGAAAATGTATATAATCATTTAATTTTACCACCTCATTATTTATACAACATAAATAGGATGCAAATATTTGCTAAGGTATTTAATAATTTAATTTTAAGAAGTTTATCACAGAATCAGATTAATTATATATATTAAAAATAAGTACTTAAAGGCTTTCAAGTTATGAAATTATAAGGGATTTTAATTTATAGTTAACCTATGATTAGTTTCTAAGTATTATTCAGCGTTTCGTTTGCTAAAAGGTTAGAACAATTTTAATTTTTGTATTTTTTAAATAATTTAATATTTAATTTAAAAAACAAGGAAATGCCTATTTCAGATAAATTCTACTTTTTCAAATCATAAACTAACTAAGAGGTTATAAAACCTTGGAAATAAATTATTATACTAGATCCCAGTTCATAGTTTATAAAAAGTATTTTTATGCTATAGGAAATAAACCTAGATAATAAAAAATAGGATATTATATAAATTAAATAGTAAATAAAATAGCTCTAAAAATTGAATAGAATATTTTAAGGGTTTGCATTTAATTGATATTCTAAAATATAATTAATAATAAATATATAGCATAAAATAAGTCTATATATTATTAAAAGTCCTAAATTAAAAATTAGGCATTTATTAAACAAATTTTTAAAAAATATATACCTTAAAGCAAATTAAAAAAATATTCCATATAAAAGGCAACATAAATTATAAATAAAATAAAATTTTAGATGATAAAAGATATTGTTAAAGGAAGTTAGTTTACAAAAATAAATCTTTGTAAATCATGTAAATGCTTCATAATAGATTTTCTTTAATAAATTAGATCAATAAGAATTGCTACTAATGCTAAAAGATCTTAACAAAATAAGACAAAAATGTTTCTTAAATTTAAGATTATAAATACATCTGAAGACTTATTGAGTTATAATTATAAATTTTTATTATTTCAATTTCAAAAATAAATTATAATGTCTTTATATTTAAACTACAACTGTTTAAAATACCTTTTAAACTATTATTGCTTAATAAAAGGTAAACTATTAACGTTATAATAAAAGTTAGATAATAAATAATCTTTACTTCTTAATTTTAGAATCTATTGTTAGTACAAATGAAAAAATTAATAAATTTATGATAAGATATATAACAGTTTTAATCATGTTAATTGATCTTCTTTCGTCCAATTTTTCTCATTTTGACTCATTCTTGAACTTCTATTTGTTAAATGACTTATATCACTTCCACTAAAAGATCCACTTTCTAAATCCTCGTCAGACTCCATCTAAGGAGCCTCTGGTTTTTCTGCCTCGTCAAATTTTCAGTTTAGTTTAAAATTATTTAGAGGATCTTAAGATTACTCAATCTACTTCTTGATTTCTCTTTTTTCTTGCTCTAGTTCCTTAATTCTATTTGTATAATCATTTTGAAGAATCTCAATTGAAACTTTGAAATAATTTAATTAATTATCTACTAGCTAAAAATTATCTTTAAATTCCTTGCTTTACATTTTAAATTATTCGATTTACTTAGACTATTAGAGAATTTTTTCTTTTAAGTTAATGATTTGTTATTAACTAAATTATTCATTTGTACTTATCTACTTTTCGAAAATGTTCTTCCAATTTTCTAGCTCTTTGTTCAAATCAAATTAGCTTTGGCTATTTAAATTATCTTAAATTTTGAAAATTTCCTTTTCAAAATTTTATTATAGATTTATTAATTTTTATTCATATTCTTAATTGATCAACTTTAGTTTCTAATCATTATCTGCTTATATCTATTCAAATATTTTAAGCTATTCTTTTAATTAAGTTTATAATTAATTATATTCAGACTGTCTTTGGTTCTCTTTTTAATATAAAAGTTCTTCAAACTACTTTTTAACATACGAAAATGTACCTATATTATTTTCGACATCATCTATATAGTTATTTCTATCTGATTTACTTTATCATTAGTAATTAAAGCTTTATTCTAGAAACTTCTCACTTGTCTCTAACCTTTACTAAAGTTCTTAAATTTTTATATGGTATTTTTCGTTTTCTGCTGTTAAATAATTAATTTTATCTTCTTTTTCCGTAACATCACGGTCATTTTTTCCATAGTTGCAAATGCCGCAAGTTCCCATTTATATTTTTTATTAATTTAATTGTTTTAAGCATTTAAGATTTATCATTAAACACAATTAAAAAATCATTTTTAATTAATTATTTTAACGTTTATTCATAAGAAAAATCTTCTTTTTAAACTTCAGTAACAGAATTCAATCGTTCAACTCTAACAGATCTTCCTGTTTTATGGCTATGATCACCTGACATAAACTCTACCTATTCGTTATCAAATTAATTAGCTTCATCTATGTTTTATGTATTTAAATCTTCTAGATTTTATTATAATCCTCTTATCTTACTTGTAATTAAATACGTTCAATATGCCTCTCAAGATTATTTTTATCTTTTTCCAAATTAATTATTTTACTTTCGTAATCTTTTAGCATAGCTTTCATTGAATTCTTATATAAACGAAATTGTGCTTCAATCTAATCTTTATTCTCTTAGAGGTGTTATTTTTAATACATTAGTTCTTCATTTTACTTGCTTTACTATAGAAATTTTTCTTAAAGCTATTAATATAAAATTTGGAAATCATGAGACTTCAAATTTGCTTAGTTCTCAATACCTGCCTTTTAATTTTCGATCAAGTTTAAGTTCTTTAATGATTACTTTTCAAAATTTAATTTTAAGTTAGCTATTTTGCTTTCATACTACTATTAAAGTTTATAAATTTATTACTCACTTTAAGATTTTATTTGCTTTATCTAGGCTTCATTTCATTCTGTTTAATTTTACAATTCTTCCTATCTTAACTTTAATTGGTTTTGAAGCTGTGAATATTTACTATATTCTTACTCTTATTTCTAGCTTAAAATATTTTACAATTTACTTTTTTATTCAATTAACTGATTTTTCTCTTTTATTTAAACTTTTAACTAATCAAGTAGCTTATTCTTTTCAGTTTATTCATTAATGTATTATTCTTGAAGTTAAATTTTTTCAGTTTGATTTTTTTCTATATTTAATTAATTTTCTTTTTAGTGAGTATCTAGACTTTTAAGCTGGCTTTAAAGTTCTAAAATTTATTTTTATAAATTTTATATTTCATTTTTTTGAAGTTAAATATGCTTTTCTTTTTCTAAAATTTGTTTTTAATAATTTAATGTTTAACCTTCTTTTTTATTTTGTTCTTCCTTCATTTGAATTTATTCTAGTTTTAGTTTAATATTTTATTCCTCTTCATTTTCATATTTTTAATATAAAAGCTTTTTCTCTTATTCGTTCTTTTCTTTTAATAGTTAAAATTGGAAAATTTTACTTTTTCTGGGTTTAAATTTGATATTCAAATTCTGAAAATTACATTTAAAGCTATTCGTTTTGCTGAATTAATAGTTAAGTTCGTTCATCTTTTTCTAGCTTTTAATAATTTACTTATGACTATGCTAGTTTTAATTAAAGTTTTAAATTAGATTATTCTTTCAATATTTGTTCCTTGCTTTCATTTAACTTCTCTTCGTTTTCTTGATAAACTTACAACTCTATTTGCAATTAATCTATCTAAGATTTTAATTTTTTCTGTTTTTAAAGTGACTTCTTAAAGCATTGCTTGCATCTATTAATTTTGCTCGCTTAATTATAGGATTTTTTAATTTTCTAATTAGAGTTGTGTAATCTAATTCTCTTTTTCATTGATTAATTCATAAAGATTGCTCATGTTTTGATTCTCTTTTATTGGTTAGATTTAATTATTTTAAATTTCGGCTAGGTTCTTCTATAATAATTCATTCTACTCTTTTGATTGCTTAATTTCCTGGCAATGCTTTTATATTTAATTTTAAAGTTCTTTGTTATTATTTATCAACTTTTATATTTTTTTACTTTTAGAGAATATTTCCTCTTTCTACTCTTTTTTAAAAGTCTCAATAGCGGTTCATATATATTCGTCTAGATTTTAAGATATAGTAGCTTAATTGTTTTCTTTAAGGCTATTTTTTTATTATTTTTCTATTATTCTTCTATTTATTAGTATAACTTCAGCTTTACTGTTAGTATTTAGTTTTATTTCGTTAATTTGTCAATCTCCGAGTCTTTCTTTTCATAAATTCTAGTACTTGAATTAATATCTTATGTATTAGGACTGCTTAATTCAGATTTATAATTCTTCTTTAGTTGACTGTCACTACATCCCATTTATATATCAAAATTAAGCCTTACTTCTAATTAATTTCGCAAACCAATATAAATAATAAAGCCCTTATAATTAAACCAATATCCTATAAATTAATTTATAATACTATTCTACTTAGTACTTCATTATCAATTCTTTATTTTAAGAATACACACTAAAATGCCTGCTAATTATTAAATCTCTATAAGAGTTACTCTTAGCCTTCTTTACTGTTTCCCTATATACCTTTAGTTTACATTATTTATATTTGTATCTTCTAGCTTAATATCATAGCTTTCTACTTCAGCATTTTATATTAATAGATAAACATGATATCTTAATTAGATAATTTTAATTGAAAGCTAAAGTAATAAAAAAGTAAATACTTAAACTTAAATTTGCCTATATAATTTAATTATTGAGATAGTAACTTATGCTAAAATTAACTTTATATACCTAAAAAGCAAATGCATCATAAATCTAAATAATAAAAAATGTTTAAAGACTATATATAGCAACTATAATAAACAGCTTGCTATTTCATCTTTACAGTTTATTAAAGCTAATATACAAAATTAGCTTTTAAAAATAAGTATCATTATTGTAAATCAAATATCAATTTTTAAATACTAAATTATGCTTATTTTTTTAATTTTAATTCAAATAATTAATTTCTAATTTTCAGTTTGAAAGTAGAATAAATTTATTAATTAAGAATAATGATTTAAAAGTTCTTGCTTAAACATATCTTTTTATCTAAAATTATTGATTTTATAAAAGAGTTCCTATTTTATTATATCTTAGTAACTTATCTATTTTAAAATGAATTTCTGCTTTTCATTTATTAACTTTAAACTTTTTTATTTTTATGAATATGCTTTTCAAATGTTTCTAGTTTGTCTGTTAAATATGAACATTGTTAATTATTTTAATAAATTAACAATTATGTATTAATAAATTTATTTTAGATGATTGATTGTAAGTTAACATTATTATTTTTATTTCAGTTTAACCAAATTTATGCATCACATATACTTCTTTATTAATTTAATTTATTCTTACTAGTAATATTAAAATAAACTAATTTTTGCAGCTATTTATTTTAAATGAATGTCTATATAAAACTTTATTATTTATTTTAATTTATTTCTTTTGAAAATCAATGACTACTATGATATTTCAAATTAGACGATTTCATACATATTGTAATGTTTAATATTTAACTTTTTATTGTATTTATCCTTCTATAATATATTTCTTATCCTTCTTTTACATTTTGCTAGTTTAAATTTATTTATTTTGTTTCTATAAGCAATTGCATTCACTTATATATAGCCATATATCATGAATTCCTTAAATTTATTGGAAGATAAATCCTATAACTAGCTAATAAATTAAATATTGTAATTTTGAAAGCGTTTTAATTGTAAAGATAAAGAGAAATAAATAAAGTATAAGTATTTAGCCTATCAAGTTTAATATATACAACTAAGCAAATATTTAAATTTATACTTAGGAAAATAAGAGACACTAGCTTCTTTAAAGGAACAATTTCTTAATTATTATTAAATTAATAATTAAAATTATCAAGTTTATTAAACAAATATTGTATTTTGGCTAATCTTCTTGATAACTTTTAGCTTTTGATAGTAACTACTTTCGCTCACGAAGTGTAAAAATTAAATGCATCGTTGAAGATCCTTATTTGACTGAAAAAACGTTGTTGTAATAAATTTTCAGTCTAAAAATCTTAGTTTATAAAGTGTTTTAGTATGGTATTTCTATTATTGACACTATTAATAAATTTAATTTAAAGTATAGAAATATTTTATCTCTTAATTCATATTATAGCTTACTATATATAAAGTTGAAGATGTTTAAAAGAACAAAGTGTGATAATATATATTAAATAGAAGATATGCTAAACATGCTAAATTTTATAATTGCATCAAACCATTTAATTAATATCATCATTTGTAAGAAATTTGTGTTATTAAGTGATTTTATTTATTAATCAACAAATTTATTAATTGAAAACCAACAAAAAATTAATATATTAGTAATAATTGAAAGATTTATACAAAATATATAATGAGATACTAAAAAGGCTTTGATATAATTTTAAACTTTTAAAAATTATTATTGACATCTACATTAGATAATTAAAAACCACTTTTGTCAATAAAAAGTTAAATTTAATAAATTTATTTTATAATTAAGCAGCTGAATAACTTAAATAATTACTAAAATTATTAAATTATGGCGTTTAGAGCAAATTTGGGATTTGATTGATTTTAATTAAAAATCTAATTATTGTTAATGTATTGAAACAAGAATAATTATATCTTTCTATTTATTATTTAATTGCTTTAGCTTCTGATTCCTAAAGTTTTAAATTTATTTTATCAGCTTTTAAATTCTGAATTTTTATATGTAATATTGATTTTTTAGTTTCCTTTCTATTTATTTTTTTAATTTTGTATTACTATCTTAGCTAAATTGAAATAGCTTTGAATAAATGAATGAACTAAGATACTATATATTTAGTATTTTATTTTAAAATAAGTTATTATTTATAAAATTATCTAAAATAACTAATTATCAAAGAACTTAGAAAAATAAAAAAGTTCTAGTTTAAATTTATTGGTTATATAACTTTAATGCTTTATTACCAATTTTAATATGATAATTATATATGAAAGATGCAACTAGAAAGCTATATCCTTTAATTAATTGCAGTGAAATTAATTTTCAATAATTAATTGTTTTGAAATAAATGAAGTTACTCTATAATTTCTTTATCTAGAAAATTAAGAAGATATTTATATCTAATTGCAAAGTTTATTTAGAAACTACTTTATAGATGTATCAAGAGAAACTTATGGACTATTTTGATGAAAGTTGATAGCTTTAAAAATTTGACAGACTAATAATTATAAAATAATGCATAATCATAATAATGATATATAATTCTATTATTCATACTAAAAATTGAGTAATCATCTCTATAATTCAATTGAAATTTGATCAGTCTATTTATAATAAGTTTTAAATTTTCATAGATTAATTAGCTCTCATAGCTCTATATAAATAAATAGCTATTAATATAATTTAAAATACATTTATCATAACTTTTATGCCTTTCTAGTCTTTCAATAAACAGAATAATATTCTTAAACATTTCAAATGATTCTATGTGGTTTAATGTTTGGCTGTATTTCTAGCAAAATTAAAATAATTTCTTATAATATAGAGACAAATTATAATTCTTATTCCTTGAATTAATTTAAGCTTTAAAGTTAAGATAGGTTATATGTAAATAAGAAAGGACTATCCTTTTTGAATTTACTGTTATAGTAATATAATAATCTCTATTTTTATCTTAGTTTCTCAAATAAAATTACTTAAAAGCAAAAGATTAAATTATAGCTATCAAACTAAATAATTATGATAGCACTGCTAAAGAGGTAATTATTCTTAAGGTTATAAAAGATAAGTGATAAATTTATCGCATTTTAATCTAGAGCATTTAAATTCCAAATACCTTTATATAAGTGTTTATTAGTCTGTTATATTACTTTCAATTGTCAAAAGTTCCAAGATAATTTATACTATAGAGCAATTTTAAAACATTTGCAGTTAAATTATGAATAAAAAGATATATAAGAGATCTGGAACTATAATTAAATATAGTTCAGCAATATGAATAGTTACTTAAAGCTTATTTTAGATAAAGTGATATTTATCGAAAGGAGTAGATATGAACTTAAGTCAATTTACTAATGTACTCAAGTCATAACTAACTGGATATATAATAAACTATTAAGGAAAAGATAAAAGGATGTAAATATTTTTAATTTAATCTGAAAGCAATATTATCAAGCAAAAAATTTAAAAAATTATAAAAGTAAGTTTTGAAGATAAGTTAAGTTTGAATATTTTAAAATTTAGTAATCATACAGAAGTTTATAATAAATTAATTTAATTATGGAAAAATTGAGTATAAAATAAACCATTTAATTTAATTTAAGATTAAAGAAACTTAATAAATAGATCTAATTTAGTTGGCTAACTAAAAGCATTTCTTAACTATATCTAATTTTCTTAATTTTATTAGTTATCTGATTCCATAAGATTAAATATTAATTTATTGATTATGTAGGTTTATTTTTTGCAATAAAAGACGCAGAGATGTGATCTTAAATTGTTATTTACTAATTTTAAAAGATTTTAATTAGAAATATTTTGATATAACTTAAGAAGATAGTCTTTATGATATTATTGTATCTTCTTTTCTATTCTTACAGCTTCTAACTCTTACTATTCATACAAATCTCATAAATTTCTTTTATTTTAAGATTTATTTGGTATTAATAAATTATGCCTAATTTGATTTAATATATAAAGAAGAAAGATAGAATGGATGCTAGTTTAAGCAATAAAAGTAAAATTTGTAGTATTAAATTTAAAGGTTTAATGTATAAAAGTTATAAGAGTTAGATTCCTCATCAAAATAATCTCTCACTCTTAGTCTGACAGTCATAGAATAGAATTTATCCATTCTAATTAATACAAATGATGTTTTCTTATTACCTTATAGGATTACATACAAGCTTTAAGTTTTTGTTCTGAAATTCTACTGAACTTGCTTTCACACTGACTTCGAGTTATTCATTTTTAGCAAATTCTACTTCATAATTGATTTCCTTATCCATAATTAAGATTTTTTCAAATAAAGGAAAAGTAAGACAGTAGACGTCTAATGATTTTATTGGAATTTCTACTTGTAAGACTGACCATGTGTCTTAGCAAATATTGTAAACTTAGAATTTATTGTTAAAGGCACTTTACCTTTAATTTTTATTTCCAGATCCTCCGATAACAAAAATACTTCCACAGTTTGAATTGGCTTAAGCTAAATAGCAGGCTGTCGCACCAAACACAGGTTATTATAGACCCTTAATAGAATACCATCTTTTTGTTTTGAAATCATATCTTTCACATTGATTAATGATTTTGGTTTATTCTTAATCTAATGGATTGAAAGAAGTAATTTAAATAGTTTATCCAGATTCCATTAAATTAACAGCAGGAACTAAATTTCCTTATTTGATAATTTTATTATTTTCGAAGGCCCATCCCATAAATTTATTATTTTTACTGAATCCTAAATTTCCATTTATTGTATCCACAAACACACCAATTGTATCCCCTGAGCCAAACATTTCTCCATATTATGGTCCATCTTCATCTGATCCATTTCTAGTTTCGGCTTATGCGAAATAAGAAAATCCTTCAATGAAATCACTAAAACATTTATCTTTCTAAAATTCTAATAATTATTGTTGATTTTGTTAGGAATTTTAGTAGACTCCTATTTTAATCCATTTGTTCTCATCATTTTCCACGAAAATTTCAAAGTAATATTTACTTTGAGGCTAAAACTCTATGGTTCCAAATACTGTTGCATTAGTACTATCTAAAGACTAAAATGATATTTTCTAACTATCCAATGGATCTACTCTTAATTTATATCTAACTGATTCGGAACTTGTTTAAAACTAAAAATTAACGAATTTAAAATCTGAAAGCTCGCCAAGTTATTTTAATGGGCTCATTTGTAATCCAGAAATTGAGTAAATATTCTAACGAACCTAACATAAAGCACTTTGAATTCTTGGAAATTTCTATTAACTTAACTATTCAAAATAATCCTAAGTATCAAAGAGGAATGAAATTAACTCAAAATTTTGGCTATCTAATCCAGTAACATAATTCCATCCGTTATTCATAATATAAGTTTGATGAAACTAAGAATGAAAATTGGGAAAATCTTATCTTTTACTATTTTGCTTTTTTAAGCTAATAAGATCGAATGTTAGCAATTAATTTTCTGCAAAATTGAAAGTACGAACTTTATTATATTAATAATTGCAATCTAGTTCTTACTATATCAATAATACATTGAACTTTAGTTTTTCAGCTATTTTAGCTGGTGCTTATAAATACTCGAATTTGTCAGGTTAAAATTCTTGAACTGGGTTTTGAGTAACTTTCTTGATAATTTCAATTTGCTTTTCTAGTTAGATGATGCTTCCCTAATTCTCAAGTCTTTGCAGAGCATCATAAAAGCTAATGGTTTTGTCGAATTCCTCATTCTTTTTGTTTTTCTTTTTTTCATACATTTTAAACTCAGAATTCATTTGATTTTTCAAAAATAGCATAGTTTTTGTTAATCCTTATAAGAGCTATTTGGAGTTATAATCCATATCCGATATCATCTGCTCATAAATTTGCTTCTGGCTTTCATATTAGGCACTTAAGTTTTATTTTTCTTGTAATGCTTTTATTTTTTTCTCTTTAGCTAATTATATTGCGTCTTGCATTTTAGATTAAATTACTTGATAAGAAGAAGGCAAGTCCTTCAAGTCACAACTTTCAGAGTGACTAATAGTGAAGCATGCTTAGCAAATATAGATATTATGAGTAAAGCAAAAATAGAGTATTGGTTGTTAGTGATAATCGCATGTTTTTTCTTGCATTAAATAAATCTCTCTTGTTCTTTCTTCGGCGATTTATATTATATCTTCGTTAGTTGTTAAGTTTTCAGGTGGCCAAATACTTGTTATTTATAAGCAAATAGATTCAGTACATTTAACTCCATTCTACTCTTTTCCTTACTTTTGGAGACAAGGAAGACAATATGTATGTCCACATTTTAATTATTTGGGAATGTTGAATCTTCTATTATATATTTGCTAGCATATTCTACATTTTAATCTATTCGCACTAGCGGGAAGAAGCTATCCTATATTCAATTTCATCTATTCATCTAAGTCTTAACCTACTATTTGCTTTATAGGAGTTGGAATTTACGATATAAGTTGTTCATATTACAAAGAATCTTTGAAATTGCTTTGATCTATTTTTTTAGCGTAAGAAGTATATGATGGATAAGATTGCTACTAAATGTAATTATCTAGAGAGGAATATCCTTAGTTTTATTTAATTTCTTAGCTAATTTATGTTTACTTCTATTATTCTTAGAGCTAAGAATACCTTGCTTAATAAGTAAAGTCACCCTATTACTATTCTAATGTTCTTTATTCTTCAAAAAATTGCTAATTAGAGTTATTTCTAGGAGATATTATTTTTCTAGGCGAATACAGGTTTTACTATCTTTGCTTAAGCATTTACTGTTAATAGGTCTAATTAAAGTTAACTTTAGAAGGAGATAATGGAGTTTATGTCATGTAAGTTTGACTATTACAAAATTAAGACTTTTCTCTTAAGGATTAATTTTAAAAGCTAGATTAACTAAAGTAATTTTCGCTAGATTACCTATTAGTCTATTCTTATATATTTTAACGATAAGGATCTTGACTCTCTTGGAAATTTGATTTATAGATATCTTTAGTTTAATTAGAAGGAGATTCAAATGTTTTCTTATATAAAGTTTCTGAATAGATACCTTATCCCTCTATTTAACTTCCTAAACTTGGCTTTTTAGGAGATAATACTTTCATTTAGAATTTTTGAGAGGATTCGGTGAATTAATAGCTTCCTAGATCTTTTTAAGTGTAAATTTTATTTTCAACACTTTCTTTGTAGAGAGAGCTTTTATATTAGTTTGATGAGCTAGATGCAGCTTCTCTGTTTTTTTAAAGTTATTCTGCTAATTAATCTGATTCACTTTTATAGGATTAAATTTCTTTAAGATTACCAAAATAATCAAAGTTTGCAGAATCAGTTTGATTGGATGATCTTTAAGGAGAGTAAAGTCTCTTTTAATCGCTTTTTTTCTAAGATTATTGGAATTGCTAATTAAACGATGTTTCAGGCTTTTAAGGACTTTGATGAGTAACTTCTTCTTTTGCTTTAATCAAAGAATTCTTAAAAGTAGCTTCTGTAACTGAGGTCTAACCAAATGGAGAAATTTCACTTTAGATAACATTTTAATTGTTTTTAGAAGAAGTGGAGTTCGGAGTGTTTGTTTTGTTTGAAAAGTAGTCTATTTACGGTGAATATTGAACTTGACTTTATTTATCTATTGGAGATTTTTCAGGAGATGGAACGAAAATTGGTTAATCTTTATTCTCGTTTGAAACGTTACTTTTACTTTTATCCTATGAAATTTTATCAGACTAATCCTTAATCAAAGATTAGCTCAATTTATTTTGTTCTAATTTGACGTCTTTCAAAATATCTTTTTAGAATGGATTCTAATATTGAGTCCAAGAAGCAAATTATGAAGTCTGTGTCTACTGCTGTTTGGCCTCTATTTCTTTTGATATCTTAGGTTAATTTTAGCTTGAATTTTATGTTTCTATTTTATTGCTCAAGTCAGAATTAGATATTCCTTAGGCTTATCCTACCTTTTAATTAGAAGACTCTTTTGGAATATCTTCTTGCTTTTATTAAATCAATTTAGTCTCAGGTTAACTACTAATTTGCTATGAAATAATCTTTGATTGAACTACTTGATTTTATACAATACCCATATTTTAAGGTTAAGTAGGTGGAGCTTATTTAAACGCTCCTTCTTTTTATTCTTTAGAGATTACATTTTAGGTAACTTTCATTTCAAATTTTAAAGCCTATACTTCTTACTTTTAAATTTCTTAGGTTTATTAATTTAAGGGCTTTTATTATTCCTTTTAAGCTACCAATTGATGATATTCCATTTTTAAATGGATTTTACCTGTTGGTTCATCCGTCAAGAATATATCAAATCATCCTTAGTCTTATCCTTTTGTAACTACATTTTGCAGTGAAATCTACGTGTTGCCTAAAAGAAGTTACTCGCCTTTGGAGTTTTAAGAGCAAGTTTCAAGTTAAAAGAATTCTTGATTTTTCCACTAGAAAGTAAAAGAATCGGTTCAAGTTGGGTTTAAATTTAAACTTTTAGATATTTGAGTTTTTTTGGCTTAAGCTTCTCCTTCATACTATATGCAACACAAAAATTGATTAATTTTTTCCTATTTTTAAGTTTTTTCATTAATCTTCCCTTGTAAGATTTATATCTTTAATTCTCCAGTCTTGAAATCGTGCTTTTGAGGAATCCATTTTTATAATGAAGTAATTTTAGGCTTATCTTAAGAATTTTATATGAAGGACTAAAACTAATTAATTGCTTTCTTCTCCTCCCATTGTAACCAAGATTTTGGCATACTATCTGATTTTTAAGGAGTAGTATTTTTATCTTACTATTATGCATCCTGAGGCTTGATAATATTATCCTTTTAAATCTATTGAGCTGTCTTTTATTCTTAACTAGTTTTATTCTATGCTTTTTAACTTTCAGACAATATTTCTTTCTTCATATCTTGTTTAATTTTAGGAATATACTCAACTTTAAAAGAAAGTAAGCCAGTTTCCTCACTTTTAACATAAATAGGAATATTAGTAGTTTAACCATCTAGATTCTTGAGTTAATCGATCGAAAATTAATTCATTCCTACGAAATAATCAATTTTACCTTCGTCTTAATCGAAAACGTTTATAATAATTTAAGTTTCAATTCCCAATTCAATATTTAAAGTTTCATTTCATACTGGTTCAAATTAGCCATTTTTATCTGCTTTAGTTTTTTTCTCAAGTTGTCCATAATTTAAAACACAATATGGAGAATATCTTTACTCCCACTGTGCTTTTCTTTTGATTTAGCCTTTTATCAATGTTATATTCAAAATATCATTTTATTAAGTTTAGTTTACCTAACCTTATAAAACTTTATCAGTAGTAGGTATAGTTTAAATTTAATTTTCTTGAGGTAAAGTAAAAGCTAATTATGTAGGAATTTATTTCATCGTTTATTATTCGGAAACTTAAAATTACTTATCAGGTTACTTTACTTACTTTTAAGCATCAGAACCTGCTTATTATTGAGATGGTTATTTAAACTCACTTAAAGTAGTTTTAGATGATGACAAATTCTAAACTATTTATTATGGTTGTGATTTTATAGTTTACTGTCCAGTAAATAGAGATTATTATGTAGGTTGAGAAGACTATAGTACTGTTTGAGGAGTTTGATTAAATAATAAAGGTTGCTGTTTTACTTATTAAGAAGTGAATGGATTTTATGCACTTTATTAACCTTATTATAAAACTGCTTGAGAATTCTAACCTTATGATTATTGATTCTGCTGAAATTATGCTTTTTCTTAGATCAAAGTTTATTTATCGGGTTTTTTTACTTGTTTCTAATCTTAAGAAGCAGCTTATTATTGAGTGGGTTACTTTTATTCCTATGAAGATACTATCGGAGTTGATTCTTCCTAACTCGCTTTCTATGGCTGTTAAATTTCTTGAGGTAGTTTTTCTTATTCTTTCTTCACTTCTTCGGGTTTTTTTACTTGTTTCTATTCTTCAGAAGCTACTTATTATTGAGTGGGTTACTTTTATTCCTACGAAGATACTATCGGAGTTGATTCTTTCTAACTCGCTTTCTATGGCTGTTAATTTTCTTGAGGTAGTTTTTCTTATTCTTTCTTCACTTCTTCAGGCTGCTTTACAGGTGATTAAACTTTCTGTTAATCTGGCTTAGTTTATTCTGGTAATATTTATACTACTAAGTTTATTTTTCCTGCTTCTTTCTGGTTATATCAAATCGGAATAAACTTTTTTTCATTTTAGTATTTCTAAATTTCTTGGACGGTCATTAAACATACTCCTATTAAATCGTCAGCTTTCGCTAAATCTTCGTCGAAAACTTTTATTTCAATTTATTCCTATTTGCTTACATTAAAAATGCAAGTTTCATTTCATTTTGGTGCTTTGCCTCCATCTTTATGAACTTTAGTTTTAAACTATTAAGTTCCACAAATAACAATGCAGTAAGGATCCATTTTCCCAATTCACTAAGTATCTCTAACAAGAATAGCTTCGTTAATTAAGATTTTAACTTATTCCTTTTGTAGCTAAGAAACTGCAGGTTATTGTTATTATTATTCTATTTTATCTTTAGTCGCTGCAAATTATTATTAGCTAAATAAAGAAGTTTGCTAAGCTGGTTACTATTTTTATTATAACCCTGAAAAAGGATTTTATTTTTATTGCAAATTTGTACCTTATTACACAAATGGAGAAGCCTATTGTGTTCCTTATTACACAAATGGAGAAGCCTATTGTGTTCCTTATTGATTTATTATGGTTGTGTTTTTATAGTTTACTGTCCAGTAAATAGAGATTATTATGTAGGTTGAGAAGACTATAGTACTGTTTGAGGAGTTTGATTAAATAATAAAGGTTGCTGTTTTACTTATTAAGAAGTGAATGGATTTTATGCACTTTATTAACCTTATTATAAAACTGCTTGAGAATTCTAACCTTATGATTATTGATTCTGCTGAACTTATGCTTTTTCTTAGATCAAAGTTTATTTATCGGGTTTTTTTACTTGTTTCTAATCTTCAGAAGCTACTTATTATTGAGTGGGGCTTACTTTTATTCCTACGAAGATACTATCGGAGTTGATTCTTTCTAACTCGCTTTCTATGGCTGTTAATTTTCTTGAGGTAGTTTTTCTTATTCTTTCTTCACTTCTTCAGGCTGCTTTACAGGTGATTAAACTTTCTGTTAATCTGGCTTAGTTTATTCTGGTAATATTTATACTACTAAGTTTATTTTTCCTGCTTCTTTCTGGTTATGTCAAATCGGAATAAACTTTTTTTCATTTTAGAATTTCTAAATTTCTTGGACGGTCATTAAACATACTCCTATTAAATCGTCAGCTTTCGCTAAATCTTCGTCGAAAACTTTTATTTCAATTTATTCCTATTTGCTTACATTAAAAATGCAAGTTTCATTTCATTTTGGTGCTTTGCCTCCATCTTTATGAAC
Organism: Loxodes magnus; assembly: GCA_946699065.1. Lineage (NCBI taxonomy): Eukaryota > Ciliophora > Karyorelictea > Loxodida > Loxodidae > Loxodes > Loxodes magnus. The sequence continues at coordinate 1,678,802 of CAMPDV010000005.1, read as the reverse complement.
TTTAGTTTTAAACTATTAAGTTCCACAAATAACAATGCAGTAAGGATCCATTTTCCCAATTCACTAAGTATCTCTAACAAGAATAGCTTCGTTAATTAAGATTTTAACTTATTCCTTTTGTAGCTAAGAAACTGCAGGTTATTGTTATTATTATTCTATTTTATCTTTAGTCGCTGCAAATTATTATTAGCTAAATAAAGAAGTTTGCTAAGCTGGTTACTATTTTTATTATAACCCTGAAAAAGGATTTTATTTTTATTGCAAATTTTACCTTATTACACAAATGTATTGTGTTCCTTATTACACAAATGGAGAAGCCTATTGTGTTCCTTATTGAATTTATTATGGTTGTGATTTTATAGTTTACTGTCCGGTAAATAGAGATTATTATGTAGGTTGAGAAGACTATAGTACTGTTTGAGGAGTTTGATTAAATAATGAAGGTTGCTGTTTTACTTATTAAGAAGTGAATGGATTTTATGCACTTTATTAACCTTATTATAAAACTGCTTGAGAATTCTAACCTTATGATTATTGATTCTGCTGAACTTATGCTTTTTCTTAGATCAAAGTTTATTTATCGGGTTTTTTTACTTGTTTCTAATCTTCAGAAGCTACTTATTATTGAGAGGGTTACTTTTATTCCTATGAAGATACTATCGGAGTTGATTCTTTCTAACTCGCTTTCTATGGCTGTTAATTTTCTTGAGGTAGTTTTTCTTATTCTTTCTTCACTTCTTCGGGTTTTTTTACTTGTTTCTAATCTTCAGAAGCTACTTATTATTGAGTGGGTTACTTTTATTCCTATGAAGATACTATCGGAGTTGATTCTTCCTAACTCGCTTTCTATGGCTGTTAATTTTCTTGAGGTAGTTTTACTTATTCTTTCTTCACTTCTTCGGGTTTTTTTACTTGTTTCTATTCTTCAGAAGCTACTTATTATTGAGTGGGTTACTTTTATTCCTATGAAGATACTATCGGAGTTGATTCTTTCTAACTCGCTTTCTATGGCTGTTAATTTTCTTGAGGTAGTTTTACTTATTCTTTCTTCACTTCTTCGGGTTTTTTTACTTGTTTCTATTCTTCAGAAGCTACTTATTATTGAGTGGGTTACTTTTATTCCTACGAAGATACTATCGGAGTTGATTCTTTCTAACTCGCTTTCTATGGCTGTTAATTTTCTTGAGGTAGTTTTACTTATTCTTTCTTATTTTCTTCGGGTTTTTTTACTTGTTTCTAATCTTCAGAAGCTACTTATTATTGAGAGGGTTACTTTTATTCCTATGAAGATACTATCGGAGTTGATTCTTTCTAACTCGCTTTCTATGGCTGTTAATTTTCTTGAGGTAGTTTTTCTTATTCTTTCTTCACTTCTTCGGGTTTTTTTACTTGTTTCTAATCTTCAGAAGCTACTTATTATTGAGTGGGTTACTTTTATTCCTACGAAGATACTATCGGAGTTGATTCTTTCTAACTCGCTTTCTATGGCTGTTAATTTTCTTGAGGTAGTTTTTCTTATTCTTTCTTCACTTCTTCAGGCTGCTTTACAGGTGATTAAACTTTCTGTTAATCTGGCTTAGTTTATTCTGGTAATATTTATACTACTAAGTTTATTTTTCCTGCTTCTTTCTGGTTATATCAAATCGGAATAAACTTTTTTTCATTTTAGAATTTCTAAATTTCTTGGACGGTCATTAAACATACTCCTATTAAATCGTCAGCTTTCGCTAAATCTTCGTCGAAAACTTTTATTTCAATTTATTCCTATTTGCTTACATTAAAAATGCAAGTTTCATTTCATTTTGGTGCTTTGCCTCCATCTTTATGAACTTTAGTTTTAAACTATTAAGTTCCACAAATAACAATGCAGTAAGGATCCATTTTTCCAATTCACTAAGTATCTCTAACAAGAATAGCTTCGTTAATTAAGATTTAAACTTATTCTATTGTCTTTTTTTCTTCTTCTTTTGCTTCAATTTATGTTTTTTATGCAGAGTTTTGTAAACTTCCCTTTTAAAATAGTGGATTTGATATTTTTTATGGTTCCGTTTTAATTTGTTAGTTTGACGGTAGTCAGAATGGATTTTAGTGTTGTTGATTTATTGATTATGCTGAATTTGATTAGGGACTTTTCATTCCAAACAATGGATTATCTTTTTTATCTTCTATTTATCTTTCAGCACTTGATGTTGCCTACTTTATTTCAGAGAATTACATTTTATTTTCTTTAACTGGTGCTTAGTTCTGTGCTTGCTGTATGACTGTAGCTTATTTTTGTGCTTAATCAAAATTAATTCCTTTGCTTGGGCTCTATCTTCCTGTTTTAGGTGTCGCTTTGTCTTTGTAAATGATCATTAAATCTTCTACGATTTTATTTAAAAATATTTCTCCTTGATTGGATTTAATTTCTTAAAATTTCATTTATTTATCTTGAGCATACTTATTTGCTTCTTACTCTAAAATTTTTCTTTCTGTTCCTGGAATATTTTCTTAAAAATTTCCTACTAAATAACATATAGTTTCAGGTGGCATTTTCTATCTCAACTTATCAAAAGTCATTTAAATAGAAGAGAAAGTTTGAATTTTCGTTATATTATACATGAAAATTGCTGCTACACACGAATTCAAGTAGTTTAAATTGATTGGGGGAGTTTTTGATATCTCTTTTAATGTATATTCTCCCATATCTATTGTTATACTTTCTCCAGAAGCTACTTTCATACTTTTTCTAAAAGGAACTTGTGCTTTGAAAGCGCTTACTTATTCAAATAACTCAGTGAGAGTTTACCTCCCGCTATCTTCATCCCCTGCTAGGACTAATTTGAATCTCTTTGAATCTGCCATATTATTGAGCTAACGATTTGCAATTTAATTTAAATAGCAAAAGTATATTTGAATATGAATATTGTCACTATTTAAATCCTAATCAATCTATTAAATCTATATTACTACTCTAGTATCTTCTTTACTATTATTATTTCTCTTTAATTCCTTAAGCCCTTTGCCTTTAAGCTTATTGCTATTCTCTTATGAAGCAAAATTAAATAAAGTTGGAAATAACTTGCAAATACTTTTATTTAATTTATTTAATTACAACTAAGTTTAAACTAAACAGCTAGCATATTTACAGCAATAGTTAGTCTATCATGTAGATTAAACTTAAGCATTTTCAAATGTAATGGTTTTAATTATTTTAGAGTACTCTTTTGACTAAAGCTACTCAATTACTCAATGCTAGATTTAATCTTTTTAAAGTATCATAATTATTATTCCTCTGCTTATTTTAGTTACCATTAGCTTAAATTATGAAGGCCTTTCTTTATTTTAGGTATTTAAATACAAGACATGTTTCAGATAATTTAGAGTAAGAAGCTAATAAAGATTGAAGAGATAAGCGAATAAAGTTAAATGAAATAACTAAAAGTTAAATAGTAAATAAGCTAATAGTTGAGATTATCCTTTATACCATTAGCAATATTAAGTAGTACCTTTAAATTGCTATGCTTCTTGCTAATTAATACTAAGTTATATCACATCTTAAGACTCTATCATTTAACAAAGAGCACTACATAAAGGGATTTAATAAGTATAGGATTTAAAAGTTTTAGTTTAATTGATAATTATAACTAATAATTGTTAAGTTAAGCATGTAAAATGTTAGATGCATAAGAGGCTTTATACTTAGCTAACTAGCTGCTTATCTGTTTACAAGTATTACTTTTCTTAAAATGCTTTTAATTAATCTTATTTAAAGGTATAATTAGTCTGCTAAATCAATCTATTAGTAATAGAAGCATAAGAAACCATAAATTAAAGAAAGTTATATAAAGCAGTTTAAGGGTCTAAGTTGAATAAAGAGATTCACTGTATTCGAATAAAGCAATTAGTTAACAATTAGAAAGTAGCTTCTCTTTTACGTAATTAGTAAGCTGCATAACTCATAGGCATATCATAATTCAACTGATAAATGAATTATAGCATTTATCTAGTAAATACAAAGGGAATTATGGAAAGAGGAAATATGATTTAAACTAATATATGTTGATAATTATTTAAATCAAAGAAATAAAATATAAAAAATGGAGATTTATTAGAGTGTTCTAATTATAAAGAAAGATTTCTATGGAATATTAAAATATTAATCTAATGTAATTTTCTATGTAAAACAGCTAGTAAAAGTATTAAATATACTAGTTATAGTTATTAGTTTTGCTATAGTTGCTTTTATATCAACTAACTAACTTATAAAGAGAATTATAGTTTATTAAATTAAAAGCTGATTGATGTAGGTATCTCTAAAGCAGATATTTAAATCTAAATTAAAGTTCACTAAAGTTCATATCTAACTAAGAAATTAACTCTTTTTCATATGATAAACAGATATTTAAAGAACTTTTCTTTAGTATGGGGATAATTTTTCTATAAAGAAGCTATTTGAGTTGATATGTAACAATGAATAAATATTTAAATAAGCAAGTATCTCTAATTAAAGTGAATTAGAATCCTTGCTGGAACTTAATCTTATTTAATTAAGTTTTATGGAAAGTTATAAAAAAATTACTTTAACTTAGTTCAAGCTTCTGATAATTTGATTTATTAAATAGAATTGGTTTATTATTAATGATCTTGACTTAATTAATATATAGTAAAGATAAGAAAAAATAAGAAAGCTGTATTATTCAAATTTAAGAAGTTTGCTTCTTTTCTTCTTCGAGTTTACTTGAAATTTGTGCTTGGTTAACTTTTTTAACTAGCGAATCAATAGTAATTTACATATCTCCAAAATCTTTCTTTATTTCATCAGCCTGTATAAATAATTACTCTTTAGTTCAAGTTAGAAGTCTTAGTTTCAATCTACTTGATTTCATTTAGTTCTTATTCTTCAGCTCCTTTTAAACATATAGCTCTAAAGGAAAAAAATTACCTATGAATAGGGAATCAGGATATAATTTATCCATCAATCAATTTTTTGCAGTAGCTTTCAATTCCTGAATAGTCAGTAGGATCTTGATTTTTCAAATAATTTATGAAGCAAATATAATTTCACGGAGAATGCTCTTTTTAAATGTGATATAGCCATCCTCTTGTTGCTCTTCGTTCAAATAGTTCTCTATCAAGACCACATATAAAGCATTTGTTTTTAATATCATCTTAATCATATTCGTAGGCTCCTCTTAAAATAGCAAATGCATCGATAATAATACCTTGTACAATATTCATCATAATGATTAGGATGATGATGTTATATAGTTAGTCGTAAAGTACTCTTCCATATCTTATTTTGTTATTATGCAAACCATCTGTTACTGAAATTGTCGATGTTTAACTAAATTAATCTAGATATCCTCCTATTCCACCATTCGCTTTAAATCCCTTATCAAAAATTGTTAAAAAGCAGCCAATAAGTGAATAGCATTCTTATTAAGGAAAATCATCGCTAATAAAAAAGTAGCCAGCAAGAGCAAAATAGTATTAAAAGACAATGAAGAGCAAGAAAGTTAGAAAGAGAACTTTTCTAGGAACAATAACTGCTTTTACTACATTCTAAAGTGAGGGGTATCTAAATAATAAGTCCATTAAGTGAAAGGAGAAGAAGAAATGATGAACAGTAAGTCCTAAGATACTAAAAATCATATATCCACTATAATACATTATAAATTAGTTGGAGAGTGTATAAATTAAAGCTGTCACAAGTCTGTATATTAAGTCATAAAATTTCTTCAGAATTTTTAATTTCTTACCAAATAGTTACTCTATTATAAAAAGATCTACTTATTCTTTTTTTTTCCATCCTCTTCAAAACAATATAGGAGCTTGCTTAATTATAAACAGAAAAACTATAAGAGATGCTGAAACCACTTATAAAACTCCAAAAAATGAAAAAATACTTCGAGTTGCATTTATCCTTTTTTTATCATACATTATTGCTGGATCTTATAATCTATCAACTCCTTCTATAAAATCAGAGTAAGTAGAAATGATAAGAAAGTTTAGAGTAATAGTACAGTAGAAAGAAATATTCCTTCATAACTTATCCTTTTTTGCGATAAATGAAAATAGTTTATATCTATCGAAGAATAAGTTCAATCGCATATCATGCTTCATTTCTTCTATTAGTTCTTCGGCTTTTTCTAGTAAATAAATAAGTTTCGTTTTTTCAGAACTTCGATCGACATTTTAATTAAATAAATCTTTCATACTATCTGAAAAATAAAGAGATTCAGGTGGTAAGGGAAAGTAAACTTTTTGTAATTTTCCGTTAAACATTACTTCTACACTACCTGTATGTTCTTAGAAAAATTTTCAAGCCAATTCAAATTTTTATCTTTTGACTATTGGAGAATCTTCTAGAGTTCCATTTTCATGTCTTCCTACATTTTCAATTCTTTTCTTTACTTTCCATAGTTATGTTAAACCTTCTTTCAAACCGTTAATGCCAAGTTATGCAAACTCTTATAAAATATCAAGTCCAAATATTGAAGATTTTGTCTATTTTTCTTATTCAGTATTAGGTAATACATTCTCAATGAATTATTTAGTTTCAGGATCATCATCTTCTTAAAACCTCTTCAATAAAGAATAAATGAAGAATCCAGTTTCTAGGATAGTAATAACTTTCAAGTGCGTTGCTTATTGCTATTCTCTTTATTAGCTTTCGTTACTTTCTTATATTTCATCTTTTCTATCTTATAAATAGATATCATACTCATCAGTTGGCAACTAATAATGCTTGAAAGCCTCTTTACTATATATTTTGTTTCCATACATTTTAATATAGTTTTAGTGAATATTTGTTAAGTTTGCTTTTAAAATTTCAATAGAAAAAGCTTTTATCATCCTTGTTAGAATATAGTTGTCAGTTCTTCCTTCTAAAAGAGATAAGACCGTGATCATGCAGCTATATTTTATTCTTGCCAATCTTCAACTTTAAAGGTATTCAATTTCCTCATCCTCTTATTGTAGAAAAGCTTAAGTTTCTCTTAAAGAAAGAACATCTTAAGTGGTTTCTGCTTCAGGAAATTTTTCTAAAGGATTTTGACCATTCTCATTAAAAGCTAATATTGAAGCAGCAATCTCAAGAAATTTTCCATCTACTAATGAAATTTGATTTTCCAAGCAAGGCCCTTAAATTAACTCAGTAAGAGTATTATAGCACTAAATGATGCTAGAATAAGAGTTTTTTCACATTCTCTTCTGCTACTGATATAGTTTATCAAGACATTTAATTACTAAATCATAGTTTTTTCTTGAATTAGTTTGATGACGCAAATAATTTTGTAAATTTAAGTTATGGTTTTCGCAAAGTTGCTATAGAACCTGCAAAGTAACTTGAACTTTATCAATTTGAGTTTTATAGCATTTTATTTTTTTAGTCTTTTTAGACTTTTCTGACTTACTCTAAAAATTGGTTTCTTCCTAAAGAATATCATTTAGTTTTTGAAAGAATACTTCTGAATTGGAATAAGTCATAAAATAGTTGTAGAAAGAGTCTTGCACCTTAGAATTTCCATCTGCTAGTAACTTATTAGCAAAATTAAGTAGAGCTAGGAACACTTCTTTATCTGTATTATGTTAGCAAATGAGAATCATTAAGACATTTGCCACATTTATTTCATTTAGCTTGTTTTACATTTCGCTGCTTATTTCATCCTCTTCTTCTTACAATATTTATCTTAATAGATCAATAACTCCAATAATAGTTTATTTATCAGTCTAATTTTATTCTCAATGTAAAACGAAATCTACAAGCTTCTTAATGAAATCATTAAAGTTTATCTTTACATTTTCTCCAAAATTAAGATCCTCTAACTATATAATAGCTTGTTTAAGAGCATTTTTTTCCTTTTCTAGAGCAGTAATTATTTTTAAATTAGCCAAGCATGTAAAGTTAACAAATTAGTTTCACTGGACTTCTTCAGTTTGGCTGTTGTGACTATCCATAAATTACTTGAAATTAATTCTATTATTATTTAATAGATTTTCATTCAAATATAATCTTGACTTTCTAGGGGATCTTACTTAATCTTAAGACTCTGAAAATTGTAGTTTAATTGCCTTTTTTTCTAAGCTCTAAGCACAATAAGGCATAGCTAACTAAAATTATTGGCAGAATTTTTAAAGCTTTTCAAAATAATCTTTATCCAGCATTGTCTAATCAAATTTCTCTAAATTTTTCTCTATTTTTTAGGTGAAATTTTTAAAGACAGTGACATCGTTGTGATCTATAGCTTCTTCAGCAAAATTATTTGCTTTGACATAGAATTCAATAAATAAGTGTAAGACATCTAAGATGTATTTGGTATATTCGCTATTGTTTAATATTACTTTTTCACTAAACCTTCCAGCTTCTTTGTTGAAGAAATCTATTATCTAGTCTGACTGAAGCAAATCTGTTGAAGGATTTTCTGAATTTAAATAGATTTCGAATAAAAAATTCACTAAGGGTCTCTTGATAAGGCTTATCTTATATTCAATTGATTCTTTGTTTTGCTACTCATCAGAAATATCAAAGGAATCTTTGGAATTTAATAGGTGAAAAATATAAGATAAAGATAGAAACTTTTGACACTTAATTTGGTTGATATAGAGTTTTTTGGTACTTTTACAACAGAGAGTTAAGATTTAGATCAATTCTGCATGATATAAATAAGGTTCGTCATTATAATTAAAAAAAGTGTTTTCATGGATTTCCTTTTGCTTAAATGAAAACGTATATTGGGAATTAAAGTTTAAATCTTACTAACTTTATTTACGAATGTCATCAAAATAAAGAATTTTTGACTTTCATCTAGGATCCAATAGAGTCTTAAGAATTTCATTCTGCATTTAAGGAATAGGAGTTTCATTTATTTGAATGATACTTTTAAAAAACTAAAGATACTCAGTTCTTCTTCCTTTTGCTATTATTAAGTTGCAAAACTATTCTAATTGCTCCTTCTTTAGGCCTTTAATAAGTTTCTCGTTGTTCTTATAAATCTCACATATAAGTGAGACTTAGTTTAAGCTGATAAGCATGTTCTATTGAAAAATATACAAATATTTAGTAAGAAGTTTCTAATTGGACTCATTGTCTTAGCAAAATATTCTTAGAATAGAGAAGCATTTTTAAAATAGATTCTTGATATTTTCAAACTAAGTGCTCTGCAATTTCTTATTAATTAGTATTTTTTCAATTATATGCATTCCATCCTTTATCAAGTTTATCAATAATTCATGATATCCAAGATAAGCCATCATCACTTAAACTTATTTTAGTATTTTTTGCTTCTTAGCTGAAATTATTTCAGTATCGTCTTCATCTGATGCTAAAACTGCATCTTCATAAAAGATATTTTCGAAATTTTCTAGTAACTTTACAGTTTTTTTAAATTGCTTTTTACATTTTTTAAACTTATACTCAGAAACTTCTCAGTAATTCAGCCAGACTTCAACTTACTCTACAGATTTAGTAAACTATGTTAGTGCTGGACCCTTTAGTCACTTAAACAGTTTGACATGATTTTAATTGAAAATAACGAGCAACTTACTTAGAGACTTAACTAGATTAGATCTTTGATTAAAGCATGTTATTATTATTTTCATTATTTTATTTTATAAAATTGGAATATTCGATTCATAAAAGGCTCTCAGTAACTAAGCTAAAATCGAAGGTTGCTTTTCCTTTAAATTAATAATTTGTTCTAGATCAAGTATTTCTGGCTCAAACTACTGAATTTTCAAGAATTTGTGTTCTTGTAAATCTACTTTATGCTTTTCTTTCTTTTTCTTTATTATAAATAAAAACTTTCCAGCTTTTTTTCCAAAGTTAGCCATTTGCTTTCCTATTTCATCTAAAGTTGATTTATCATTCTATATTTCAATTCCGTTCTTCATAATGGGAGGAAGTATTTATGTCACATCCTAATTAGTATTTTCACTTTCTTAATTTTAAATAATGTTTTTCCACCATTCAATAGCATTGCCAATAAAGAAGTCTTATCTCTTTTGCATATAGTAATCTAGCATATCACAAATTTCTATTTTGACTAGGATTTCATAACTCTATTAATTATCCAATTACTGCACATTAGAAGTTATTAGATTATTTATTAAACTAGCTAATTCCACGCAGTCTCTTACTATTGGCTCACTGGTAATATCTGATTTACCATATATATTCACGAATTTAAGAAGTTAATTCTGTCTTTAAGTAATTTATTTGTTTTCCTCCTTTTTAGGTTTGAAGAAGTGAGTTTTTTAACTAAAGTCTTATTCAGATTTTTCTATTTTATCCTAATATTTTATAGAAGAGTTTGCAAATAAAGGGAAAACCGTTCTTACTAATTTTGCCAAGTCGATTTGTTTAAGATTTTAGAAATCAAGAACTTGATCCATATAAAAAGGACGGGCTTTTAGATCAGTATCAAAAAGCTACAGCTTGCACATTTTATTAGCCATACGTAAGATATCCAAAGTCATACAATTATAAGTATTTTCCTTAATGTTATTTAGTTTATCTGGAATTTCTTACTCCTACTAAGGGATATCAGATATTTATGTAATCTTTTTTCTAAACCTAAAGTAGTCACTTAAGTTTTTCGTTTCTACAGTTTACTGAACTATCTGTTCTTCTTTATATGTTTCGAAAAATTCTAGAATTTCTTATTTTAGTCTCTAAATTTAAATTTCGGAAGAAGGAATGCTTTCCTGTCCTGACACATACTTAAGCTCGCTGACAAATGATTCTTAATTAATAACAATACTTTTTCTTTATTTCTATACGATCATCGATTTCAAATTGGACAGAGATGATTTTCTTATCTTCAAAGATGATCAATTAACTTTACGTTATTTCTTAGGTATAGAAGAATATCTTTTTTCTCCTGTTACTTCGTCACCGAAAATAGTTCTGTTGTTAGTTTCTTGATCAGAAAGGGATTCTTCTTCCTATATGATGTGTAGCTTGAAAGGGTTTTTATCTTAGCTTCTATCATTAAAAAATATATCTTGCTCATCTATTAAAGTGTATCTAACTTTACGATCTTTCATTACGTTTTAGATATACTCTTATTTATCTAAAGACAATCCAATTCTGCACAGCAGTGGAGTTGGATATTCAATTCTAGGATCAGTATCTAAGTAAACATTCATAAGTATTCTAGCAAAAGCAGCTCTAAGTTCTATAATAATAAATCATACCAAGTGAAAGGTTTTCATTCCAAATATTTTGATGCAGAATATTCATCGGAAATCACTAGAGAATTGTATCTTTACACACGTAATTTCTACTTTGACACAGAGATGCAAACAAATCTAGCATATATGTAAAGTAAAATATCTCATCCTTGTATTTTACGCAATTCCCTTTATTGAAACAATCTTCAAGAGCTATTTTCATTTCTCCTGCTTGCTTTGGATTCTCTTTAACAAAAATAATAATCTAATCAAGTTCGTTTCTGTATAAAAGCCTACATTTCAATATGAATGAGAAGTCTTTAAGAAACTCTCTCATTGAAAATTTAATTGTGGATAAGTTCTTAATTAACCGTTATTCCTATATCCTAGCAAATGCAAACGCTTGTTAGAAATTTAAGTACTTGAGGTTTTCTGTTGGTGCCTCTTTTAGCTTAGTCAATATAAAATCTGATTGTATTTGTTTGAACTTTAGCTTAGTCAACTAAACTAGGCAATGAAGAGGATTCCTTATGAAGTTTAAGTAGAAGCTCTTCATTATTTTTTAAAATGGAAAGAACGCAAGTAGTTACTCCCAAATTGCAACTAAGCATTTCTCTAAAAGTTGGCAAATACTTAAAGGCATATTTGCAGTTCTATTAGTTTTGTCAGCAGATACTTGTTATCAAACCATAAATTTTTGCGATTACCTAAATTACTCCGTCCAAACATTCAAACTTTTAATTGGTGAAAAAATGGGAACTGCTAGAATTGAACTTTTAGGTATTTGGTATTTTAGGTTTTTGAAAAACGAAAGAAGTTCTATAAAGAGTGTCTACTTGGTTTTCTTGGGCAAAGTTCTTTTATGATGCTGATGAAATTTCTTTTAAAGTAAAAATTCCACTATATGAATGTCTTAGCATATCAACTAATATATCGATAAAATATTGTTCTCTTAAAATTTCTTAACGTAAAGAATTTGGTAAGCCTAATTAAAATTCTGACTATATCTTTCCTAACATATTATTGTTGCAAAAATCGTCCAAGAGATCAATACAACGGATAATAAGACGCATTGTAGCTTTGAATTTCCTAGGCCTTTCTAAAGAATCGCTTTGACTTAATATTTTATTAAAATAGTTCAGTACTGGACAACAATTTACAAGGAATAATGTTTCTCATACTTGCTTTTCATCAGCCTTTGCAATTTTGAAAATATTTTGATCTGTGGCTTCACTAATAACTCCAGGAGTGACAATTTAACTAATGTTGTCCTATGTTTCCATTTGCTAGCTGTTTTCATCATTTTTTCTCAAAATAGCATGTATTCATTATTTTGTCTATTAATGAAATATCCTTACGAAAGAGTCTTTTGCTATATAATCTTCATTAGACTTTTAAATTGGAACGAATTGTCACAATGTGTTTTCTTTTCTTTGGGAAACTATTTTTAAGTTGAAAAAATTTGGTATGGAAAGACTCTTTACTAGTTCCGCGTGTAGATCTTTAAAATTAACACCCCTTTCTTCTTTAACAAGTGCTAAATACTTTCCAGTTGAAATATGTCTGAGTCTTATTGGCTAATTTCAATTTATTACATTTCCTTATTTTAATTTTTCATGCTCTATTCTTCATATGCCATTACTATCGTTAGTTTTGGTACTAAATATAAGAGTGCTTTCAGAAAAGTTGTATAATGGCTACTGTTAAATTTGCTTTTGAACAAGTATCATTCCTGTTTTATTATCAAACTCGTTTTCTGTAATTGCCTACTGGCTAATAATCACATTTTGAATGTCAAATGTTTTGCTTTCTTCTTCAGAATTTTCACTTTCAGAACAACTTTCATTAGTCTCCTCTAACTTTTGTTGAGAAATAGAAATACATGAATCTTCTTCTGTGAATTTTATCCAAACAGAATCTCCACAGGTGAAGTTTTATTAGTTGCTATTAATGTAATCAGCATATTAGCTTATAGCCCAATAAGCTTTCTTATCCAAACTTACATTAACTTCTCGCACGTTTTCACTAAAACCATCTTATTTTACAAACTTTTATCATAGACTTTGAAGTCTTTGCTCCTGCTTTTGATCGAAGCTTGTGTAAACATATGCATTTTAAACAAAATCAGTAACTTTGGTTCCAAGACAAATCGAATCACCATGACGAACAAAGTTATCTCCATCTTATTAGAATTTATATGTAGGAATAATTCTAAATTAAGAGTTAAGTGAGGCAAACTCTTTAAGAAGAAGCTTTAAATTATCTTTTTAGAGATCTGAGGTTTCTTTAGGTTCTACAGTTAGATATTTGTTGCTTTAAATATGCTCAAGATATATCATACTATTATATTTAATAGGCTAGTTCTTAAGTTTTTTGTAGTTATCACTATTTGTTTTCATTTCTGAAGCTAAAACTTCTTCATATTTTAAAAGTTCTTACTATCAAGTTTCATTCTTCTCATTAATTATCTTCATTACAGAACTTTATACAGAATGGTTACAGGCTGGAAGTATTCTGAAAATACAGCAATGAAAGTCTAGCTAATTTTCACTGCCTCAACTTTCAATTCTTAGAGAAGTATCGATAAATCCTTCGGAATAGATATATCCATCATCTTTACTAATTGTAATACAGCATCCGTATTTTAAAACCTTATCCATCTTACTAAAGTAAATTGGTAATTAAATGTTTGATTACTTTAATTTTAATTTTATAAATTACTATATATTTAGCCTTTCTAATCTATATCCTACTTTTTTCTCTCTTCTATATTAACTATTTTTTCTAACTTCTAGATCTTAATCATACTAATTGAATGATTTTACTATGCTTATTTTTATAATTTTATTCTAGCTTTTAACTCTTTTCTAAATTAAAGCTAGCAGATATAGTATGATAAATAAAGTAAATTTATTTAATTTACAATTCTAAGATTTATCTAATTTAAGCTTGTAGGTTTCATAAAATCTAACTTTAAAACTTAAGATTTTATTTTAAGCTAAGAAAAGTGAACTTATGGGATGTATCTTAATAATTTGCTCTTTATTAGTAGCATGAAAAAATAACCTATAAAGTAATGATGCTTTATTATTTTTATTTAGAAATGATAAGAATATTAATTTTATTGGATATTTAAAAAGAAAATCTTAAATCAAGTAAAAGATTTATGCATTTTACTTCTCAGATACTTCTAAATATGAAAATCTGTCCTTAAATCTTTCTCCTTTATTTTCTTTAAAATTTTGTTTTTTTTACTCTCTAGATATTATAGTGTAATATTTATTTTATCTTACAGATATGATTATAATTTCACAGGTAATGTTCTCATCTGCTGGATTTTTTTCTATTCTTCATTTATATGTTATATAAAATTTTTATATTATTCTTCTTTCTTGTTAAGATCTTCTATTCATTCTTATTTCTTTTGTTACTGTAAATTTATTTAATTTATTATTACTTTTTAAATCTTTTCGTCAAATTATATGCTTTGCATTGCTCGAACTTTTTTCTTTTTCGATTTCTTTTATTTTTTCTTGCTTTAAGGCTTTTAGACAGGCAATTCATTTGGTTTTTTGCTAAACTTAAAAGTTAACTATTGCAAAATACTTTTTTTAATGTCATCCTTAACATTTAAATTGAATAAATTACTAGATTTTAAAATATTGGTGCTTTGGTTTCTAATTGATTCTTTATTAAGAGTTTATTCTAATATAGGAGTGGATAATTCACCCTTATTTATATCTTTTTATAGGCTTTATTAATGAATAATTTCTTCTTATTATAAACTATTATTTTACGCTTCTTCTTCTTTTTTATTTTCTTCACTTATAACTTATTATTCTATCTCTTAGTCTTACAACTTATTTTCACTCTAAAATGTCTTTTTTATTATTTATTCTTTAGGCTTTGGCTGGGGCTTAATATTTACTACAGTCATTGTTCCTAGTTAACTTCTAAAGACAGAATCTTATTCTTCTTACTAATTCTAAGCTTCATTTTATTATTACTTTTGCTCTTTCTTTTTTGCCTTTTTAGCTTATTTAAATGCGTTAAGAATAAAAGCTTGTCCAATAGTTTTACTGTTAATTTCCTTCGATTCTTCATTAATTTAAGGCATTATAAGTTCAATAACTTCAAACTCTTTTTAAATTTCCTTTTCTTCTTGCTTATCTTCATTTAATATATTTTCAGCATTTTCGATACTTTGCATTTTCAAGAAACTTATTTCAGTTGTTTATGTTAAACTTTTTTCTAAAGCCTTGTCAACATTTTCATCTGGACCGAAAATAGGATCTCTTTTTAATTCTATTAAGCTTGGATCAATATTTGATCTTTGCTAACTTTAAGAAGAAAAGGATTTGAATTCTTGTCTTAAAGCTTCTCTGAACTATTTTTACTATCCAGGGTAGTTTTTAACTTTACGAAATAGCTCTTTTTCGTTTTGACATTAAGTAAACTTACATTCTTTTGGAGTGTTTTCTTATTTAAAATTTTTATTTTATCAAAATTCATTTTCAATGTCTGGAACACATTAAATTTCTTCTTTTACATTCGGTAGAAAGGCTGCTTTTTTAAATGCTTCTCTACACTTTTCAAAGTCTTCATCTTAGTATTAAGATTCATGAAAAAACTTTACAGGAATTTCGTATTCAGGTTAATGAACCTACCATCCATTTATATTCGGACCTTATTATAAATTAGGTTTTCTTTTGAGAACACGATATTACGATGGGCCATCTCATTCAACAGTGCTATCAGTTCTACATCTTTATCGGTTGCTAAAAATAATACTATCTTTCCTAGGAGCTCCTTAACTTCTCAAAGCCATAAAAATAATACCACTATTAATTACTCCTGAGTTAGTCTCTGAATTTTCAAGTTTCCTACATCTTATGCCTAGATCATAAACTACTTTATCAAATTTTTTCTCTATTGGTTTAGATTAAAAATTTGAAACAACAGCACCAGAAATAAAGGAAGAAGAAAAATTTTATTTCTATAAATCAGAACTTTAATTTAAAGTTTAGCTTAATTTTTTTGGAGACATAGTTTTTTGAAATTTGTATAGATCATTAAAATAATTCCTAATTGGATCTATAGCTTCTTCATAATTTTTCTTAGCATATTAGCGCCTTACGCTTTAAGATCTTTGCTCTGAAATAAGTTTATGTATTATATTATCATTCTATTTTATAATACGTCCACCTGAAGCAGAGTGAAGAATCCATCTTTTTGCTTCTGGATATTAGCAAATCTTTTTCAGCTTTTCATATTTATGTTTTTCTTGATCAATAGCTTCTTTTCTTAATTTTTATATTTTTTATTTGTCTAAATTTTTCTTCTTTATAAATACATTAAAAGCATGCTTATGATGCTCTTATAACTTGTGAGTCATTTTGCTAATTTTATCTTGAACTAAATTAACTCTTGAATCATTAAGATGCTCAATTACACTATTTGATAAGTTTTTTTAATTATCCTTTATTCTTTCTTAAACTCTGCTTTATTAGATTCTATATTTCTCTTTGTTTTCTATTATTCTATCCATCTTTTCCCTATCACATTTATTTTTATTATTTTCAGACATAATTTACTTATTTTTAAACAGTTCTTCACGATAACTCTACGTTAATTTTTATCTTTCTCTTTAGATTTGGAACAGGAACTTGTTTTTTGTTAGTCTAAGTGAGTTTAAAGTGTTTTTAAAATTCATTATAGGATTTTCAATTTATTGCTCCTTTATCTAGTTGTACATCGTTCTAGTTGATTTAAGTTCTTCTTCTCATTACTATATTTATTGATTAATTTGCTCCTCCATTTTAATTACTTTTAATATAACTTTTTTTATACATTTAAGGTTAAATATATAGCATCTAATACCTACTGTTGCCTATCTATTTACCATCCTTCAATTATTCTTTCTTCTATCTGCTTTATAGAGAATATTATATTTGCTAGTATATTTGTAGCAATAATTTAAAATTAAGAATAGAACAGTAGACAGTTAATGCCAAGTATAAATTGCTAAATTAGAGGTTTAGTTAAATAACTTGTTTTATTCTTGCTATATCTTAATAAGTTATTCTTAATTTACATATGAAATAGTAGCTCATTACTCATACTATTAATTATCATTTGTTACTATATACTGCTAATAAGCATTCCTCCTCTAAATTAATCAAATTATTTAGTTTAAAGCTTTTGTATAAGCTAAGATAATTAACAAACTTTATATATTAAATTAAGTTTTACTATATAATTTACTTTTTTACTACTTGCAAGATTATTTAAGGTGCTTCTTACATCTTCTATGAATTAAACCTTTTAAATATCAAATAGAAAATCCTTCTATTCCTTAAATTTATTATTGCTTAATATATCCTATTTCACTATTTTTGAATTCCCTTCTTATTATTTTATTTTTTAGCTTCTATGTAGTAACTATCATTTTAACTAATTAATAAATATAGCAAATGTAACTATAATAGAACTTATAGTTGTCTTTGCTTATACTAGTGATAGCTTTTTAGTAATTAATAAGGATAACTGTATAGCTTAGTACTTTAGACAATAGCAATAAAGCATTTAGTTTTTAACATTTAATAAAGTAGATACTTTTAGATAGCTAAATTATATTATTTATTATTTTATTATATTCTAATAAAGAATGAAGCTTTCCTTTGCTAAATAATAATTAATATTATTAAATAGCTTTTGCAAGTTAAGTAGTAGCAGTATTAGTAGTGGATATTGTATGATAATTAACTCATGCATTTCTATTGTTCTTTACTTAGTACTTAAGTTCATCTTTTTGAGGAATCTTTCTCCTTTTTATATTTTCTTCACTTTACGTATTATTTAATTTAAAGGCTATATTTTAATTAAATAAAGCTTATTTATCTTTTTTAAGCTAAGACTTAGTGTTGCAAAGAAGAAGCAAATAAAAGTAATAAACCTTAATGAAAGAAGATTGTTTGCATAAGCCAAAATATAAAGCAAAAGATAGATGTAGCACTTTATAAATAAAGTAAATTAGGTGATTAGATAGATTAAACAGATTTAGCATTGCATTCTTAAAATAATCCATTTAATATTATACAATAAGAGCTTAAAGCCTAAATCAACTATTATATTATGCTTTTTCTCTAGTTATTACTTCTACATTACCAAGCATTATGCCTTTCAATAACTGAATCTAAATATTTACCAAGTAAAATGTAAATCCCTTTGCTTAGATTTAAGTAAGTTCCATAGTATATAAAGCATTATTAAAAGTTATTACAACTACTAAGTTATTGAACAGCACCTAACTAACAAACTGTGCTTTTAATTTAAATTATTAGAAAGTATAAGAATCAAAGCTTTATTAGATGATATTCCAGATTCTAATATAAAGGTATTTAAATCTCAATCATAATTAAATCAAACTATTGCAGAAAGGGGGGTTTTCTTACCTGCATCAGAACATTCTAGTAACGATTAAAATAAAGCTTTTAAAATAAATATTCAAATAATTTCTTTAAATTCAGTTAAAAACTTAAGAAGATATTTCCATATCAAATAACGAAATAATGCAAGATTAATAGAACTAAAGGGAATGAAATATAAACTTTAATAAGTTCTAGTAAAAAGGTTAGTTTCTAGTTATATGAGGGAGATAAGTAATTGAAAGCTGCAATAGAAAGATAGAAAGGCTAGTTGTATATTTAAAAGTAAATCTTTAGTAATTTATATTGGTGATTTCTTTATAATTCTAACTTAAATTTAAAAGAAGAAAGAAATTAACTATTAAAACATGAATTTTAACAATCTCAGAAATTCCGTTTTAGATCGTCCATCAAGGGTAAATGTATGATTTTAAGCAAGTTAAGAGGAAAAATTGAGTTATTATACATAAATCAAGAAGATCGAGGATAGCAAGCAAAAAGAAAACAATAAAAGTCCTCAAGATCCAGCTCAAAAAAACATAATTAAAGAAAAACACTAAGAATCCTCTAATAAAGACAATGCAGTAAACTCAGTGTAGTCAGATAAGAATAAGCTAAAGTAAAATAACAATAATAGAAGAGGAGAGTTGAATAATAAATAGCTTCAAACTCCTTCAAAAAGCTTGAATTAACGTACAGATAATAATAGCGAAAAGAACAGATAAGTAGTTAAAGAAGATAAGTCTTAGTAGATGTTCTAACTGTTTACTAAATCTCTTTCAAAATTTGAGGAATTCCAAAGAGATTATGATTCTTTTGCCTCAAAAACTATTAAAAGCTTAGAATTAAGTCTTAGGTGGTAAAAGTGGTCTAACAAAGAAAGTCTTTTTAAACTTTATAAGGCAGTTTAAGACGAAGGAGGTTTTTTGTCTGTTGTAGGATACAACTCTTGGGAAAAAGTGTCCTAAATTAGTAATTTCGAAAGCGCAGATAAAGCTAAATAAGTTTATAATGATTATTTGTTTCATTTTGATTGGTGAAAGAACTAAATCTAAACAAACATAGTAGAACTTGAGAAATATAATCCATAATTAATCCAAAGCATAGAGTAAATTTAGCTAAAGAGTTACAGTGACTTCTTATATACTAGTTAAGAATTAGATGAATGAATTTAGAAAGACATGGTATTTCTTTCGAACTTTAGCCGAGCCGCTTTTGACATTGATGACAATCTATTTAAAGCTTAACATTTAGCTGAGAAGTATCCAGATTTGCTAGTTGATATAATAAACTAATAAATAAACTTTATAAATGGAAGCTAGTTTATTAAATTTAAGAACAAATCCTAGATGCCTTTAACGGAGTATGTTTAGTATATGCAGTAAGAGAAGAAAGATAAAGTTATTTAATTCTGCTCAAATGTAGATATAGGAGCTTGAGCTGAGCAATGCAAGGAACTCTACAGTAAAGTTCCCTCTAAATTAATATGTTCAAGTGCTGAGCATGATTTACTTTACTATCTCAGATAGCATATTTAAGGAATGACATTACCTCAGCTTTATGTTAAAGTTGCTAATTGTTGAACAGGAGCACATGAAGAGAATTAAAGATTTAGAGCTTGCAATATTAATCATGGACCTTCAGGATGTGAATGATGGAGTGTAGCAGTTTAGTATGCTGAAAAATTCAGAGAAATGATAAAAAAAGAGTTAAACGAAGAGTTTTACTAAAAGGAAACTACTATCTTTCCACACTTAAGCCTATGCTTTAAATATAACATTCCTGTAAAATATGGAATCTAAAAGCCAGGGGATGTTGCTATTGTAGGAATTGGTACAATACACTGGGTTAAATCCTTAGGGAATACTGTTAACTCTGCTTGAAATTTTAGTGCCAAGAAACTGGCAGATTTCGAATAAGCCTTTATAAGATCAAAGTTAAATAGTCAAATTAGCTTCCCAAATTTAGTTCCTTTAAATACTCTTGCCCTAGATTTTTTAAACAACGAATTACAAGAAGTAAACGATCAAACTTTATTAAATCTCTTAAAGAATGAAATTTAAATGAAAATAGAGCAAGAAGTGAACTTCTTCAAATAAGCACCCATAAAATTATAAGAGCATAAGTCAAAAGATTTTCATAGCTTAGTGGTATTCTGCGAGAACTAAGAATGCAGATAGGAGATTTTCAATTATTTCATTTACTGTGATAATTGCTAAAAAAGAAAAAAGTAAGATCAGTTCAATTTTATATTTTGTCTTTAATGTGGATCAGTAAGCTTAATTTATATTTCAGCAACATTATAAAAGCTGTAAGGCAAAGGAGGCAAAGGTCTTCTATAAGTATGATAATAGTGATTTATTAAGATTTTTAAGTTTAGTAGATTTACATTTGGAAAGGCTTAAAAATGGAGAAACCTTAAAACTAGAAAATAGCCTTTAAGTAGAAAGTTTGTATAATTAAGGCTTTTATGACAAAAAATATGATGGATTTTATAGCCAAACTAAGCCAGATGGTTTAAATGAGAAGTTAAAGAATAGTCAGTATTAAATACCTGTTGCAAACCAGGAGATTAAGATTTAAAACCATCAAAATGATAATTCGCTTGATATGAATGACTAAACAAATTCACATAATTCAAATTTATAGTAGCTTATCAATAATAAAGGACAAAATGAAAAATAGCAAAGAATAGAAAATGAAGAATAGATCATTGAACCATAACCTAGAAAAATTCAAAAAACAGAAATATAGCTAAGTACCTAGGAAAAAATAAGACAAGAATACACACAAGAATACTCACAAGAATACAATCCTTATTATGATTTGAATAAATACTTAAATTAACTCTTTTAAATTAATGCTGCTTCTATTTATATTCTTATATTTAAGGTTTCGATGCAGTTCATTAACATTTAATACAACCCTTATTTCTTTCTATTTAACTATAAAATCTTTATATATAATATTTTTCTACTATAGATTTATAATGCAAAGCTCGGTAGATTGTGGATATAAGTATAGCCTGCATTTAAAGGAAGTATAAGAAAATGTTTGATAATTTGATATAAATTATTGAATAATTTTATTACTGATATATTTAAACCTCACATTTTAGATTTGTAACGCTAGCTTAAATACTTTACTTCTAGTTTTAATAAAGTTATTTCCTATCTAATGCTTTATCATCAATTAAATCAACTATATCTTCTATCTATTTCTTTTATTGTAGATTAAGTTATGGTATAGTCATATGTCTTAATTATTAGGATTCAAATAGATTCGTATATTTCTATATTTTTTGAGATTTAGTTGAGTATAAAAGCAAAAGCTAATAAAATAGATCTATTATGCAGTTTCCTATAAATATAATTGCTAAGTTAACGCTAATTACTATTCTTGTCTCATCTACATAATTAGAACCCTTAATTATAAAAGGCTATTTAGTACATGATAGAGAAGGTAATTACCTGCTTGTCTTAACATACTTTTTGTTAGTATTTAAGAGATACTACGATAACCTCATGTATAACGAAATAAGAGTAATGTAGTAATGATAAAGGAGTTTATTAATCTATATTCTTCCATTGGGACTAATAATAAGAATCTTTATAATTCTGGTAAAATTGCTAAGTTAGTAAGCTACTGAAAATAAAATGAGGCTTTATTTTAAATTCCAATATTTAAAGTTTAAGTTTATAAAATTTAAATAATTGTTAAAATGAAAGAAGTTCCGTCCAGTAAAAATAATAATCAACTGGATATCTAAACCAAGACCAACAAAACTTCTCATTGTTCCTCGTATAAGAAGGGAAGTTGGAGTTAGGAAGAAGATGAACAGCTATTATAGTTTATTCAAACTTATGGAACTAATTCTTGGCAAACTATTTCTCAATTTATTCAGGGAAGGAGTTCTAAGTAATGCCAAACTAGATGAATAAACGTTTTATCACCTGAGAACAAACAAGAAAAGTGGAATAAGGAAGAAGATAGAATCATTTTTTCCCTATTCAAAAAGCTTGGACCTCAATGAACTAAAATATCGCATCACTTATAGGGACGTTCTGCTAATGCCGTAAAAAATAGATATTATTCAACTTAAAAAAAGATAAAAAATGCCGAAAAGAAAATTTTACAACTTAAAGAATCAAAATAGCTTCTTAGCTTGAACGAAAACGAGGAAAAGGAAAAAGAAAAAATTTTTTAGCAAGAACCATAAAAGGCTACTACTCCTTAAACTTTCTAGCCAGTAAATACATTTTCTCCATAACCTAACATTTAATTCTAAAATTTCAATATTCCTGCCTAGTAAAATTTTAATATGCATGCCTTTTCTCAATGCAACCTATATCCTCAACCTTACTAGTATTAATAAATGAATCCTGTTTACAATAACGTAAACTTTGTGCAGTATGGAATTAGAATCTAAAGTTTAGAAAGCTTAGTAGATGGATTAGTAAATAAGATTTAGAACTTAGAAGAGAGATTAGTCAGCTTAGAAGATTAGTAAGAGATTTAAAAAGGGGAAGGAAATAATTTTTGACTCTTCAATTCAATTATTGATATTCCTTAAATGAAGCTTCGTTTTCTGCAAATCAATTACTATTTAATAATTTCTTATCCTTCTGCTAAAATGCAACTCTTTGCCAATAATTGCTACTTTTCTAATGTGAAGTAGAAATTATTGATTAAATGTGTTGTATAAAGTGCTTAACTATGTATCATTTTATAAGAGTAACTTTACTCAATCAAAATGCATTATGCAATACTTTGCGTATAAAGAGATAATAGGCTTATTTGTTCATTAATGTTAGCAAAGCAGTTTTTCAATTCTACTTCATTAATCAAGTAATAAAATCTCACTCTAAAATTAAGTCACTTTGTATATTAAAAACAGATCGATAACTAAAATTATTTTCCATAGCCCTTAAATAAATAAATTAGGACTAATAATAAGTTTGAAGTAAGGATTTCAAACAAGCAACTCCATTACAGTTACAAAAATAAGAAATAAGCTAATAAGCAATGCTAATGAATGAAAGGGATAAATTTTACTTAAAAAGGATTATTAAGAAATACAATGTTTTTTGTCTAGATATTTATTAGTAAGTTCTTAAGCAAAATAAATAAATTTCTAGCACTAATTAAATTCTATTACATACTACTCCAATAAATTAACTTCTTTAAAGTATTTCTACTATTATTTCTAAACCTTTTTTATTAAATATCAACTAATTCTTGCTAGGAGTCAAATTATTTTATTATTAAAACTCTCAGAAAATATTATGAGCTTTGAAGTATTTTAAAAAATCAGCTAATTTCTGAAAGTTCAAACTAGACAGCAATAAAATAAAGGAAATGCTAATTGTTTTAAAATATAAATTAGCGAGATTATTTTCTTTTTAGGTATCTAGAAAAATCAAAGAATGTCATATAACAGCTATCTATTTAAAGAAATATTATTATAGATATTCTTTTAACTAAATAGTGTATATTCATGTCTCTAATTAAATTTAGCAGCTTTAGCAAATAGTATGATAATTAGAATTTGGAATAAATTATTTATACTTGTACTATTAAACCTAAAATAATCATTTAGAAATGCTTACTTTATAAAATTTATATGTAATCTTCTAAATATCTGCTTAGGTTAGAAGGATAAAACACTAAAATTATAGTTATATATGTGATAACTGTATAATGAATTTAGATCATTAGTAGCTAATATCATATATTAGCTATTTCATTACTTTGTTTAGATTCAAATTATAAATATTCAATTTAACATTGCATAAGTCTCTTCTAATTTCCTTTTTACATTTAAATCTTCAAATATTAAAACTTTAGAAGCTTCTTTTTAAATAATTAAATAGTGTTAAAGCTATAAGTAAAGACTTATTTGCTAGCTTATAAAAGATAGCCCTAAGAAATATTAAAAGCAAGAGTGTTAGTAATTTAATATTCTTACAAAGAAGAACTTATAATAAAGCAATCTGCCGTTATATAGTAAAATAAAGCATGCTTTTTATAAGAGTGTAGACGGTAGCTATATAGATAACTCAAAGCAATAATTATCTAATTTTATAATGCTTCATATTAATCTTTAGAATACCTACATTGAAATATTTTATTATAATTGTTACTATTATAACTGACATTTAGTAGCTTATAGCAGTCATTCTATGAAATAAATAATTTGCAATTTACTTCATAATAGATAGCTAGAGAATTAATTATTCACTTATTTTTACTGTCTACTTTAAATTTAAGAATCTAATTAAAACAGTATAGTAAGAATAAAGTTCCTTAAACTATTTAAATAGAAAGCAAAGCTCATCCTCATGCAAACAGTTATAGAGTAATTTAAATGAAATTAGTTAATGTTGATAAAGATTATATTAAGGATATCATAATTATAATTTTTAATAATAGTACTTTTTAGCTCTACTGAGACTTAGTAGAAACAAATAAACTTTATAGTTATTTATAGATGAAGATCCAATATGAAAATGTTATAAAAAGCTGAAAAATAGTATATCAATTTTAATTGAAATGGAACTATCAAAGATATATGAAGCTATAAACCTAACTTTAATATTGAGTATTTGATTATTTTTAATTTTATTCAGTGAATTATAAAGAAACTAATACCTATAATCTCAATTATTCGAGAAAAGCAGAATAAAGAAAGCTTGTAGTGCAATGGTCTAAAAATAAAAGTAAAAACAATAAATAGTTAATAACAAAGCAAGCTAAAAGAATAATACCTTCTAATAATATTTCATTTATAGTAAAATAATAAGCAGAAAAAGAGGAAATTGAATAAATGCTATTTGTTATGTGATTAATTTTATTTAATACAAAAATAAATGGGTTATTAGAGGTTTAAATTCTGAGAAAAAGCATTAGAAGGAAAGACACTTGTTTAGATAAATAGAAAAAGAAAAATAATAATTCAACTAGTGCTCATATGACTGGCTTAACTTCTCTTTTTATTTAAGCTTTTTTAATCTCTCAATTAGCATGAAATATTAGAAATATTACAATTGAATAAAACTTTTTGCTTAAATAGCATCTTAATAATGCAAATAATAAAGGCAATAATTTTAACTGGCGTAATAAACACTTTGATTCTAGCTCAAATAATTATCTTAAAGCATAACGTAAAGTTATTTTCCATCCCTTTAACTTTGATAATTTTTTCTTAAT
Organism: Loxodes magnus; assembly: GCA_946699065.1. Lineage (NCBI taxonomy): Eukaryota > Ciliophora > Karyorelictea > Loxodida > Loxodidae > Loxodes > Loxodes magnus. Next base: position 1,653,012 of record CAMPDV010000005.1, on the reverse strand, counting down.
AGAACTAATCTTAGATAATTGAGTTTACTTAGAATTTTATGATCATACTACCTACTCTTATTCACTTGGACTTTAATCTTAACAAGCATATTTTTGTAATAAACTACTTTAGTTTAGTTTTTGCTAAAATGTTTTCGAATTTAAGTCTGTTCTAAGAATGAAAATCAGACTGAACAATCTGTTCCTAAAATGGAGCTATAAATTTTACTAATATTTTGCTTTTTTAACTAGCTTTGAATATCTTGGTAATAGTGATTGAAAAAGTAGTGGAGCATTAATTGTTTCTGCTAAATAAGCGAAATGTCCATTTAAAGTCAAAACTAAAAAATAAGGATTTATATTTTGCTGCTTTGACACATGAAATTAGAAATCCTTTGAGTGCTCTTTTAGGATCAGTTGACTTGCTCTCTAACAATTTACAGTCTTTCCAAAATGAACAAATTGGGATTTTGAAAACATAGTAAGATAGTGGATAAATATTGTGCTGCCTTGTAAACAATATTCTAGACTCTTCCAAAATAAAGAACAAGAATTTTGAGTTCATATATGAAACAGTTGATATTAGGAAAGTTATTTACAAGGTAGCTTAAGTTAATAAGATGACAGCAATTAAAAAAGGAATTGACATCATAACAGAAGTAAACCCTTCAGTTCCTTAATTCTTGATGCTTGATGAAACAAGAATAATTTAAACTTTAATGAATTTTGTCTCTAATGGAGTGAAGTTTACCTAGAAGGGATATGTCAAAATAAAAGTAGACTGAATAAAGAGTAAAGATTCTTATGAAGAAGAAGAAGAATTAGAAAAGTCTCCTTTAGTTTAATGAGTCACTGCAAATAACTACTATTACAAAAACTATAATTCATGCAGTGAGAGAATTCAACACTAAATAAATCCTGATTTTTGTAAGCTAATGTAAGCTGAATCTTTAAAGTACCCATATGGCATTAAAAAAGCTTCTAGTTTTAGAAAATTTAAGCTAAGAATGCTGAACAGCTAAACTACTATGCATGGTTCTAAAACTATTGCTCCCAGAAGATAACTCGATTCTAAATAAGCTCTGGTGAATAATTATCATAGTCTTAACGAAAAGGAAACTGCGAATCTATTCAGTCATTATATGCGAGAACGTAAAGGAACATTAACCATTTAAATAATTGATACTGGAAAAGGAATTTAAAATTCTTCTCACTTATTTGCTCCTTTTTAGTAGGAATCTAGTGAAATATAAAAGTAGTACGGTGGAACAGGCTTAGGATTATGAATTTCTAAGCAAATAATTGAAGCTATGAAAGGCAAAATTTAGCTAAAGAGTTTTCCGAAATTTGGAACAACTATTATCATAACACTAGATGTTGAAGTATCTTAATAGCATCAAGATCTAATTGAGTAAATGAGAAAAGATAGTCCAATAGTAAATAAAAGTATAAGTGCTAACAACTTAAAGTAAAGCTAAAGTTTACTTGAAAAAGTTACTGGAGTTATGGTTTCAGACGTAGAAGAGAATCATTAGAAGTATTTATGCCATAACTTAAAGAAAAAGCATTGCAAGGTATATTAAGTAGATCAAAGCGAAGAAATATTCAAATTGAATGCAGAAAAATAAGAAATTAAGATAATATTTCTAAGTAGCAAATATGAAAGTGGATCTAATGCTATTGAGCTCTCATATAAAATCAGGGAGTATGAATTTGATAAGAACAAATTTATAAACTAAATGAATAGTCTGCAAGATGTTGAGACATATGAACAACTAAGCCAGGAGAAAAGATGCTATATAGTTTGTTTAGTTGAATCTATTAATGAAAAAAATAGGTTAGAAGTAATAGAAAATTGCATAGACTAATTTTTAGTTCGTCCAGTGAGCAAAACTCAAATAGATCAAATAATATAAAATGCCAACTTTAAAAGGGTAAAGAATAAATATATCTTAATAATTGATGATGAAATATTAAGCTTACAAACTTAACAAAGTATTATAGAAACATTGGGATTCAATGTTTTAACAGCTATTGATGGCTAAGAAGGATTTAAAATAGTGAAAGCGCATTATGATAAAATTTAATGTATCATAACAGATTGGGAAATGCCTGAGCTGAGTGGAATCGAAATAACTAAGTTAATAAGAAGATATGAAAAATAAAAAGGATTAAAAAATATTCCAATTTTAATTCTGTCAGGAAATGAGGGTAGTTATTATGCATAAACTGCTTAAGACTCGGGAGCTGATGGCTTTGAGACTAAACCTTTAAAAATGTTGGAATACAAAAATTTCTTGCAAAAATTCAATGTAACATGCTGAACTTAAATTAAAGTAATATTTCTATAATTTACTCATCTTTATATTAATTTACACCTTAAGCAGAATATTTAGCTCAATCATAGCAATTACATCCTTTTTTATTTTTTTCAACGAGCATTTTAGCTTATATAGTTCTAATTTTGAATAATATGTTTCATAGCAAAGCTATTTAATTTTATCTTTCAAGAATATTTAGAGATATTTAGTATAATTAAATAAAATTAGTCTTGCTTTATTAATTCATTTAGCAACTTTTAAAGCAAAGACGTTTATTATCCAAACTTTAGCAAAATTTGGTAAGTTGATACAAGAATTTGATTGATAATTAAGGTAATTGAAGTATTTAAGCTATTTACTTGTATTGATATAGTAAAACAGGTTTGTTTAATTACTTCGCTAACTAATAAAATTATTATTTCTAAGCTTTTTTTATTTTTTAATGTTTAAATTTAAGTTTTAAGCAACTCAAGTATCAATGCTTTTTAATCAATCAATAGTTAAAATTTAATAAATATTTAATAACCTAAGACCCTTGGATATTTTAACTATAGCAAGTTAAAATAGGATGCATTTAGCAAAGCTAATTATAATAATTTCCAAATAAATATTTAGATCAAAAGTTAAAATTTTCTTAGGAGAAGTCTGTAGGATAAGATAGCTCTTTATAGTGGATATGATATAAAATAACATTAGCAAATAAGTTAAATATCTCTAATTATACGAACAGCATCTAGCAAATAACTAGTAAATGCGAGGAATTTGATTATCTAATTAGCAGTTACTAAAATATTTAATATATAAGCATTAATTTTAAACTAAGTATTCCTCATTTCTATCAATTAAATAGTTTATTTTACTCTTTTACCTACAATCAATTATTTCCTTATTTTACTACTTCTTCAGTTTTGATTTTATATATTTCCTTATTTTTTTAATTTACATTACACTGAACTTAGATTTTTAAAATTAACAGTGAGAGACTATGCTTTAGAAGTAAATATAATAATAAAATCGTATAAAGAAGATTAATAAATAAAATAGAGGATTGTAAAGTATTAGAGTGTCTATCCTATAAAAAGAAATACATAAGCTAATAAACTTAAATCAGATTATTTAAATCATTATAACTTTACTATCTCACTGTTTACCTTACTACCTCAAGTTTTATGGTATTGAATTGCTTAATTAAGTTTGAATAGGTATAATATTAGTAAACTTAAAGATATCTTTAAGAAAAGGAACATTAATTAAATAATAGTCGCTTATTATTTTCAAACTATATTAGATTTGATTAGAGGTATAAGTTTAATGCAGAGCTAAAGATGAAGATTTGACTGTTGCTAATTTTATGAATATAAATCTAAAGCAGCTAATTGAAATATATTTTGCATTATCTTTTATACTAAAGAGTTAATAGCTATAACTAAAGCAGCTAAAATGTTTTATTAGCATAAATTTAATCAATTTTGATAAATTTATGGCTATAGGCTTTTATGATAGTCTTAATTTTCAAAAGCTACTAATAGAATTATAGCAAAACTTATTAAAAATGAATGAAAATTGAAATATGCAATAATGCATAACTTATAATCATATTATATAAACTGAGCTATATTATAAAGGGGATAGAAATTAAGAATAATTTACTTTTAATATATTAAAACTTAATTTAAATTAAATTAGCCAAGAATTATGCTAAAAGAAAAGCTTGAAGAATTAATAAAGCAAGAATAGCTGAAAGAACAAGTTATTACTTAAATCATATAGAATAACGATATTCAAAAGCTGCTTTCTAACTATAACAAGAGCTAGTTAAACTCTATGTACATTAAAAACGAAAGCATTTTGCATATGTGTATTAGGAATAATAATCTTTATTTGCTACATACTTTACTTGAAAATGTGAAGCTTAATCCCAATATAAGAACAAAGGACTTTTAACAATACAATTTAGTGCATTGAGCCGCTATGCAGGATAACTTGGAAGCACTTTAATTACTTAATAAAATGAAGTTTCATAATTTGTTTGAGTAGCATACTAATTAGAGTAACAAAACTGCTCTAGTTTTGAATTTAGAAAGCTTTGATAATCCTAAAACTGTATTATGACTAGTAAATCAATCATAGAATCATAAGACTAAGGCTTAGCAGTAATTAATTTAATTAAAGGACAAAGTTAAATAAATCTAATTTAAAATAGCTGACTAAACATTTGGAAAATCTTGGTTTGAGTATATTGATGAGATTAAAAAATAAATCTAAATTAAAACTGCAAAAAACAATGTTGTTCTTGAAAAAAGCGACATGGAAAATATTTTAGATTCAACAACTGGAATATAGTCATTAATACAAAGTATTAAATACGATAGAGTCAAAAGCTTTCAACTTTTGTTTTCAACTTTTTGGAATTTTATATACAAAACAATAAACAACTAGGATAGCTATTTTAAGTAATCAAAGTCATACGAAGTTACACATGAAATGAAGTTAGCAGTAGATGAGCTAATTTTTTACTATATTATAAAATTTAATGCTAGACACATTTTAGAAAATTAATTAGAATCCCTTAATGTGAAATAATAGCTTGCTGACAATCAAAATCTTTGTCAATAAGTAGTCCAAAAAATAGAACAATGTAGTTCTTACAAAGTCTTAGAATTTCTACTTTGCAAGTTAGAGTTATTCTAAGAGTTTTACCCTCATGCAACAGTAAGCTAGGGAATTATCAAAACTATCCATGCTTGGCAAAATAGAAAAGGAGCTATTTTCATTAAAAAAATGATAGGTGCGCAGAAAAAACCAATTACATGACTAAATTTTTAATATCTTAATTTTATAAAAAGCTACTCTTTAAGCTATAATTATTGCTCTTACTCATATATGCTTTTAATTTACTAGTCTAATTTCTTAAATATTACAAAAGCATAAAAATTGTAAAGTTATTAGAAATAAATAGGATAACTAAAACATTTATATACTTAACTCTAAAATTAGGATATTAAAGCTATGGACTTTTAATAGTTCTAGTTTACAAATTATATGAACTAAGCAATCAATTCAAGTTTGATAGTAATATTAGTTTTATAACAAGTAGTTAAAATTGTAAAACAAGCAAAATATTTATAGATTATAGAATCAAATTCTCAGAACTAAGGAGGTAGCTAAAACTTAGGCATTTGAGGTTCTTCAGGTAATATCAGTTTAATTTCTTAAAGATTTGGCTTGAAAATTTCAACAAATTCATCACTACTACTCTAAGAATTGATGCAAGTAACGCCAACTAAACTTGCTCATATATGAATTTTTTATTCAAGTTCTTGTTCTGGCATATCACAAATACAAATTTTTATTTTTTATTATTTGAAGTTTTTTGACTGATTCTCGCAATATTAAAAAGATTCCTCATCTCTAATATAGAATATTATGCCATCCAATTTGCCAATATCTACAATCACTTCTGAAATGCACACTAAAAAGCATTCACTAGTGTTTTCATAAGTTGAGTTGAAAGTTTAATCTTAAGTTATTCCAGTTTAAGATTAGTTTTAGATAGGATTATTTCTTATCTTATAAAGAGAAAATAGAGTGCTTTTATCTATTGGCTTATCAAATCAAAGATGAAAAATCTCAAAAAACTTATCTTTCTTTTTATTTGTAACCAGTCCTAGTCTATATAAATTTTCCATTTCACTCTTTATTATTACTAGTCTTTTTAAATTAACCTTAATATCATAAGACTAGGTCTTCGTTTATTTAGTATATCAAGAAATAAGTACAAAGTGCTATCATTAAATTTACTAGAGAAGAGTTTCCTAAAGAATAAAGCAAAGAGAATACTTATTAGAGATATAAAACTAGTTATTGAAATAATGAAGCAAAGATTCTAAATACTATAGTAGCATTAATTTAGGATTTACGCATAAGCTTATCAAATCATACAATGCTATTAAGCGACAAACAAGCTAATACTAAACGCTATAAGCTTATTTAGTTTATAAATATCTTTCCAAACTATTAATTATTAGTCAATATAGAAAACTATTTTTTAAGTATATCTCATAAACTAAGACAAGAAAATAGCTAAAATAATTGAAATTAAAGCATCCTTATATAATAAAAAGTATCTAATATAAATTATTGATTTAATAATGATAAACCCTTTTTTATTTTAATTTTAGATATATTTATTAAGATCTTTAATATCAAGTTCAAACTTTCTCTTAATTAAATAAAACAATTAAAACAAGTAGGCATGCAACTCTAAATATAATTTTTAAAATTTCTTAACTAGAAATGAGATTATTTAATTAAAGTAGATATAAGCAAAGCTATTAGTTTAAGAAATAATGGCTATGAGTAAATTATTTAACTTAAGATAAATTTAAGATATTGTAAAGAAACCTATTAATAATGATTATTGGCTTTACTTATCTTCAAGAAGATAATTTTAATTTAAATGATTTATTAAAATTAATGAGTGGATGTTTAGTTATTTAGATAAAGTTAATGAATATTACATTACTTGGAGTAAAAGATTATTATTAGATTCTTAGTAAATATATTAGAATATTTATCATTAAACAAGTTTGAGGCAAATTGGACATGTATTTTTGGACTACAGCCATTTTGTGATACAATCATTATGATAAAAATGTTTGCATTTGAGTTATTTAGCAAACTCGCCCTATGCTAATTCGCACTAACAAACACTACAACTATATACTAAAAACTTACATTACTCCAATCATTAAATTGCTAACTTTAACATTTTGAATGCTTTCTATTTGACTCTAATTCAAACCTTTACTAACATTTCCCATTTTTTCTTCAAGTAAAAGTAATTCTTCATAAGAAAGTTCATCAGGATTAAAGAGTTCGGGATGTTCTTAAATCATCTGTTTTCTCATCTGTTATCTCATTTCTTAATATTCTTCTCTCTACATTTCCAAAGCCATTTGATATGAATATTGCTATTCAAAATTTTAATTATTTTGAGGATTATTATTTAAATACTCCTATTAAGGAATGTAAGGCTAAAAATCTCGATAAGGATTATAAAACTCATTTATTTGCTATTGGGGATTATTAACTTGAGTAGCACTTAATTATATAGCTAACTGCATATCAGGATCTTAAGTTAATTGAGGATTCATAGATATCAATTATCTAGTTTACAATTTTTAGTCCTTAAGATGTTTTTTCATTTGGCTATTTTTTAATTAGAGCTGATTAATCATTTATTCCTGCATCTTAATTATTTCTTAGTTTTCTTTTTATTACAGTTTGAAAGCATCAATTTCTTTTTAGAGCTATTCATTTTAGTGATTTACCTTTTCACAAGCTAAGTTATTTTTTGAATTAGAATTAAATTTTTACTTTTGCATATCTTGATTGTGTTATTTCTAACTTGTCATTTACTTTCTAGAAATCTACTTCTTAATGACTGTTTACTCAGCTGTAATGATTTTCCTTCCTCTAAAGTTAGCCATTTCTCTCTTCTTTTCCATCATACTTTATATTTTACTAACAATAATTAAAGTATTATGCAATATTTTGTTATCAACTTACTATTTTCTACCACTATATCATTCACTTGCTTATTATGGCTTTGCTTGATCTTGTTTAGTTCGTAAATTATATTAAGCTATGCAAAGTAAAAGCTTAAGGCTTCTATTGATAAGAGCAATCCTTTATTTATAAATATCTTATTGATGCAATTTTATGATAGAGGAGTGAAATATAGCTTAGAAGTAATAATTATAGTAATTGACTTCTTATTAATAAACTAGCTTATTTAGATAGTAAAGTTAAGATTAAGTATTTCTTTTTATATACTTTTGAAGATATTATACAGCAAGTAAGCATCTAATTATTACTCATATAGCTCTCTGTAATCAAATATCTTATGAACTTAAATTTAAATAGAAGCTTCTATTTGTATCTTGTAAGTAATGATATTATAGATAATTGAGTAATGATACTTATACCACTATTTAATAGACTTCTATAGGCAATAAACGCTATAGCCTTAAGGTAATTTACTCTAGTTTACTTTTATTCTTATAATCTAATATATAATTCCTTTATCATTCTACTATCAATTATTTAATATACTTATACTTCTTTCCTGCTTTGTAAGCGTATACTAGATATTTATAGAGAGTTTAAATAAATTAAAACTGAAGAAACTATAAACTCACAAGAGTGGCAATTAAAATTAATAGCAGAGTCAAAAGGATTAATTATTAAATGGTTCAAATAAGCAAAAGGCTATAATATTTAATAAATTATACAATCAAGGCACCCAATTATCAATAAATCTTGATTATCTGGTTTTCAGTTTAAACTTAATTAATCTAAAATAACTTGGCTACTTAAAACTAGGTATCTTAACTCAATATCCTGCTCACTTACTTGAATAAGTTCTTTATAGAAACTTTATTTATGTATAGCTTGTAGAGATACTTGAATAGATAAATATAATAATCTCTATTAAGCAATAATGAAAACTAAAGACATTAACTAATAAAGAAAATAGTGAAAGCAATGAACAATAATAATAAATAAACCATAATAAAGCAATCTTCTAATTATACTATAACTCTTCATCTTTAATATATAAACCTAACTAATAACCTTTATTAATTCCTAAGGCTCTTACTATTAATTTTATTTATACTTAATTTGATATTTAAACATTAATCTAAGATTATATAAATTATCAAAATAATATTAGCTGTATCTTGCATAAAATAGTTGAGGCTGCATTATAATAGTAATAAACTATAAGAGTTTCAATTTTAGTAATGTTGGTATAACTGTATAATTAATTGAAGCAATCATACAAATTACGATAAAAATAAAAGTTTATGCTTCTTAAATCTCTTAGTCTCTTTCATCTTGCAATATCCCAAGCTCAGATATTTTATAACTTCCCTCTATTTCTAAGGAATTAATTTAATTTTCTTTAGAGACTACATAATAATAAAAAGTAGATAATTGATTCTAAAGCAAGTTTATTATAAGGTAACTCCTTAATATTATTATATATACAACACTAAACAGCTGTCTAGAACTTTATTAGCTTAAACTATATAAAAACAGAAACTAAAAAGCTTTATAACTAAATATCTTATGAATATAAACGTTAAATAGCTTTAAATATAGGAATATAGCTAATTTAATAACTAGAAAATAAAGAATATGGGAAGTTAATTTTAAAAGACAAAAAGCATATACTTTAATATCAAAGATAGCTGCTATTGGAACTTTATATCTAATATGATCTAGCTTTTATACTTTTGCTATTATTTTTAATTTTACTTCATCAGGAAATTTAAGTGCTTTGGTTTTGCAAGGGAAAGAAATAGTGAAAAGAAAAATAGCATTGTAATTAAAGGATAATATAATTCTATTTAACTGATAAATATTTCTATTATAATAAAGAGTGAAAATGATAAGTAAAAGCATTATTATATAATGAAGTAGTTAATCTTTAAATTAGAGTTACAAATATATCTACTTCAAAAATAATTTAAAGCTAATAATATCTACTAAATGTTAAAGCCAAATTTATTTCTTTTAAATTGATTCTAATTTAATGTTTCATGCTAAATTAGCAAGATGAGACAGTAAACTAAAGTATGGCATAATAGATTTGCAAGGAATAGAATGGTAATAGCTTTAAGAGTTAGAGAAGATAATTATAAAGTATAAATTGAAGCTTTATAGATAAAAGTAAATTTAGTATTAATATAGTTTAGGAAGTTTGATGGATATATGATTTAAGTATTTGATAAATGATTTTTAAAGAAAATCTTATAAATTTATCAAAATAATGGAAGCTATTAAATCTTTCTTTGGCTTAGAAAATACAAAATCTCACTAGGAACTTCCCCAAAAAGACTAGGAATAAGATAAAGACAATTAAAAAAATACTAAATCACTCTAACCATAATCAGATAATGCTCTTAAAGAGATTGTAATAGAAGGTTAAATCACTAATCCAAAAAATGAAAATATGCAATAGCAAAATAATCAAGATTCTCCCTCATTGCTTAAATCATATTTACCACTTCAAGTTTCTGAAATAGAAGCTATTTAAGCTTAATAAAGTCAAACGGTAAAAAATGAAGAAATAGGTACTTTCTAAATTATGCAGAACTGAGATTAAAATTTAAGTTCATAAAGAATTAACAGTCCAAGCAAAGAATTAGGGGAAATCTAGATAAAAATAGAGCTGCCAGATTTAATATAGCCACCTTAAATTAAAGTGCAAATTTCTTAGCAAGAAAGTACTATTAATGATTAAATGCCAACTTTGATAGCTATATAAAGTCTTTAATAAAAAGATCCTTCAGATTAAATAGAAGTAATATAGCATGTTTCTAGTTTGAGAAATGCATAGTAGAGATCTTTATACGGCTCTCTGAAACATCAATAGTCAAGTCATTTTAAAAGAAAAGAAACTCTTCACACATAAAAATAAAGACCAAGAGAGGAATTAATTCTTGATGCTATTGTTAAGGGAATCAATAGAGACATTGCTATAAGATGTATTGATCATTATGGGTTTATAGACTTAAATGAATTAATTGATTTTTGTATTCCTGACTCTAGAGGAATTTATCAGCATGAGTATGTATCAATCAAAATTCATGAGCCAAAAGAATCAGCGGAGTATTGTTTCATATGTCATAAAGGAAAAATTATGCATATTGATCTTTAAAGTCAAAACAGAATATAAAATATATAAAAAAAAGCAGATTCAATGAAAATAGAAGAATAAAATATGTAACAAAGAGTGGTACATCTTCAGCATTAGTTTTAGGAAATATAATCAAAAGAAAGCTTAAGAATGCCTTCTTTAATATAAACTATTTCTTCTCAGCAGAACATATAAAATGCTAGATAAATTTAAGTGGGAAATGAAATAGAATGCTTAATTTGCTATGTTTCTTATCCCAAAGATGATGTGTATAGTTCAGGTTGCTAACACTTCTTCTGCTAAATTTGCTTTTCAAGTTATATTGAAAACGAAATAAAAAATAGTAATGTTGAAAAAATAAAATGTCCACAGAAAGAATGCGACTAATAAATTTAAAAAACTTAAATTTAAAAACTTGTAACTCAGGAAATTTGAAATAAGTATAATAAATTTTAAGAAACAAATTTTGTCAATTCAAATCCTAACTGTAAATGATGTCCACAGGTTAACTGTGGAGGATATGCAGAATATTAAGGTTCAGATAAACTTCAATGTAATAAATGTAATAACCTGTTTTGTTTCTAATGTGGACGAGCTTGACACTAGGGCAAAAAATGTGACTAAGAAGTTGATGAAATATGATAATGGGCTGTTAAAAAAGATTTCTAAGTTTGTCCTAGTTGCTATTTTGCTATTTAAAGAAACGAAGGCTGTGATCATATGACATGCAAATGCAAATTCGAATTTTGTTTCATTTGTAGAGCAAAATGAGGATCTAGACATTATTATAATTGTGCTTTTGATAAAGCTCAAAGAAATAGAGATCCTCATTTAGGAGATGATTTTTTAGCTTGATCTTTTAATAAATTTGACTATCTGAATTAGAAAGTAAAATCTTGTCTTGCTGTTATTTTTTTCTTATTTTCATTATGCTTATTTCCAATATTTATAATGATATGATATCCACTTGTCGCTGCCTTTTTTAATTTGAAATAAACTAAACCAGTGACTGAATGCAAGATAATATAACATTCAGTTATGTGTCTTTTATTTATACCTGTTGCATTTTTGTTGGTTTTTCTTTTTATATTATTTTATCCTATAATTTTAATTCATACTTTTTGCATCTTTTTATGTGGATGCTGCAAAAAGAAGAGTTGCAAGACGATTTGTAATGAAATGATGACAAGACCAATTTCTTTTTTTAATGCATATAGAACAACTCCTCCACTACCTTCACATGTTAGAGGAAATTTAGGGCGTTGATTTATGCTTATAGACATTTATTAGATCCTTTAATTTTTTCTATATCTATATAAGATATTATTTAACCTTAGTAATAGATATTCTATAAGTGCTTACATAATCTTTTTATTAGTAATAAATGATATTAACTTTCATATAAGTGTTGAATTGTTAGTTTAATCTGCTTGAAATAATAATAGTTTCATAGTTGTTTTACATTCATAAGCATATCAATTATTTTAAATCTTAATGTAATTTTATTTTTTATTCTTTATAAATAAATAACTATCAATCTTTTATAATCTATAAGCTTTTTAACTATTTAATTTACTTCCTTACTTAATTTATAAATTTAAAGTACTTAAATAACTCTTTAATTATATCTATTTAACTTGATATATTAAGTAATATCCTTATTAATATAGTATTTGAATTAAGCAAATCTACTTATAATATTATAGAGTTTTGAATGCTTTAAATATTCCTTATCATTTTAATTTTTCCTTAAGATACCTTATTCAAGTTATATTGATATTTCTTTTACTAGTTTGGATTTCTCAAATAAGAATTATTAATGAAAATTAGATTATTATAATTAAGATTAATATAATGCTTTAAACCAGTATAAACTTGATTTGCTTTATTATATCTAGATTAATCTTAAGCTATTAGATTTTTATTGTATTGAGTCTTATTAATTTCCAATATTCTCAGTAGATTTAGAGATGTAAATAAATAATTAACAATAGAGACTAAATATCTTCTTTCTGATTTATTAGAGATGCTAAATAATATTCTAGCTTATTAGTTCTTAAATTAGAGTCCATTGTCTGAACTAATAATTTACTTCTCTTTAGATCTCATAAAATCAAAAGGTAAATTCTTTAGTATATTACAATTGGTTATTTTAGCTAATTCATCTTTGGATAAGCTAGAAGCTTTAAATATTTAAGGTTAATCTTTTAATTCTTTAAAGCATACATTCAAACTCATTTTTTGAATTTAAAGTAACCTAAAAAATGCATAGCAATGCTGCTTTATATTTAGCTTTAAATAATATATTCTAATTAATGCAATTAAGAATCCTTTGCTTCATAAGTAACTTTTATATCTGAGGATGTAAAACTTGTTAATAGTCCTGCTATAATTGAAAGCTAAATATTATTGAAGACAATAATATTATTTAGCAACTTTAATAAAGATTTGGGGTTAGAATATAAGTAAATATTTTAGATGTATTTTGTTGAGAGATTTTACTCATTTAATACTTAGTTTGAATAAGGATGCTATCTTATTATAGCAATAAATATCAAAGATTTTGTTAAAGAATATATTGTATCACATGAATATTCCTTGGCAATAATACTGAAAACGATCGTACCATTTAGTTGTCCAATGTTCTAAACTTTCATTTATCAATCTATTTATATATTCTCCACAATCTGCTCGACTCATGTTTTATCTAGGGTGAAATCTCATTACCAAAGACTATATCGCTCTATCACCTCCAGAAAAGCAAGGTAATTATTGACCATAGCCATTTCTAAGCATTTCAAGCAAACCAGTTATTTTATGTGCTTATTTTCTTGCTGCAATGAAACCTTAAACGCAAAGAGCTCTGAATTGTCTAAATGCGTTTGATCTGGGACCACCAAGTAGTTCTACAAATTCTTTTGTTAGCTTGAATGGAGCTCTTTCAAATCCCAAATTACCTCCGGGAGAAATACTAAGGAAAAATCCAAAGTCAATATGACAAATACAACCCTACCTATCAATTAAAATATTTCCATTGTGTCTATCTTTGATCTATAGGATATAGCAAACTATTGAATATCCTGCTAGACTTTCCATAAAGTTTTTAATGGCTTATTTGAACTCTTTAGAGTCAGGAGTACCAAACTCTTAAATAAAAAACTCGTTTAAAGTTCAATCGGGCTTCGCTTTTTTTAATTAATGTAGACTAATCGTATCAGGAATAACTTCTACTAAGCCTGCATCTTCACTAATAGGAATAATTCCATATCTCCTTATAATTAAATTTAGCTTTTCTTATTAAAAGATTTGCTAGAATAAAGAAATCATCTGCATCGCCACTTACTCTTATCTTAAATCATCCCCTGATTTTACAATCAAAGCATGAATATCTCAAGTCTTGAGACTTCCATAAGGAGATTGACTTCTAACTCTGTTCTTAAATTACTCAAGGTTTTCTCCAAAAAAGCTAGTGACATCAACAAATTCATATTGATCTTCTTAAGATATAATCAAATTTTATTAGTTTTCATATTGAAATCTGCTACTTTTTGGAACTCTTTTTTCTTCTACAATAGTCTCTAGCTACTTTCTTTACAAATCAAAATAACATGAAAACTTCGCAACATCCAAATATTAAAAATTAGGATCTTGAGGTTTGCTGAGTTTAATGTTTAGACTTTCAAATCCAACTGATTTATTATAAAACCTCTCATTACTTTCTTCATTCAGGCCTCGCTCTATACTACTCAAAATTTAGTACTTCTAAATACTATAAGAAGCATCTATTCCAGGTAAGCTTTAAGTTCTAATTTAGTTGCTTTCCTCTGAAGCAAAACTATATTATCTTTAAAAATAAACTGCTTCTTGGAAAGGCTTGAAAACTTCAAAATAGATGAATAAAGGACTACGCATTTTGGTTTTTAGAAATTTGGCTTCACTCACAGGAGCACAAAGAATGACACATTTTTTTTGGAAAGGAAAGTAGATATTAGAAGGCATGCTTTTATTTATCTAAGTGAGAGCCTCTTTTGTAAACTCTTTTATATCACTTTAGTGTTTATTAGCTTCTGTTGTTAAAAAGGCTAAGCTTTACCAAAATTCTAAGCTTGATTTATAAGGTTCATCAGCATAAATTTTGATAGCAAAGTCTTTGAATGAAATAGGAGGACTGATATTTACATTAAGCTCTGCATTTCCATATTAGTCTAAAAACAAGCTTATATCTTCAATTCTATCAGATCTACTTCACTTTTTCAAATATTCCCTTGAATTAGGAAAAAATAGAACCTCTTAATTCCTTTTTAAAGCAGTTTCTACTATTTTCTATAAATCCGCAGCAACTTACGAAATTTACCTCAAAGAGTTTAAAAACCACCATGTTAGATGTGCAAAATAGAAAGATTGCTCACAACATCAAACTAGAAAGAGAAGTATTTCCTCTGATTTATTGTATTGGCCAAAAATTATATAATTAATTATTTATGGGATATAATATTCTAAGTCATATCTCATTTTTGCTTTACTATTAGGTAGAAGTCTACAGTTTTTCAAATCTTCAATGCAGTCCTATCCTGCATATAGCTTAAAAATTAGATTAAAAGGATCATCTTCTTTCTCCAATCCTAGAAAGGTCTGGAATTAAGATCAATAATTTTAAAATTTTTCCTTAAGTTTAAAGGAAGATTTCCTTCTTTATTGCTTAGATCCGAAGCAGCAGCAAGTTTTTTGTTAGATTTAATTTTCTTGATCAGGCTCTTCTTTTAATAAATCTTCTTGCATCTTTAATAAGATTAAAACTTATATTAACTATTGTGATCTCTTGTTTAATTTAGATTTTAAATAGCTCTATCTAGCTATTTCTTCTATTGTCTATCTATTAATATCCTTTTTATATTTCTCTTATCTTTTGTCCTTTATTTTTGCTTAAGTTTATCCTTATTAGTATAGCTAGAATAACCAAAGGTATTAAATAAAACAGGAACTAAAAAGATATGTCTTAACAGTATAGATGAAGCATAATATAGTTAATTATAAAAGAAAAAGCAATAAAATTACTTCTTTAAGAGAACTGCAATATAATTCATTTTAAAATACAAGAAAAAGTAGAAATATCATTATAACTTAAATCTGACATTATAAGATAGAGAAACACTCATATATTTTATAGATTATATTCATTATTTTATTTATTTTTAAGATAAAAGAACTTCTATTTTTAAGAAATCAGATTAAAGAAGATAGCTATAGATTTTATTTTAAGGCTTCATTTAATTAACATAAAATTGTTATTTTTCTTGATCTTAGCTTTCATCCTCATCAAAAGTTCTAAATTAAAACTTAAAATCACCAGAAGCAAATCTCTTTTTACTATCACTATTTTTATTTTTTTACTTCTCTTCAATTCTTTCGATTTCACTTTAATTCGTTACTTATTCCACATAATTTTCTAGATGAAAAGCCTCAGAAATATTGTTTTCAATCGATTACATTATGTTATATTTCTCAAATAAAACACCTTGATTCTCTATTTGAATTCTATGGTTTTGCTTTCTTTCCTTTTCAATTTTTTTCATCTAATTTTTTATTTTAACCTAATAATCTTAAATTTATTATTGGATTAGCTGATTATTTTAAATTAGGCTTTTTTCTTAATTTTTATAGAAGTTTATATTTTCCTGATGCTTTAACTTCTAATTAAGCGTTTTTTTATCTTACTCACTTATCTTCTCTTCTCATAATTACGTTTCTAATTTATGATTTTTCATTCTCTTTTTGATTTCTTTTAGTTGCTGGTGCTTTTTTATAATTTACTATTAGATATTTTCATAAACTTAGTAGAGACTAGCAGGTAAATGGTATTTGCAAAGTCTTCCTAAACATGAACGACACACTTAAAAAAAGTTTTCATGTTTTTTTATGTTTTAATCAAGGATATACATCTACTTATGCTTTTACACTCAGAAATAAGCAAGCTTTACATACTCTTTGTTTTCTAAATATTTTTTGCCATTAAGACAATTATAGCAGAAATCATCATGGCATAAAGAGCAAATTAAGTGTTCACTAGATAGAAAAAGTTTATTGCATTATTTACATCTAAAATTTGTTTCAAAAGAGCTTGTTCTTCTAATTCTCTAGAAAGTGTCATTCTTAGTTTAATCTTAATATTGATTATCATCGCTTTCTTTTCTTTTTTTGTATTTTGATTTTGTAATTTTATCTGCTTCGTTTGAGAAATTCAAGATTTCTTATTATTTTCAGTTCTCCCTTGTTCTTACTTCATATCTTTAATTTTGAGCTAATTAAGGAATTTGCTTTTTTACCTAAGTTGTAAATATTTATTTAATTCCTGTTGAAAATTTATCAAAAATGCCCTATTTTTTTTCTCTAGTTTTTTGTTTCTCTTCAATTTTATAATAAGATGAAGTTACCAATTGTGTTATTTAATCAGATGCTACTTCTACATGAGTTAAATTAGATTTGGGACTTAGTGTTAAATATTAGCTGCTAAAATTTTAATTTTAATCCTTTTGAACATCAGATGCTTATAGATAGTAACTTTGAAATTATTATGGAAACATTTCGTTTGTTTCTTAAACTTATTTTTAAGATTCTTCGCTTTAATGAAGTAAAGGATTCACTTTTTCGTTTTTCATTTGGAGGTTTTCTTCTTAACTAACTTTATCTGATGTTTATTAGTTTATAACTTCAGACTCTTACTATTATATTTATACGGTAAGGTTTTATTCTTACAATTATACAGTTTCAAGATTTTCTTCGGTTGGTTTTTATTGACTATTTTGCAAATTTTCTAATTTTTATTCTTTATTTTATAACTAATTTTAATCTTATTATTCAACTTTTTAAACATTTTTTTCTTCTACACTTTGCTATAGTATTTTTTCTTCTTCTTGTTTCTAAATAGGATTTTATTGCTTAAGACTTCTCTTTTTATTTAAATTTAGTTTATTACTTTCTTCATTTTCTGGAATACTTATAATGCTGATTTAAAATTAGTTTTTTTAAACATTCTCTTATTGATTATTGCCTTTAATTATCTTCTATTCATTATTTTAATCATTTTGTTGCCTTGGATTTTCTTACTTTTGCTTATCTTCTTCTTCATTTTATTAATTAGACTTCACTTCAATATTTTCCCTATTTTTTTCTTTATTTATTTCTTAATTCTTTTCTTCCTTTAACTACTAAACAATTTCTTGACTTATTGCTTCATTATCTTTTTCATTTTAATAGGAATTAATTATTTCTTTTTCCTCATTTAAATTCTTTTAGCTTGGATCATTTTGACTTTATTTGATAATATTTTAAGCATTTATATTTATAGTTTCTTCTAGTATTTGATTTGAAGCACTTGTATTCATATTTTAGGTTTATTGATTACTTAAAATTAATTCGTTTTTACTCAAATCTTTAGTTCCTTATAGATTTTAATCCCCTTTTTTCTTCTAAGTTTCTTCAAGTTTTGCTTACATTTAAATTTCCTTTAATTTTTAAGCAAAAAATGCAAGATCTTCTTCACTTTCCTAGTTTTTAACCTCTTGCTTTTCTTTTTGTTCTTATTCTTAAGGATTTTTTTCGCCAACTTTAATAAGAGTATTTAGACTATTTAAAAATTCTTAAGAAGCATTGAATCTAAAAGCTTTTCGATCACTAACCTGCTCGTTATCATATTAGCTAATGGATCAAGCTAACTTATTATTTTTATTACTTTCATCTCCATTTTAAAAATCATTTCCAGGAGACTGTTAGTAAACAGATTTACTACCTCGCTTTTGGCCTGAAATATTTCTTAATGAATCTTATTAAGGAAAAGGAACATTTTCACCAAATGATGTTTCATCTTCTTCATCAGTATCTTGGATGATTTCAAGTAACTATTTATTTACATAAGTTTAAAGCTTATTTTTATTATCCTTAGGTTCTACTTAGCTATTTTTGTTAGTCTAAGAAAATGTTTGAAGAATTTTTTGCTTAATCATGTTCTACTATTTGGTCTGCTCTTTTTTATCTTTTTGACTTTCTTTTTTTTATTTTTTGTTTTCGGGTTTTTTGATGTTTTAATTATTTGTATCCTCTCCAGTGTTAGTTTAATTATCTAGTTTGCTCATTTCATTCAAAATCTACTCAAAATTTTCAAATTCGACTGTCGCATTAGATCTACCTCTAGTATATTCGACTTAGGCATTTGATCTAACTTTAGTATAGTTAACTTTTTTTTAATTTCCTTTGACGTCCATTTATCCTATATAAATTTATGAAGCTAATGATAATCTTTTATTTTGCAAAAGTTTAATTTAAGAAATTAACTTTCAAGCTTAATCATACTTAATTGAAAAGCAGCTGTAATAATTTTTTCTACTTCTGAAGTATTATTAAATATACTTAGAGATTAATTAAATTATACAAGCAGGTAAGATCTACTACTTCGGTACTATCTTTATTAATACCCGTCACTTATTAATCTGGCATATCTATGCAATAAACTGCTTCTTTATAGTTTAAAGGATTAAATAAGCTACTAAGCTTTAATTATGTTTCTGAAATGTGATAGTTTATTAGTACTATAAAGCTTATTTTTATAGACTTTCTTAGTTGCCAAAATTCTTTAATTAATTTAATTAAATAAGCTTTTCTTAATTTAAATAGTAAAAGCAGTTCTAGTAAAAATGCTTAGCAGAAATATGAAATGATATGTTGTATTAAAGAGTTGAAAGCAAGTATGAAGAATATAAGCATATTTTGCATATGAGTATGAGAGGAGTTTGAAGGAATTAGAGTTATAAATAGCTTAATGATTGAAAGTAGGATAAAGCTCTAAAAGATAAATAAAAGTAGTTTTAAATAGGTAAAAATAATTGAATTGGATTATTTTAACATTCAGTTTAATTATAATATGGATAATAGAGACATCATTCCTCACTAGCAAGTTTAATAAATATTTCTTCCGTGTGTGTTTAATGAGGAACACAATAGATTTGAACCAATCATTTAACCTCCTCTTTACTAAATACCCTAAGAACAAGTATAAGATTAAGAGATCCCTAATCAAGTAATTTATAAGCAATTAAATAGACCTGGATATCAATTTCATTAGCCTACTGTAATTACTAAAATTGTTTCTCCTTCAATGGAAACTAGAGATTTAGATAGTCCCTATTCCGATTTAACTCCAAGTCCTAATCTTTCTCCAGATTTATATGGAAATAAAAAGAAAAGAAACTCAAGAACTTATACAAACTCCACTTGAAACAAAGAAGAGGACGAGCTTTTATTACAATTAGTAGGAATCCATAAGAATTAATGAACTAAAATAGCAGACCTTATCAACTCTCAGTTTTATAACGGTATGAAATTGAGAACTTCCAGAACTGTAAGGGAACGTTGGATGAATCATATTAATCCAGATCTAAAGAGTAATCTTTTATGCAGAGGGAAAATGGTCGTGATAAGAAGATATTATTTTATTAAGGTTGTGAAAAAACCAGCACAATAAATGAAGTGTCATTGCAAAAAGTTTGGAAGGTAATCATTATAATCATAGGAAGAACTGAAAATTAAGTAAGAAATTAATTCAAAAGCTTAATGAAAAAATGGTAAAGTAAATATCCTGATTAAAGCTAGGAAGAATTAGTTGATTTAATCATTCAAGACAAATAATTCAAAATGAACTACAGTCCATAAGTATTACAGCACTCCAAACTTAATAGCGAAAGTCCAATTATTAATACCATGAAGAATGGAAGCTTAAATGATTTTACTAATTAAGAAAATCAGCCACAAGCAAGAAAAAGCTAAGTACGTAGTTTCAATCCTAAAATAATGGTTAGTCAAAAATCATTACAGAAATAAGAAAAACTTAATAAATAAAGCTAGATGATAGCAAACTCTCTTAAATTATGTACTTTATAAGAAAGTAAAGAAGAACTTAAAGTTTCAATTTATAATAAATTAAATGAAACGAATTCTAATAATTAGCTTCAAGGTGACAATGGAAGTTAAAATGAATTTTACGATTCAACATATAATCAACCTATTCCAGGGAGCAGTTATGATGATTTTGATATTTTTTATTGACTTTATAATTTACTAAATCATATCTTTCTTAGAGTTTAGAGTCTTCACTAATTTAAGTTTCAAAAGAAAGTAAATATGTTATAATAGCTTTTGTAGTCTATTTACTATCTTATCTTCAAAAATAAACTCCTATATTAAATGAGCATCCTATTCCGTTCTTATATATGTATTTCAGTTTTAACTTCAAAGATTTTTAATTATGAATTCTAAAACTAAAGCTAACATATCTGTTAGAAGGAATAATCTAGAAATATGTAAACAAATGAATAAGCATTAATAAAAGTAATTAAGAAGAAGCAAAACTAATAAAATCAAGAAAATATGTCTGAGATCAACGGTATAATATTAATAAGGACAAGGTAAATCTCTAATATTTAAAAAGCTACTATTTTTATAAAGGATAGAGAATCAGAAATTTTTTACTAACTGGAGGCAATGGAAGTTCATAATAAAAAATTATAGAATAAAGCAAAGTTTTTAAGGAATTAAAGAGGACTAGAACTAAATAAAATGGTTTAAGCTGAAATTGTAATAAGAAAATTGCTTGATATGATATTTAAGCTGAAAAGGATTAAGATGAATAAGTAAGTATTTTAGCATTATTTATAAATTTATACTTTAATTTTAAAATTGTCTAAGCATAATAATAATCTTATTGATAACTTTCAATATGTATTTTTTAAAGAAACTTCAAAAAAGGGGAAAGATAAAAATTTACAGTGAGAATAATCTAAAATAGAGTCAATCTACTGAGAAATTCCTTACAAAATTTTAGATTAGTGATAAAATTATAGATCGTATAAAATAAGAATTTTAATTATTAAGCATTAAATTTATATGCTCACTTTTATTTATTTTATACTTGCTTAAATTTATTTATCAAACAAAATTATCATTTTAAACAAAAAAAAACTTTTAAATCGTATTTTACTTAATCTTTAAGATTTACTATCTTTATATGATATTGATTGCTTAATTTCTTAAAACTAAATAAATTTATTAAATCAAAAATAGTATTATTTAAAGTATTAAAACAAATGAGAATACACACTATACATATAATTTTAAGAGTACGTAACTTTAAAATTATTTTTCTGATTAATTTAAGATTCTAAGTTTTAATAGTATATTTAATTCTAGAATGCTAGGTATTAATATATTTTCTCTTATTTTGTCTATCATAAAAGAAACTATGCATATAACGTCTTTGATTTTATTCTCGAACTCGAATTAATTTAATATAATAACTCTACAATTTCTTCCTGTTCTATTATTATAAAAAAATAGTGCTTTTAAGATGAGAAAATATGTTATATTTGTAGATAAAAGTTTAAATTTGAGCGGAAAAGTAAATGATGCAAAAATAGATGATAAAATAGAAAGCAAGAGATTTTTATTTAGTAAATGTATTATTTTTATTTAATGTCTGAACTTAAATCTCTAGGTGCTAATGAATTTCCTTTTAACTTAGCTTGATGGATTTTGTTTTTTGTGAAGTTATTAACTGATTAATTTTCTTAGTAATTTGAATCATTATTCTTGAAATTTTAGGCATTTAAAATTAACTTTAGCACATCTTTAAGACTACAAACACCTAAAATGAAGCCCTCAAAGTCTTGATTACTTGCTATTGAGAACATTAATTTTTCTTCCTGTATAAAAAATTACTGTTTCAGTTATTAACGCAAAATCACAATTTTACTTTTCAAATTAAATAAGAATTTCGCATAAAGAATTATTTGGATTAACAATCAAAGGAATATTTAGCGTAAAATTATAATCACTTATTTTACGATTTTAGGTGAAATCTTTTTAAAGCAGTTGCTTAATATTCAAAATTCCTTTTATATTGTTTCTGTTTCTCTAATATATTGGAATTCTTCAATAACCACTATTAATAATTTCTTATTCTATTTCAGGAGTCATTAATTAATCCATATCTAGCATAAATACTTAACTAATGGGTTTCATAACTTGATTAATATTTTTATCTCTTATATCGAGAGCTCCATATATTAATCTTGCTTCGTGCTCAAATAAAGGCTATTCTGAAAAGTTCAATAAATGATCCTTTTCATTTTTTTGATTAGATTCCTGAGTGGATGTTTCATCTTGTTTCTATTAATATAAACTTTTCTTATTTTCTGTTTCTAAAGTGTTTGATGCATCAATTATATGCTTATACATCTAACTACTCTGCTTTACTTATCTTGGAAATGCATAGGAATGTTTATACTCATAAACTGTTCTTTCAATTCTTTTAGTGTGAATTTATATTAGAGCTTTTAACTCCTCTAGTGTGTACATTTTCTTTTATTCATTTCTAAATATTCTATCGAGCAGTCATGCTATTGGCTTAGCAATAGGATATAATAAACACATTGTTAACTTTACTATTGGAACCATGAAAGCTGCTATTTTAATTTAATCAGGACCTGTGCAAAAAGCTTAGGGCAATATTTCTCCAAAGATTAAAACTAATGTTACTGATATTAATATAACAGCTCATTCTGGAAACTAATTATCAAGAACTAATGGCATTGCTTCCATACAAGCTGCGTTTGCTAGAAGAAGAGTTACAAGAAGTAAATGATGGTTTTATATTACAGGTAGCACTTTCTTTGCTAATTTTTTATCCTATTCTGTCCCACATAGCAGTGTCATCTCCATATCAAGATCATCAATAGACATCAACCCAACAGTAAGCCCTGACATGATACCCGCTATTAAAGTTAAAGTAGATATAATAACAAAATCTAAATAGATTTCCATTTATTTTTAATTAATTCTAAGAAGATACTTTTCTAATCAATTAAAAATGAACTTTCAGTTTTTAATCTTTATTTAATCAAATAATCCTATTCTTATTTCATTTGCTTATTAATTTTATCTAGTTCTTAAACAATATTATTTTCTTCTAGAATTCGAATTAATAATTTAAGTTGATATTGAAAACTTAATATCGCATACTAAATAAATTCTTAGTTAAAAGTAGTAAATTAATAGTATTTCTACATATAATATATTTCTACTTTTTATACTTTTGCTGTGAAATTAAAATTAGGTAGATATTAAATAGCATTACAAATTATTATTAAGCATCTCTGTTCCGATTAAAATATCAATAATCATATTTGCAAAATAAAAGTTTATAGCAACCATTAATAATTTATAGAGCTTTATTTGTTTTCTAATAATTCTATATATCCTTTTCATTATTTAGAATTTAAAACCTAAAATTTCAAAAATATCATTCTTTTAGATTTCTTATTCCTGTATTTTTTATTTGATATAATAAAATCTAATAAAAAATTATTAATTATTGCATAGTTTTAGAGTTAAGTATTTAAATTTTAATTATAATTGAATTAATTTTTTAAGTTTTTATATTTTAATTATCTTTATTACTAGAAACAGGTTTTTTAGTCATTTTAATTTAATGAATATAGAAAATATAGTTGTATTAATATAAATTTGTTCACATTTCATCTAAAAGATTTTCTCCTGTATTCTTGAAGATTTGTAAACACTATTTCCATTCTGGAATCTGACTGTTTTTTACAACTTCGAAGCAAAAAGCCTCATAAGTCGTTAAAAATGCTCCCGCGTTTTGCATTCTTTATAATGCCACTGATCTATCAAGTTTTCTTTTAGAACTTACTCCATCAACTAGAATATGCACATCATATCCTTTTTGTAAAAGATCAAAGCAAGTTTATTATACGCAGATATGAGCTTCAATTCCAAATATAACAATCTATCGTATATTTTCATTTTATTTTAAAAAGCTTAGTACTTCTTCTGTAAGCATTGAAAACTACGTTTTCTCTACTTTAAGACAATTTTCAGGCAAACTATTATTTATTATTTGTAGAGTTTCTCCAAACGCTTTTTTATATTACTCAGTTACTACAACAGGTATTTTCATAACTTTAGCAAACTCTCCCATCTAGCATGCTACATATTTAACTGAATCTATTTTATATACGAATTGAGAATAATTCTGCTAAATATCACTAACATTAAAAAAAATACCATAAGAAAAATGCTACCTGATCTCTTGAAGCTCTTCCTATATTTAATTTCTGAGTATTTTCCATTTAATATTTAATTATTCATAGGATTAATATTAATATTAAGTTTTTCATCTAGATACAAGCGATTTCTAAGTAATAAGTTTATGGCTTTTAATTTATTGCCTTGCTTTATTAATCAATTTGTGAATCTTTATTTCTTTAATCAATTTACTTTAAATAAATGCATATTTTTCTATTAATAAATTATCTTTAAATTTTTAGCCTATCTTGTTAATAGCTAGACAAGCAACAATTATAATATTGTTAAATAAACTTATGAAATGATAAAAATAGAAGTGTAAAATAGTAAATAGAACTTTAGTTTAATTTAGCAAATATAAATAGATTTTTTAATTAGCTTAATTATTCAAATTCTAATAACTTTGCTTAAATGTCTCTTATTTAATGAGTTTAATAATAAATCTTTAAAAACTAGCTTTAATAGCTAAAAAGTCTAACTTTTTTTGTTAATTGAAATGCATTTTTTCGATTAAGATTTACGCTTTTTGATTTCTCATTTTATAAGAGCTTTATATCTGGATTGCTTTAGTGTCTAAAAAATATTTTGAAGGTTAGAAGGAAATAAATTTGAAAAATGAGAGTTTAAAAACTAGTGAAGATAAAGACTTACATTATTTAAATATCCTACATTTAATCTTTAATTAAGGCTTAGTCAATATTTATTATCCTTTATTCTTCAAAAACTAGTTTTAATTTATTTTATTAATTGAAAGCGTAAGCAAACTTTCAAGAATATCTAAATGCATACAAGGTATTAAGTTTTTCAGTGAAGTAGAAGAAAGCATTAAATGTAATAGATGACAGAAAGGGATTATTTAGTTGATTTATAATATTGAATTAAAAGTTGCTTCTATAAGGTGAGTTTGGCTAATCAATTTTCTAAATGCACTCTACAAACTAGGTTTTTCTCTCTGTTCGATCATAACTAGCACTAAAATCATCTTTATACTTAGGTTCGAAATGCTCTAAATCTCAGTAAATAGCATTATAGCATAACTTGTGAATACATTAATGCAGGCATTTATCTCTTGTGAGACCCTAAGATTTATCAATTTCTTTGCATGTTTTACTTGCACATCTATCTCTAGCTTCGTTATAGTTTATTTTTTCAGATTCTTTAGAAAGCACAATAGCAAATAATAAAACAATCATAAAGGTAGTTACTTTAGCAAATCAACTTTTCATGTTTATTTTACTTAGAATAAAGAAAAAATAAAGTTTGATTTAGATGAAAATATTTTATTTAGAATTTATTATTTAAAGGTCTTCTTTAACTCCTGGTAACTTTCTTACCCATTCAGGATGCATTCTGTAGCATTTTTTGAATTCCATATATCTAGCTTTTATAACTTGAGTCCAAGATTCGTCTATTTAGAAATCAGGACCAATTTCTATATCTCCGTATATTAGATCATAACAATGAGCTGATACGCACTTTTTAGAGCACAAGTTTAGTGCGTTTTTGTTTTTTTTTGGAACTACTTCTTGATAGCAATAGGCATCACATGCATTAGATATTTAAGCCCATCCTTTTTAAGCCTCTACAGCTATTTATATTAAAAGTATGAGAAATAGTAGATACCTCTTAGCCTACATTTTATTAAATAAATCTTAATTTAAAATTAAATGAAATTACAATTAAATTGGCAATCATATAAGAATCTTCTTTCCTATATTCAAAGCTATTTAAGCTTACTTATCTCTTATTTTTAAGCAACTATAGAAATTTGCTATATTATTGCTTGTATTTACTTCTATAATTTTAATAATTTCCCTATTTAGTGATTTGAAAGTTTATATAATGATAAGAATTACATTATTCAATTTATTTAGATTAGTAGTAAACGTCTTAAAAGCATGCTATACTTGGTTACTTTCTTTATTCCCTTATAATTAAAAAAATTGTTATTCTTTACTGTTGTAAATAAGTTTCTCACTCATAAGAATTAATAGCTCAGTTAGTACATTTATTAATCTTGCCTAATTATAAGTTTCTACTAAGTAAGCAATCTAGATGGTTCTATTAATAGATTAATTCTACTTAGTTAATAAAGACAGCTAATTTAAACTATAATTAAATAATGCTTTATTGCTTTAGCTTCACTATATTTAAATAATCCTTCATTTAAATTTTAAATTAGTTCTACTTGCTTAAACTAAGCCTATTTATCAGAAATATTTCAGTTAACTGTAAATTTTCTTAAAACTAAACTAAATAATCTTAATATTTAGCAACTTGCTCAGTTTAATAAAAATAAAGCATTTATTGACTACAAAGGAGAATAAATTAAAGAGAGTAATTCCTTACTAAATAACATAAGGAAGAAAGGTATAAAGAGAAGGATTAAACAGAAGAATAGTTTAAATTAAATAAAGAGGAATAAAAATAAATTTACAGTAATGTCTAGATAACTAACTATTAAGTTTGAATAGCAAGTTTAAGTTGTTGAGTTCGAACCTAGCGATGGAATAGAAGTTCTTAATTTCTAGATTTTTTCTTTATTTGGAGTACCACCTGAATTTTAATAGTTGATGGTATAAAATAAGGAGTTAAGTAGTAGCTAATTATAGCATGTTTAGGAAATAACTGTCTAAGTTAAAATAGAGATTTGCACTAAATGCTATATAGAAGAGGCTTTTATGCAGCCAGGATTTAGTATAGAAAATAGATAAATATGCTTACCCTGCTAACAGATTTGTAAGTAAAATAAGATGGGAACTCCTTCAATTATTTTTTCATAATGTTAATGTGGCGAAGATTGCCTATTTGCTCAAAGGATTAGAAGTGAGGATAGTGAAATATAGAATTGACTTAAAGGAAGACTTTAACAAATGATCTAGCAAAGGTAAGGCAAGGAAGAATAAAAATTCGAAAGACGTCTATTAGGTGATATCGAATGAGTAAATCGATACGAAAATCCAGAACTTTAAGCTAAGGCACTTAGCTGTTTACCTGATTTTCATACAGAGGATAAAAAGGAACTTATAAAAAGATTATTAAAATGGTTCAAGCGAGATTTTTTTTAATGGTGTAACTCACCTATTTGTTGTGGAAAACCTAGTAAAGGAATTGGAACCGGACAGCCTACATAAGAAGAACTAAGACACCTAGGCCCTCAAGTAGAACTTTATGCTTGCTAAGTATGCAATTCTTAATTAAGATTTCCTAGATATAATGATCCTGGAAAATTGTTAGAAACAAGAAAAGGAAGATGCGGAGAGTGGGCTAATTGCTTCAGTTTGTTTTGCCGAGCATTAGGATTTGAGATAAGGGTTGTATTTGACTGGACAGATCATGTTTGAACAGAGGTTCTATTAGAAGGAAAATGGACTCATTTAGATAGTTGTGAAGAAGCTTTTGATAATCCCTTGTTATACGAATAAGGTTGAGGAAAAAAACTAACTTACTGCATTGCAGCACATAGAACCCACTTATCTGATGTTACTTAACGCTATAGTAAAAAATGAAATGAAGTATAGACTAGAAGAACTCTTGTAAACGAATAATGACTAGCAAGTACTATTAAAAGACTTTCTAAAAAACCAATTTAAGAAAACTTTGACAACAGAGAAGAAGTTAAATAAGAGGAATAAATTCCTAGATAGAGCGGAGATATTGAATGGAGATAAGCAAGAGGAGAAATGGGTAATTAGGAATTAAAAGAACATAATTTAGAATAACAAACTAAAGTTGAAGAACAAAAAATTGAAAAAAAAGAAGAGCCAAAGTTATTAGAATAAAAGGAAATATAGCAAAAATAAGAAAAATCTAAGTAAGAACCTCAAATCAGCGTAAAATAATAATTTGAAATAATATTTAAAAAACTCTTCTAATAAATGACTGAAGGATGTGGAAAAGAAAACTGCACTAATTCAGATTGCAAAATAAAGAATTTGTCTAAAAACTAGATTGCAGCTCTTTGCTTACAAAAAGTAAAAGAAAACAATTTCAAATTTTGCGAATCGTGAGATTCTAACTTAATAATACTTTCATTTTAATAATAAAGCTTAAATCTAAAGAATAAAAACCATAGATAGTATTCTATTTAGTCCTTATAAAAGACCTAAGATATTAAAATAATCTTTCTTTTGATCTAATCCAAAAATTAACTTCCAATTTACTTTTTCAAGATATAAAAATAATATTTCATAACTAGAAATGAAAATAAAGAGCTCTTTTAATTTTGAGATAAAATCTATTTTCACATTATTTAAAATATCAATACAATTAAGAATATCTTGAAACTTATTTGGAAATAAATCTGCTCATATAAATTTAAATATTATAAATTAAGGATATGATTTAATTAATTGCTTTAAGTAAATTAACATAAAGTTCTTCTATTTAAGTATAGAACTAAATATTTTTAATTACTTATAAACTTTTAGAAGCTAAATAATAGTTTTAGATAATCATTTAAATGAGATTTATTTCTTGCAGAATAGAATGATTAAGATTTTTAAGTATTTGCTTATCAATCTTTTTCAATTTATTGCTTACTATTGAAGTTTAGTCTTAATTATAGTAAAGTATATAAGTATAGCTTATTTTGACAAACATATCAATCATAAAGATGTATCACTAAGAATTTTTAAATATAGGAATAAGAAAAAAGATGTACTAAGAATAAAAATTATGTATATTCAAGTAATAATGCTAGCTCCTTTAAATTTGTTTGCTTTCTATAGAAACTATAATAAAATTAAGTAATTATGCAAAAGGAGAATCTTTAAATTTAGGTGAAAGTAAAGCAAATAAAAATATTTTATGTTTTTGTATAAAGATTTAAATAGATGATATTAATATAGAGATATAATAGCTAAAAAATTGACTTTTCACTTCAATAATATTTGTTTAAAATGGAATTAAGTGAAATAATTTTGCTTTCTCTAATTTCACTTTTCTTAGTTATAACAGCGGGAGTGATGTCAGGGTTAACTGTTGGACTTCTTTCTATAGATGATTTAGATATGGAACTTACTCTCTCTGTAGGAAGTGAAGAAGAAAAAATACAAGCAGAAAGAGTTTTGCCAGTAATAGAAAAGCATCATTTACTTCTTGTTTCGCTTCTCTTAACAAACGCTACTGCTATGGAAGCTTTGCCTCTTGTTCTAGATGAGCTAATGCCTGTTTGAGCTGCAATATTAGCTTCTGTCACTTTTGTACTAATATTTGGTGAAATCTTACCCTAAGCTTTTTGCGTTGGTCCAGATTAGATAAAAATAGCATCTACTATGGTTCCTATGGTAAAATTGCTAATGTGCCTTTTATATCCTATTGGAAAACCAATTGCTATGTGCCTAGATAAAATGTTCGGTCATTAAGGGAAGAAAAGATATAACATAACATAACTTAAAGCTCTTATTGACATTCATACTCAAAAGGTCTCATAGTATTAGAAAGAAATGACAAGGGATAATCAAAGATAAAAAAGCACAACTAAAAAGAGTAAAAGTAGTCATGAAGAGATTTAATTATCTGATTAGATAAATTCTAGCAGAGAAGGACCTGAGGCACCTTTGCTTGAGAAAGAAGGAAATATTATTAGAGGAGCTCTCGAAATTAGAAATAAAACAGTCAA
Source organism: Loxodes magnus (assembly GCA_946699065.1). Lineage (NCBI taxonomy): Eukaryota > Ciliophora > Karyorelictea > Loxodida > Loxodidae > Loxodes > Loxodes magnus. The sequence continues at coordinate 1,622,228 of CAMPDV010000005.1, read as the reverse complement.
AGATATTATGATTCCGTTGGAATAAGCATATATATTAAGTTGGGATTGTGTTATGGATGAAGAAAGGTTATAAGATATTCAAAAAACCCATTTTTCCAGAATACCAGTTTATAAGAATTAGAAGCATTGCATATTAGGAATTTTACTAAGTAAATAGATTGTAAAGTATGATCCATCCAGCAATTAAAAATTAAAGGATGCTGGATTTAAGCTAAAAGATCCAATAGTTGCAAATCCAAATATGCCTTTGATAGACTTATTACCATTGCTTACATAAGGTAAAAATCATATGGCCATTGTAACCAATTAAGTAAGTAATTAACTTTTAGGAAAATTAACTAAAAATGTCTCTTCATTTCAAAGAAGAGTTTACTGGAGAAGTAATAGGAATATGTACATTAGAAGATGTTCTTGAAATTCTGCTATAAATGTAAATTTATGATGAATTTGATACTGAAAATGCTAATCGAGATACTTTTAAGAAAGAGAGAAATATTCAGAAAATTATTATTAAAGAAATGCTTAAAAGTAGAGGAAATCTAAAACAATGAACTCTTTTTAATTTTGGTATTGCAATAAAAATATTCTTTATCTCATCTCTACAAATAAAAAAACTTTTTAGTCTATAATTATCTCTAGAATATAAAAGGATTATGTACAGTTTTAAAAAACTAAATTTTAGAAGCAGATATTTTGCTATTGGTATGATAACTAAATTAAAGTACTAGTATCTTCTTATTTACATGATAATTAGATAAATTATTGTTTTTTTATTTTTATATTTAATGGCTGGTATATTAAATATTCTGGCTCTTTCTTTAATAATCACAAATTAGAAATCAATAAATTAATTATTAATCTAATTTATCATAACAAGATTATGCTATATTTTGAATTGATGAGGCATATCTCATTCTCTTTTTTCATTATATTAATGGACTTAGTGCTTAATCTTAAACTTATTTATCTATTGATTTAATACTAACAATTTATCTAATAGATTCTAATTGCTACAATTAACTTATTATTCTAAGGAATAGCTATAGACTAATGCTTAAGAAAGTTATAAAGATACTATGCTATTATTTATTTAGTGATATAACTATTAATTATTCTTTTTATTATACTTACAGCTTAAGCTCAATATTTAGACTACTTTACAGTTATATTTTATCTATTTAAATTAATTTAATAATACCTTACATGCTTATAAGACTTGATTTAACCTTTCTTTTTGCTAAGATTTACATCTTATACTCTCATATCAGCTCCTGTATATTACCCTATTTATTATAAGAGGTAAGCTTAAAATATATGATATAGGAATGAAAGTTTGAAGCAAAAAGGTAAAAAGGCTAGTTACATTTGATTAGAAAGCAGCTAAATGAAATTTAGAGACTAATGATTAGAAGCGCCATGATTTAATGATGAAGCTTAATTTCTTAGCGAAGAGATTTTTTATAATTGTTATTTTAATATTAAAATGAAGCGAAAGAGTATTCTTCTTAAAAACTTGCAAAAATTATAGGAACAAGGAGAAATTGAATAACAGTCTGTAAACTCTAGTGATGAAGACAATGATTCTTTGGATGGAGTTTAGAAGTAGAGAGATCGACTTGATTCTTAATAGAATATCTTCTAAGCATTGTAAGAAAAAGACAATATTAAAGAAACTGATCTTGCTACTTAAATTTTAAGTAATTAGCATCTTAGTAAATAAGCTATTATGAAACTTGGCTAAGGATTGTTTTCTGGTAAGACTTTAGAAAAAATTTCATAGTAACGCATAAATCCTGAAGCAATCCGTATTATTTCTTCCATTGAATTAAATCACATTGACGTTGCAAGAGAAATCGCATTGAATTAAAAATTTTTAAATGAGAATTAAAATTTTGTTAACAAAGGAACTGCTACTAAAACAGCCATTGAAAAAGGACATTAGAACTTTGCAAAGGAACTGTTATAAGCTGGCTATCCTCTTCCAGAAAATTTCCTTTTAGATGCAATAAGAGACGAAGACGATAAATTAGTAAAGAAAATAATAGAGGGGAACTTCTATAAACTTGATACAGTGAAACTTGAATTTTGGTATTTGCTTAGTAAAGGTAGAATAGATTTAGCAAAGCTTTTATTTGAAAAAGAAAACACCATCCAGGATTTTGTGAATTAAAGAGGATTTCCTTCCATAGATCAAATAAAATATTTCCTTTGCGATCCTCAAATTTTAGAACCAGTTATAAAATTAGCATTATAAACAAAGGCTGATTTTTTGGCTTCAACTATGCTAGGAATGAATCCAAATATATTAAATTCATAAATAATTTAACTAGCTCTTAAGCATACTAACTTAGAGTTCATTATGAGAGTTTGGAGTGGAAATTTTACAATTAAGTAAGGAGAAAAAATAAAAAAGAGAAAACAAGTTTTCCTCAGAAACTTTATTGATTAGTATGTAGGAGAAAATATATCTGATAAGAAATCCTTCAAAAGGAGCTTAAAAATAACTCATATACTTAATTATTTCTTAAAAGAAGGAAGAACTTGGGAAGCTCATTAGGTACTATAATGACCGGATGCTGCAGTGTAGCCTGGAGTTTTGAAAATATGCTTACAATATAGATAGTAAGAGTTGACTAAAATACTCTTGTAAAATATAGAAATTATTCCATTAACTACCGAAGATATGGAAGCAGCAATTAATTATTAAATGCTTCAAACTGCTCTCATTATGCTTTAAAGAAAAGAGTGCATTGTTAGCCTTTAAAAGGAAGAAACTTAAGAGTAATTAATAAAATATTTAGCTTCTGGATAGAATTGTGCATACGCAATTGACTTATTAAATAGTGTACCCTTAAAAGATTGATAATGAGATCTCACTAAAGAATTATGCAATATAATCATTCATATGATCAAAAAGACTGAAGAAATCTTAGTTTGTCCTGCTCCAATTTTATTTTGCGTACTAGGAGCTGAATTGTGTACAAGATTGAGTGAAGCAACAGTATAGCATAAGTAAAGAACTTAAGCGGTTGTTGATAGTTTACTAGAACTTGGATTATGAATTGAAATGTCTATAAAGGACGAAGATGAATTAAGATACTATTTATTACAATGTGATTCAAGTAATAGATCTGTTCTTACAATTTTAAGTATAAATCGTTTTTATAAACTTTTGGAACATGATCAAGTTGGAGCAATAGTTTCAAAATTGTGGTAAGGAAAGTAAAAATGCTACAATGTTTATCATGCAAGCTCATTATTCAGATCTTGGGAAGCACCTGTAGGTACTGAAGATTCTATGGCATTCACTAAAGGAATTGATTCTAATAAACCTTATATTTTCTAATATGATCAATGAACAAAAGCATGTTAACTCAGATTTTGAGCATCTGCTATGTCGATATTCGCTTTGGTTGTGATTTATTAGATTGTAATATATACGTCTATTTCTCATGATTCTCTCGAAGATTTAGCAGCATAAGATCCTCCAAGATCTTGACTTCGTTTAGCTTAAGTTTGAATTTGTTGTGTAATAGCAGAAGATATTATGCATTTCGTATTCTCGACAAAATCAGGAAGAGGATTTGAGTGGGATGGATGAAAAACTTTGAATATCTTTATTTTCATCATAATGATTTTAAACATGATGGGAATTGGTAATTTACTTAAAGGAGATACCAAATTTTCAAACTCAATGATGCACAGTGTTATGATTATATTAATTTGGCTTAGATCCATGTCTGTTTTAATTACTACTAAGTTGTTTGGGCCACTTTTGAGAATGATTTATCTGATGTGTTTAGAATTGTTAGGTTTTTTGTTTATAATTTTCAGTTGAATGTTTGTATACTGTGCTATCATGACTAGTCTCTACAATAAGGATATTCCAGAGTAATTTGAAAATTTTTCACTTAGCTTCATCACACTTTTTTCGGCTAATCTAGCTACTTTTGATATTATTGCTTTTGAAAATACTACTCATCCTGAAATAGGCTATGCAATATTTTCAGTTTACCTAGTAATATCAATTATTGTTCTTATGAACTTGCTAATTGCATTGTTAACAAATATTTACAGCAGTTTAAGTACTAAAGCAGATGCTGAGCATAGAGCAGTAGTTATTTCATATTATAATAGATATTCTTGGGATGAAAGATATGGATTCTTGATTTTTTTGCCTCCACCGCTAAATGTACTAGCATTTTTTGTCACTCCAATTTTTTGAATTTCAGAAAACACTTTGGCACTAAATTAGATTTTATGCAAAACTACTTACATCTTTTATGGCTTCATTATGTGATGTTTCTTCTTTGCTTATCAAGTTATTCTATTACTCCCCATATATATTAAAGGTTTTATTGCATATGCAAAAACGGGAACTAAGAAAAAAATTATGGTAGACGCAGATTATAATGAGCGAGAAGAAGAAAACAATCAAAAGGAATCTTAGGAGAAATTTATCCCAGTCCCTCTAGGCAATAACACTGAAATAACTACAATAGTAACCAATTTTAACATCTTTAAGTTCATTGCATGGTTTTTCGTTGGTTTACCCTGGCTTACTTTTGCTGGAATAAGAGATATGTACTAATATTGGAAGCTAATGTACAAAAGCATAGAGAAATAGATTGACGAAGGTGAAAAGAATAAGTTCGAATAGCTAGTTACCTCTAAGTTCATAAAGGATATCCAAGTATGCCTAGATGATCTAAAAAAGACTAATAAAGAAAAGGTTTCTCTGGACAATTTTTTGGAAATGTGAATTTTAATAGACCATTCTATGATAAATGCTTCAAATGATGGAAAAAGCAAGCAATCTACTCCAGTTGATAATTTTACTGATAGAAACTTGATTGCTATTGAATTCTTTTCTCACTTCTCTGAAAGTTCTAGAGATTCAAACATAAACGTGAATAGAATGACTAAAATTTTACCTAAGAAGAAGGAATATTTCTAGGACTATCTAGTGCAAGTCATACATATCAACATTCCATGAATCTATAAAGCTCTTACAAGATTTTAGTAAATGGTAAGTTTCTTTATTTTAATAGAGTGAAACTGAACCCTAATAGCCTGAAGAAGCTGGACTTTCTTTGGAGTTTTTCTAAAACGTGAAAACTCAAATGAGCATTTTAGCTGGCAATTATGATTAACTTTTCAGCTCAATAAAGGAGTTAAAAATGCATCTTAATGTAGTTACAAACGAAGGAAATATTTCTAGCATGTAAATAGATAATATAAGCTAGTCTCTTAGCCTATCTACTAATTAGTAAATAAAAAAGAAACCTTTAAAATCTTAGAAGAAAGAAAAAAACAATCTACACAATAGTTAGGAGAAGGAACTACAAGAAATCCAAACCGAACAAACATAATTCTAAAATACTGAATTGGATTTAAAGTATTAGGAAGATAAAATAGTGCAGGAAATGGATTTACTAGAATAGCAGGCACTTGAAGAAGATCAGAAAAAAGAAGATGTTCTTTCGGAAACTACCTAAAAATCTCCTAAGAGTAAAAAGCACAAAAAGAATAAAGAGGGAGAAAAGAAGAAAAAAAAGAAAAAAAGCAAAAAAGATAAAGAATAAAATGAGAACCAAAAGGAAGAAAATAAGGAATGAAATGAAGAATAAGATGAATTATTATATTAAGTTTATTGATTATGATACTTTAATTATTTTAAATAAATAATAATTAAATCATATATTCATTGAAACTAACAATTAAAAATTAGACATACTATAAATTTACACATACATCTATATCTATGATTATTTACTTTAATATAACAATAAATATATATGGTAAACAAACACTTCGCAAGGAATTTGAAAATGATTTCATTTAATTTCCAAAGAAAAAGAAGTAAATAGGATAGGCTAATATATTCATATAAAATTTTTACGTATTTGAATATTCTGCTTCTTACTAAAACCTATTAAATATAGCAAGTAAGCTTTGGATTAGAAGATATTTAAGATTTTTACAACTAAATAATTTATTTTTAACAACTAATTATAGAAGTATTAAATTTACTAGAATAGATCAAGTTTTTAAAGAAGAAAACAGCAGACTATAAAAAATTAAAAAATAATAAGAAATATACTTTAGATTTATATCTTAAGAAATTAAAAAACTTCTTCTAAAACTGCAGTAAATTGGAATAGCTAATCTAACTTAGACTCAGAAAATATAAAATAAAATACATAAGCAAAATAAATTTTTATATAAAAAAGAGATGATCGATTTATTTGAAAGACAGAATTAAAATGATAAAAAGTAAAATTAAAAATATTAAGATTAAAATAAAAAAGAGGAAAAACGATTCATGTAGTATAATTTGAGGTAGATCTATATAAAAATGTTAAAACTATTTAATCAATAATTTTTATTTGTATAAAGGTAATAAAAGCAATAAAAATCAAAAGTATTATATTGGTAAAGTATGAATAGGAACTGAGAAAAAGTTTCACTGTAATGATCTAGGAAAAATTTATAGGAAAAATGAAAAATAATATTTTCAACGGGAAAATTATAGCTAAGAGATGTTGTCAATAATTAAAAATAAGAAACAAAGATACTTTAAATTTTTGTTTAACATTCAGACAGAAGAGGTTAGTGAAAACTGAATTAAAGTCTCTTCAAGAAAGGTTAATATTATTTAATATATTCAATTTTAAGATATATGTGAATATAGTTGAATTTAAATAAATATTCTTTTCTAATTAAAAAATAATAATTAATGAAAAGGACGATCTTTTTCAAGAATTGAACGAATTTTCAATAAATTTGCAATAAAATGCATAAATGAGATTCTTATATATGATTTGCTTAATTTAGTTTATTTACATACTATAATAAAGGTATTTTTAAAAGACATAACTCATAAAACAATAATAAAAGATATTAAATGAAAGAAAAAGTTAAATATTCAATTATATGGTATATCATTATAAATATCTAGTTAAATAACTAAAAAAAACACTAAATTTTTTTAATTAGCTGATATTTATTTAAACTTTTAAATTAAAAAAAATAGGTAATTATAGATAAGCCTAGTAAAAACAAAAAGGTAGAATAATTTGTTGAATAAAACTAAAAAATAATAAAATTAATTAGCAAAATATTAATAATATCTATTTAATTTTAAGGCTAAATTTTCAAAATTAAACATCATTTTGAACAGATATATTTTGCTAAATAGTAGAAAAATATTAATTATTATAAAAAAATGGCACCTAAGAAATAGTAATTTCTAGGCTCATTCGTTAAAAAACAATAAAAATAATCTAATATAACTGGATAAGAGTCTTAATAAGCTAAAGAAATTAATATAAGGAGATTACGCATAATAGGGGTAAAAAAGAATAAATAGATGAGATTATAGAGAGCGTAGCACCTCAATGGTGCGCAAATCTTTAATAAAAATTTTTAAAGTTAAAAAATTCATTTATGAAGTCTTCCACAGTGATAGTATTCCTTTGTGAATTTTTTCTTCTATAGGACCGCGATTGGATTGCTACCCTAAGAGACCCTAGTATCTGGCATCTTTCGTTATTAATGCTACTTGATGCCTCTTGGATTTTTACTTCTCTTCTCTTGGCTGGTTATTTACCTATGGGGTACTTCCTGGTACCAGAGTTTAAGTCAGTTTCAGTTGGAGGATTGCTCCTCCTTATTTATATATAATAAATATATAATACAAATTAAAATAGCAAGATAAAAGATATAAAAGTTGAAAAATTCTAGAAAATCTGATTAAATAACTGGAGCTATAAGTTCCATCATAAGGAGAAACTTTAATAAGATATAATTGTAAATATAATTAAAATGAGAGAAATTGGCAAATAATTCAATGTAGTACCTCAAAAGTTTTAATTCCAATTTTCTAAATTTTGACAGCAATAAAAGAATCACAAAAAAAGTAAGAACAATAATAAGAAGTAATTTAAAAAAGCGATAGATTAGAAATCAAGCATGCCAATGGAATTCAATTCTGAATATCAATCATAAGGACTAAATAGAAAATTTTTTCTAGTAGAAAAATTCGTTGCTACATATATTAGAAGAATCACTGCTGTCAAAATTGAAATAAAAAAGAAATAGAAAGAAATAATAAGAAATAAATTTTAGAAGAACTTTTCTTCATTGATCAACAAGGATAGGTAAATATACAGAAAAAATTCTAACTCAAGAATAAACGAATAAAATAGCAATTGGAGAAGAAACCAGAAGAATAAATAGATTTTGGGTTGACAAGGATGGATGACTAATGAAGTCTTAGGACATTCTTTAATTGAGGAGAGAGCAGGAAAAATAGAAATTAACTGCGAGACTCTTCTCTAAAACTATAAACTTGATTTTATCCTTTTTATAGACAAAATTAATTTTTACAAGATTAAATTAAATTAAATAAAAAATAATATAGTTTGCTTAATAGCTTTGATTTTTACAAGATTAAAGTAAAAATAATTAATTAAAAAGAGCTAGTATATAAACAAGAAGATATTTAAACATACAATCATATATAGGATAGAGATAGCATAGCATTTAATTATTTTTATTTATTTACCTAAAATAAAATAAAATTTAACTTTTCAATTTTTTTTGATTTTTATAAATTAAAACTTACTCTAATGGTATAAGTAATTATATGATAATTAGAATCAAAAGCAAAGAAAGACTTTTATATTAAAATAGATTGGATTTAGTATCTTCTTTTTAAAGAAATGACGAATGCTAAATATTGCATTACTTGATAATTTTTCAGCAAGATTCATATGAAACTTTGAAATTGTTCTTAAAACAAAATTAGAAATAAAGTTAGATAGATTCAATTGAAAGAACTATGTAATATTTTTAATATTAAAGCACATATAATTATTATTCTTTCACTTACCAATTTATTTAGTCAAAACGTAAAATTGTCTTTAAAAAATATGAAGAATTTAGAAAATTATTTTTCATATTTAAGTAATTATATTAAAAATTTAGTATTTTAGTAATGCTATTTAGAAGTAATCCATTTAATTAAATAAAAATCATCCTAGCAAAGTACTTATTAAGATAAGTTTAGTAGATATAAGGTATGAAATTAAAGAATCTTTAGCATAATTTAAGATTACAATATATGCAATTAGAGTATTTAAGATTTTTAATTAAAAAGGATAGAAAAGGATTGCTTTGATGGCCATGATTCTATTTGCTAAACTAAGTCACTAATAAATTATAATTAAAAACTATTATAAAGACATCTAGAATCTAGAAAATTATTAATCTTAATTGAAGTTATGTTGAAGGCATTTACAAAAGTTTGCTAGTTAGCTAGGAAATTTTTTAAAAAGTTTAACATTAATCTTAATTTAGAAAAATAAGAATATTAAAAGCTAAACACAAAAATTATTCTGAATAGGAAGTATCAGGAATTTAAAATAATTAGAAGTTTAATCGTTTAAAAGTAGAGCAAAAGAAAATCACTGTATTTATCTTTTAAATAAAGAAGAGATTGTAATAATATCTGAAAGATTTTTAGGCAGATAATAGGATATATTTTGAAATTAAAATAAACTTTTGTTTATCTTAAGAAATAATTGTGACTTAAAATCTTTATTAGCAAAATCTAATTGTTTATTTGTGTAATTATCTTTTCCAAATAAGCTAATAAATTTAAAAATCTAAATGCCTTCCATGTATTAAATTTTTGTTATTAAGCATAATCTTGTTGCTTAAAAATAAATAGAAGCAATTATAAATAAAATAATTAGATAATTTAGTTTGAAAGGTTAGAAACAAATCAATAAAATAATTGTTAACTATTGCTTTATTAGGTTACTATTGATAATATCCTTAGCATAATTAAGTCTTCTCTTTAAAATGAATGGTGCTTTCTCATTTTTCTCTAATTTTAAAATTTTATAATTTAATGATAAAATAAATTCTTCCTATTTTTACGTTTTAAACTATTAAAAAAAATGAATTTAAACATAATATTTAAATTAAAATATAAAATAAATTTATAAAAATGAATAAGGAAGATAAAAACCTAAAAGAAGGGTACTAGAGACTTCACAAACTATAATAGAAGAAGACTAGGAACAAAAAAGTAAAAGTAAAGAGCCTCAAGACACATAATAAAATAATCAATAATTAGTAAAATAAATTCTAATTAATTATAAAAAAACTAATGATTTATAAATATTAGCAAATAAGAACTTAAATAAAAGAGTAAGACTTTTAGATTATATAAAACTAAATAACTTAATTTACTAATCAAAACGATAAAGTTAATGAAGAAGAATATGAACAATTAAAAAAAATTGAGATGATGAAGAGACTAATTTGAAAAGATCATCACGAAAAAATCAAGAGAGTTTAATTAGAAAGAGATCTTATGGAAAATAAAAGAAAGGATTTTATCCATGCTAGGTTGCCTATACTGATTTAGCAGAAAACCATTGAAAAGCTTCGTTAGTTATGAAAAAATAAAATAATTATGAAAAAATACTTCAAGATAAAATAGTTCTAATGATTAAACTCAAGAATAAGAATAAATAACTAGCTCATATAAAGAATGAGAATGTTGTGATTTACCACTATATGGAAAAAATACTCTATTTGTGTAAAAGTAGAAAAATTTAATGAATTAGATGATGGAGTTATTTTTTACTTCAAATATCTTCAATTACTTCGCATTTTATTAACCTTCTGCTTTTTAATTTATGGACTTCCTTGCTTCATTAACATCTATAAGAGATCCATAGATCTGAATTGATAAAAAAATTAGACTTGAATAGAAAAGCTTTCTCTAGCCGTATTTATATTAGGAAATGACGATATTCCTATTTGATATTATATTCTTTATATAATAAACATAGTTGTTTCAATCTTAATTTTGATAATATTTGACTAAAAATGGAAAAAAATTCATGAAGAAGTTGATAAAGATAGATAAAGTCCTTCTGATTATACCATCTGAATTACTAACATTCCTAAAGGAACCACTGATGAATGACTGATATAATTTTTGTAAGGATGATCAGCTCGAAAATACGAAAAGGAAGAAAAAATAATTGTCAAAGATGTTTGTTGGAGTTATAACTTGGAAGAATGGAATAAACTCGCTAAAGAGTACCAAAATCTAAAATTATAATATTTACGTGTTAATGATTATGAAACATAATAAAAAACCTCAAAAGAAATTCAATTATTAAAAATACAAATATGAGGAATGAAAAAGTTGTGAGGATTTATTTAAAGAAATTGCAGCTATTCAGTACAAAATCGAAGAAATTGAAATCGAAGCATTGAAATCCAATTAAGAATATTTAGCAAAATATGCCTTTGTGACTTTTAATAAATAAGAAATGGTTCGTACATTAAATAAAAACCTTGGAGGAGGATGGAAAAATTAAATTATGAAAAGGGTTGTTAACAAATATTTAAGAATAAAAGATGTTGCTTAAAATTTCAATAAAAATATTTTAAAGGAGTTATATTACATGCAGAAAGAGCACCTGAACCTAGTGATATATTATGGGAGAATCTGCATGTTAGTACCACTTATAGAATTACTTTTATAACATTTTTCATATTTATGATAACTTATTAATTATAGGAACACTTTGAATTCTTTATTAAATAAAACTATTAAAAAAAAATCGACGAGGATCTTAATGAATAAAATACGAGTGATAATCTACAAGAAAGAGATCCTTCAAAGCATAATTAGATGTCTAAAAATTAAATTTTTTTCTTTTCTTCTCTACTTTCAATAAGCATGACAATTACCAATAAACTTTTATTTTAAATTATGTTGAAAAGTTCAATTAAAGAAAACTTCCTTCTTAAACATTGCATTTCAATTCACAAGCCATAAAATTGAGCATTGCTTTAATATTTACAACAGTATTAGTAATGGTAGCAATAGCATAACCTTTTAATAGTGTGGATGATTTTTTTTTCTTTTGAAATAAAGTAATAACATGTTAAGAAATGGTTTCTGTAAAACGGGCTTGTTAATGATGTTTTCGGAATTTGTTTAATGCAAAGTTTTTTGTTTACTTACTCCCTATTTTAGATATAACTTTTATTTAAAAGCTTTTTCAAAATGAAATCTGAGAAATAAAGAAAACTTGCAAATAATGGATATTCCTTAATGAGAGACTAATTAAATTTATTAGCCAGATACCTTAAACATTCCAGGATAGTATGCAAATGCTTTCAAGTTATTTGCTTTAGGATTAATATATGACTCTCTTTATCCATTATCCCTCCCTATTTGCCTTTGTGGAATTTTCATATAATATTGGGTAGATAAATACTTACTTCTGAGATAATATTTATTTCCAGTAAAACTAAAAATAAAGCTTAATTAACATTAGATAAAGCTGATTCCTTGAACTTTGTTTGTTTATTCCTTATTTGCTTTCTATTGGTATTCATGTGTGTAAGATGATTTAAATTTTTTGTTTAAATTAGTTCTGCTATTCTCTACTTAGCTGCATTTTTGAATCTAATCTTTAATTACCAAATTATGTAGAAAACTGGTGAAAAAAATTTAATAATACATAGTCACATGAAAATGAAGCTTTAAATTAAAACAGATTATGATAGATAAAATCCCTTGATTTCAGTAGAAGGATGGGAATATATCGATTTTTTTAAAGATCTAAATAACCAGAATTTAATTGATAGAGATATTCAAGCTGATTAAGTTTAATAAAAATAAAATTAAACTAATAAACCTGAAGTTCCATTTGTAAACAGTTATAAAAGCGATTTATAAAATTAAATTATTAATAAAGATTAAACCTTCGAAGAGCCTTAAGAATTCTAGTAAAATTGAATATTGCATCAAAAAAGAAGAGCATAGACCTTTTATCAAAAAAAGTTAAATGCTAAGAGTGATAAATCTTTATTTTTTCCTGATTTCGAAAGATCAAATTTTAAGAAATAGCATAAAAGGAAATTGATTGTTTAAATATATAAAATAGAGCAATAAAATAGTAGTAGTTACTTATTACTGAATATTAAAAAGACTTTAAACTATAAGAGAATTTTTAGAAGCCATAGGAATTTTAGTAATAAGAAGAAAACTAAAATCAAATTATTTAGCAAGTAATATTTTATATATAGTAAATGTATACCAGTGAATATTAATTTCAAAATCATAGTTCCATTCAGATAAAAACGAAAACTACTGAAAAGAGATTTCAATAGAAGCTTTATTAAAAGAATGAATAGCCATATTTCAATTAAAAATTTAAATGTAGAATTTGGAAGCATAAAATAAATAAAGCGAATCTACTTCTATCAATAATAATAACCCTAATAGTGTAAAGTCTAAAATGCTCAGCCTGATTTATAGTAGGTGATGTTAAATCAATGTATTTATAGCCTCAGTAAAAAAGTAAAGCAGTTGCAAGATAAAGACAGTTAGAATTGAAGAATAACTGATTTACTTTTACATTAAGCAATTTAGTTAGCTATATTTTATTAATTTTAAACAAAAATGTATCCTATTAAAAAAATAAAAACTTTATCCTTACTATTAAAATAAATAAATATCAATCTTTCGTAATTATACTACAACAAAAATAAATCTTCATAGTTATTTTGCATTTTACTAATGATGTAATTAAGATAGTTAGCAAATATATAATTAGTTTAATCTAAAAGGGCTATTATTTAAATTTTGATTGTAGCATTTTTTAAATAATGAGATATGATTCTGATTTTTAATTTCCATAATAAATTTGCATAAAATATTATTAGCTTATTGCATAACTATTAGAGACTCATGATAAAATTAAGCTTAAATCAAGAAACATAAATAGAAAACTTACTTAGAAATGAAATAAAAGATACAATAAACCCTTATAATGTGAGAATAAACAGATGAAAAACTATAAGCAAGTAACTAATAGCTAATTTAAGCTTATTCTGCTTTGACTGAGTCTAAAATTTAGCTTTAAAGAAAAATATGATATTTAACCTGCAATGGAATGATTTATTAAACGATTTTAATTTTTTAAATAACTAAAAAATATTTTCTATCAAAATTTTTAAGAAGATTGATATATGGCTTGGAACATTGTAGAGAAAACTGCAAAATTTGCTAGAGTAAATATATAGGAATGGTAATTAAAAAGAGAAAATAGATCTTGAAGATTAAGATTTAGCACCGACTCCAATAATTGACCTTTCTCATTAAAAATAAAATTAAAAGAATCAAAGCTTGATTTTTCTTAATAAAATAATCTGCTCATAAAGTAGGATAAAAAATAGCCAAAAATAAGCATAATAGAATGTTTTCTTATGTGCGTGAATATTTAATAAAAGACATCATAAAAGGAAAATTAAAGCAGATTAAGTTCAATGAAAATCACAGGATAAAAATATATGATTCATAAAAGTCTAGTCTGAATCTTGAACTACAAATAGCATTATAAGCTTGGCTCAAATGCAAAGCTTAAAAGCGAAAGCTATCTTGATAAACCAAATAAAAGAAAAATATAAAAAAAATTTTCTAATAAAGTTCTTTCTGAAATTTCAGAAAATGATAAAAATTATATAGAAATCATTGATGCATTGAATTAACTATACATTGATGAAAATTAGTTGCAATAGTTGGTGATAAATGTAAGCTGTATTTACTTTAAAGATTACATAGGGTGGGTTTGTCAAGAATAAATAGTGTAATGAATCAGTACTTTAATAAAATGAATAATATTTTTTAAATCGATATGAATTCATAATATATCAAAGAAATCTATTAGACTTGTAAAGAGTGCAAAATAAGTAAAAAAATGAAGCAATTACTTAATTTCTAACATTATTTAGAAGGAGAAAGAAATTCATCATGAAAAATAATATTTTATTTAATAATTTTTTTTAATAAATAAGAATCAAAATGGTCTCAGGCTTCAAAAATGCTAAAGACAATAAATTAAAATTGAAATAAAAGCAACAACTTAATATTGCTTAGCTATCCTTATAGATAAAGGAAGAAATTTACTTAGAAAGAATACAAAGTAATAAAATTATGAAGAGAAATTGCTAATTTCTAATTCTAAATTAAAAATAGTGTTAATATGCCTAAAAGAGTTTAATAGGATATAAGATCTGATTTAAGTATATAAAACAGTTGAAGAAATAAAAGTTAAATAATATAAACAGCTGCAAAGCGGAGTGATTTTAATTGCACAATGATTATTGAATTCATTTAAAGAGTATTTTTTCGTAATATATATTATCATAAGACTGAAAATTTATCCTAAAACATGCTAATAAATTGCTTTTAATGAGATTTGCTAATTATTTTCATTTCTAATAGTTAGGAATAATATTCTTCAAATAATTTAATTTGGTAATTTATAGAAGTTATAATTTCTATTCAGAGGAACTTTGGTTTCTCCTAAAGGTATATAGTCTTAGTGAAATTTACAAAATAAAGTATTTACAAAGAATTAATGAGAGTATTATTTACTAATTGGTAGAAAATTTAAAATATTATGATTTGATAATAAAGTAGATTAAATAAATTATATTATCTATTTATAATAATATTAAACTTCTTAGTTAAAAATCATTATATGAAAATTGGAAACATCTTTTTTAATCAATTTTAACCAATTTCATTATTGCAAATTTAAAGCTCAGGAACAAACTTTTCAATTTCAAAGATTTTTTTCATAAGAACAGTTTGATCAATAAATTTAAGTATTAGAATTTCTCAGTTATAAGTTTAAAATATATTGGTGAATATTTTCTATATTTCTATATTTCTATTTTTCTCATTTTTATATATCTTAATCAAAGATTTTAGTTACTCTAAATAAATTAAATTATTGATTATAAATAGTAATATTTTTAATGCTATAGAGATGCTATTTAGCAATTTCTTAAAATAAATAAGGAATTATTTCATAATTTTTAATTAAATCATCTCTTTAATGCTTTAACTAACAATTACAAGCAATATAATCTTATAAATACAAGCCATTTGCAAAGGGGAAAATCTAATTCTTCTGAGATTTTGACATTATTAAAGATATATTTAAAGTATAATTTTATTTTTCTCTTACCAAGAAATTAGCTTAAATTACCTTTATGCTTTAGAGATTTAATTCTTTTATTAGATATTAAATATAAGATTTATGCAGATATTAATAATATATTTAAGATATTAAAATCAATTAATTTGCTAATAAAAGATAAAAGATTTAAATATAATATTTGGTTTCAATTCTCTTAACTATGCTAATTTAAATTTTTACACTAGCAACTTAAAATCTATTATTCATAATCAATTAACTTAACTATAGAAGTTTTCTTAGTTATAATTAACTTCTCTCATTTATTCTTTTTTTATTAGTCAATAATAAATTTATGCTTAGTTCTAAAGAATGAAGAATAGAATTTTAAAGATAGAATTTTTAATCAAGCAGCATCAAGTATGTTAATTATAAATTTACTTTTTATTATGATTTAATACTTTCTAAATCATTTAGATTAAAGGATTTTATTATGTTTTATAAGTTTTATATATAATGCTTTAATTAAAAAGCCAAAATATGCTATATATCTATTAATTATAACTTAAATAAAATTATTAGCTTACGCTATCAATATATTGTCAAATTTATTAAATATTTTCACTCTATAATGAAGATTAAATATATGATCGAATTATTAATGAATTTGAGGGGCTAAAGATTTACTAACATGTTTAGTTTTTTTATAAATGTATAATATCTTTAATATAATTAATATAGCCTTAGTAAGTAATTAGCTTTATAGTCTAAAATTTAATTTTAAACTTATCCTTCTTTAAATGTATACCTTTAATTTAATAACTAAATGAGATTTTCTATGAAGTATATTAGGATAATTAATGTAATTAATATAATTTTGCTTTTAGTGTTAAGTTATTAAGCAATTATTACAATTTCTTTGTTAATGTATTACTTAATGCTTCTTTATTATTTCTATTTTAAATAATTTTAGATGATTAAATACTTTCATCATATCAGATTTAAGAATAGAATGGATATTAATTAAATTTAGATAAAAACTGCGACTAACTGAAGTTTTAATATTGCAGGCAATCTTATTAAAATATAGAATAAAATAAGCATTTTTAGAACTATTACTAAGATATTTTTACTAGAATATCTACTTTCTGATATTTAAACAAATACTCATCCTATAACTTCATTTATAGCTGCTTATTTATTTCTAATTTTATAATGTATTTATTATTAAAGTTAATTTATTCAAAATGAGGATTAAGTTTAGAGTACATAAAAGATATCTTTAAATAAAACAAATATCTTCTAGGATATTAGCATGAGATTTAAATTTATAGTTGATTAAGATAATTTTAAATTGAAGCTTTAATTTTAAAAATTGCACCATACACCTTCTCTCTTCTATTTTATATTAAAACTTAAAGTCAATTTTCATTTAAGTGTATACATAGAAAAACCATTCATAAAATACTGTAAAGCAAGCTTTCTCCTTTATACTAAATAAACTTTATTAAATCTAATCTGATTTGAATCTAAAAGTTTAGATTTTAATGCTTAGTATAATATTTTATTTATCTTCTCTTTATTATTTTGTTATACTTAGTTTTTTAGCTCTAATACAGTCTAAATTATAAGAGTAGCGATTTATAATAATAATCTAATTTAAAATAATCATGCTTATATCAGCCAAATATCTTGCTCTATATTTAATTGGTATTAATAACTCTGAATATGGATTATTAACTGAGCTTAAGAGTATTAGTGCTAAAAGGCGTGCTTACTTGCTTTTAAAAATTGTATAAATTTATGGAAGTTATAAAGTATAAGCAGATAACTTAGAATCGCTTAAAACTTCTATTTACAAAATTTGCTTGAATAAAAATAAAAAAATTTCATTTATGCGAAACGAGTTTGGATGCTAGATCATCAATCTTCAAAATACCTTCGTTCGACTCAGTTATTGATAAGAATTTACCTATCTCTTCCATAGTAAGAGCTTCTTTACCTCCTAAAGAAGTCATAACATGCTTTAAATTATCTTATACTACTACATCTTCTTATCCAAATTTTGAAAAAGCCTTTAAGGATTCTTTTACTTAATCTTCATCCATTTTTTTGCCTTTATATTTTTAAAAAAGCTAAATGAACAGCGTAAAGCTTAGAGTTTCATTTCCTCCTGCTTCAATGTCTTCAATTATTTAATCCAAGTCTTTCTCAGATAAAATGCATCCTAAGGATCTCAGAATTTTACCTAACTAACTTAAGAAAATTTCTCCGTTTGATTGAATGTCATAAAAATCGAAAATCTGTTTGCATTTTTCTTCTTCGCTTAGTTTTAGACTTTTCATATTGAAATTTTAGAGAAAAGGAATAAAATAAGTGTAAATAAAAGCTAAATATGAATTTCCTTTTAAAAAGCTTTATATTTAGCATCATTTTATTTAGTCTATTTAAGTGTTACTTTTATAATTATCAATCTATTTACTCTAGTAAGATCTGTTCTATATTTATATAGAAAGCTATAACTTTAACTTCCTTGAAACCTTTATCATTTTGTTTATAATAAGAATATTAACATTAAGTTATCTTTTATTAAAAAGAGCATGCTCTACTATTCTTTTTATAATACCTCTAATATATTAACTTCTTTAGTTATATTAGATTATATGCTAAATGTAAACTTTTAAATTAGTTTAACTATTATTATAGAAATAGTTTAAATTTAAGTCTCAAAGGTTAATAATAACAATAGATAGCTTAAAGAATAATAGTTTAATGCTCTATTTACATTTGTAGCATAAAGTTTAGATATTCTCCTTTAGGCTTATTTGGCTATTAAATTTAATCTTATATTATTTTAACTAATAAATAGATAAACTTAATAGTTATTGATTGTGCATAGCTTATGATATCAGTTCTTAGTAAAAGTATAACTAGATGTAATAAAAAGGATTTATTAGTTTATACAAGTACAGCTTAATAGTATAAAGTTGCTTATTCCTTTAGCAACTTATTAAGTTAACTTTATTTTATTTCAGTTTTGCTATTAAAATTGATTAATTATCTATAGGATAACTATTAGGTTAAACTAAAAATAGTTATTATAATTATAAAGGAATAGCTTTAATTTATTAAGCTAATAGTATCTAGTTGTAGAGTAAAAATCTAGATTTGAAGCATTATTATTTGGTTATTTAAAGGGTAAAAAAGGTCCTTTATGTTTTAAATAGGCTAATCAAAAATAATAAGCTAATTAATTAAACTTTAAGCTAGATATAAAATTTAAAATATTAATTTCATAGCTAAAGTCAAAAGTTCGATCAATCATAGCTTTATACTCTCATACCTTAAAAGCGAAGCAGTTAGATAAATAGCAATGATTAAATAAGTAGAGTAAATAATATAGTATACTAGTATAAATAAATTACTTTTTTAAGTAATTAAATAAGAAATAATTAATAAGCATCATAAGCGATACTTTAAATTATTAAAAGTTTGCTTTATAGTGCTAATTAGAAAGTTTATAAACTATTCTTCAGTCTGATAAATTATTTTAATTCCTTAAACTTTAACTAAGTCTCTATCTTTAAATCTTTTAAATTAGAGATTCAAATTATTTAGAAATATAATCTTCTTAATTTTCTGGATATTCTAGTGATATGCAATAGCTCTTAGAATTTATAGAGAAAATAATTTATTTAAGGCTAACAAGTAGCAAGCTTCTAAAACAGATAGTAGATTCCAAATGTTTAAAGGAAATTTAGTAGATTACTAAAAATGGGTAGAGATAAGACTTAGAGGCTACTTAAAAATGAATGAATCAAAAGTAAAAAATATTTAAATTTGCTCCTTTTTAAAGCTGAAGGATCATCTTTTTAATATAAAATTCGGTTTCAATAATTAATAATAAAAAATGAAAGATAAAGACTTATTTTCTCAAGCTTAAATTATGGAATAGCTTGGTATTGAAGAGTAAGTTTTTATATTAGGTCAGATTAAGATAAAATAGAAAAGTTGCTAGGGAAATATCTTAAATAAAAAGAGCAAAATACCTCCAAATTAGAATAAGCAATATTATAAGAACTTAAATAAGATTCATGTGAAGATTTGAAAGTTAAAGCAAAGTAATAAAACCCTAGAAAGATTAAAAAAAAATAATAATAGAAAAATAAGAGTAAACTATATATATGCTAAACCAAGTGAATCTTGCCTAAAGATCACTTGATCACTGCTACATATGACGTAATTATGGATATAATGGTAGTTTTCTCAGTGCTTTCTTGCTTGTATTTGTAAGTTTTTATTTAGTGTTACCTTCGATGAGCCAGATAATTTAGAATTTGATACAACTGTGCAAGTATTCTTTTGAGTTGAATTGTTCTTAAACTTCAATACAGAAAGAGTGGGAAAGAATTAAGAAAAATTGCAGACTAGAACGGAAATAGCTAAGAACTATATTTTGTCCCATTAATTTTGATTTGATGCAATAGCAGTATGACCATGGAGAATGTTTTGAAAAGATTAAGACATTTCAGGAGAATACTATTTCCGTTTAGTTCGGTTTTATAGAATAATGGACGTTATAGACTTTATTGATGAATAAGGAATAACAGTTCTAATAAAATAAATAAAGGTTTAAATACTCTAATTTAAGTACAGAAAAGCATCTAAATAGGTAAGAAAGAAAGTAATTAAGGAATATACTTAAGAAAAAAACTATGTCAACTTCTAGCTTAAGTTTTGAGGAAATCTAGTTAAACTATTATCTCAACTTCTATTGCTTCATTATATATTGGGATGCTGATGATATTTCTATGTTACCGAAATAGTAAACCCTAATAAGGATGAAATCTATTTCTACGAAAAGTTTGAATTAGAAAATGAAACAGCAGCTACTGCTGCTATAATGAGTTGCTACTATATGATGACCACTTTAGTAACTGTTGGATATGGAGACAAATTACCTTCTTGTGTAGATGAATTTGCAATGATAGTTGTAATTATGGTATGTTGTATTGCTATTTTTGGCTATATTATGGGAAGTGTAAACGCTGAATTGAAACAACTAGAGGAGAATGAAAAGAGAAAAACAAATACTGACAAGCTGCTTTAGCTTGACTTCTGGATGGATAAAATAGAAAATAAGAGGAAATTGACTAGTTAATTCAAGTAAAAAGTTTTCAATCACTTTTTGTACTATTGGAAAGCAGACAGATTAGTAGGAATGTCAAAAAAATACTGGAAATGCTCAGATATTGGAGAAATGCTAGAAATAGATGATCCATTTTTATCGAAACTTGATGTAAAACTCTTGGATAATATAATGAAATACATATTTGGAGACATTTTCTACTTTTTCCGATGATTTTTCAATCCAGAAGGATTTGATGAGTGTTAATTTAAATACTAAATATGCTTTCATTTTTAGCCAAGAAAGTTTGATAAAGGAGAAGACATTATTTCAAAAGAGGAGTTTTAGTATGAACTAATAATGGTTACTGATGGCAACGTAATGATGGGACCCATAATTAACAACATTTAGCAATAAATTTTAAGATTTGGCAAAACAATAGTTGGGGACTATGAAATATTTACAGGAAAAAAATCTTATACAACTTTTAGAGCATTCGATATTGTATAGGCCATTGCTATTCCTGATAAACCACTCTTAATGATTCTATAGCAGGAAAGATACAAGTAACTTTATGCAAATTTAAAGTCTAAAACAGCATTAAGACATATTGAATTTAAGAAGCAATGGTAATCTTTTATTCAGGATTAAAATGTTAATTCTCAAGACGAATAGAATCAAAAAAGTTAAAATTATTCATAAGTAGATCAGTTTAATGTTGAAACTGATATCTGTGAAAATAAGGATAAAAAAGGGGAAAAAAACTCAATAGGAGATGGAGAGATGGGAATTGTTTTTAACAGCAAATCAGATTAATCAATTAAAAAGGAATAGCAAAAAGATCCTCCCATAGAAATTTAAAAGAAAAAAATCTATAATTCTAAAGAAAATTTCAAAAAGTAGATAATTTTAGAAATAGCAAGCAGTATAAGAAAAATATGTGAAAATATTCATTCTTAAGTATAATTTTATTTATTTTTAGTTAACTTTACTATAAAAATTAATCTTCCTTTGAACTGCAATGCAAACTATTTTAAGCACAAATCATCTTCATCAATACCTTTAACTTTTATTTAATAATTTACATTTAAGATAAAGTAAAAGAGTTGCAACAATGACTTATTAAAAACTGCTTGCAAGTCTAGCATTCCACATTTACATAATGTATTATTAGTATTAATTAAACTCAATAAATAATAAGCTCTAGTTAACGTTTTTAGTACCTTATCAATAGAATTAAATATATTACAGTCTGAGTTAATTTTCTTATTTAATACTTTAAATGATTTGATTATATTTGTAGCCTAAACTAATTTAGTATTTAAAATGATTTAAGTTGACCAGCTAATTAATTTTGCTTAGTTTATGTACTAAATAACTAATGAAGTTTAATATATACTTATTTATAATATACTTTTAAAATAATTATTTTATTCCAGCTAGTGTTTATAGCTCTTGTAAATAGTTCTAAATCCATAAATTTGAAAGTGCTACAAATTAAAGGTGTTGGTGAGATTAGAATAAAGACAGTTAAACATAACTTTTAAAATTAGAAAGAATTTAGGAAATAATTAGAAGCTAAGCTAGTAAAGAGCAATCTTAATGTGAAGCAACTCTAATTATTTTTATCTCGCTATTTCTAAATTAAATAAATCTCATTCCTAATTTTATATTAATGTCTTTATTCTAAGTAAAATCATTCCATTTTTAGTTCGATGCTAAATTTAAAAGTTATTCATAGAATAATAAGAACAAAATTTATTACTAAGAAATTTATAGTTATTGGCATTCAAACACTAATTCATCAGCTTTAGGATTATCAGCAGGTACAACAATGAAAATAAATAAAGAAATAAAACTTTAATTTGAGCTTTATGAAAAAGAATATTTATTTTGCCTTTATTAATTTTAATTTTTATACCTACTTAAATTTATTCAACTAGCATTATAAGATTAAAATATCCTGCTTAAAAAATAAACTTAGATAGGCTAATATAATTTTATGAATTAGACATATTAGATTTGCTAATAAAAAAGATTTTATAGATAAAACTCATGAATAAAAGATTAAATTTTAAGAACAAGAATATGAATAAATGAATAGTATAATAACCTTAAGTATTTATTTAGATGAAAACTAATAAGAAAGAATACTCTTTAAATTATTATTCATAATTCTAAGATAAGAACTTACAAGCTAATTTTATTAAAAAGCTCTAAAATTAATTAGTTTTGTACTCTATTCAATTTCAGTCATCAGCATTATATCTGATTATTAGTTTAAACTCTTTATTAAATTATTAATTCTTTGTTTAGTCTTTGCAGTCCTTAGTGCTTTTATTTAAAGATTAAAGCTAAATAATTTTAAATTTACTAAAATTTCATTTTATTTTTAACTTTTAAAGAGAGCTAGAATATTAAACATAAAAATTATAAAATAAAGCATATTAAAATTATCTAATAATAGAACTATGCAAAAGCTCAAATGATTTGTAAATAAAGGTATAGTTAAAGCTACTAGTTAATTTTAGATTTATTCCAATCTTTTAAAATCGTATTTTGCTAAATTCTCTGATCTATCCAATTTGCTAACACTAGGATATATTAATTTTAGCGAGTTAGTCCTTGTTTATGTTTATTCCTATTTATACTTGATTTATAGCTTTTAATTTAAATAGTGTCTTAAATTTAGAATGGATTAACTCCTGTATCAAAATTATTAGACTTTTTATACACAATTTAATACTAAAATGTATAATATAAATGCTAAGGTATAATAGCAAATCTTTGTCTTAATACTGCTATTATTTTTCTAGTTTATTGTATATTATTATCTTAGCTATATTATTTAACTAATATTGTAGAAACTTTAGAAGATTATAATATAGAACCGCTTGCATAGAGGTTTATTTATTTAAATTAGTAAATTTATTTTCTATCTAAAAGTAACTTTCTAAGAAAGGCAATTTACTAGTGTTAAGTTAATAATTTGTTTGGTCGAAGTTATATAATGCTTTAACTTGATAGAATACAATCATAAAAAGTAATAAAATGCATTGCTTTTCTAATTTAATAATTATTGATTAAAAGCTTATCTTTAAATTGAGACTTTAACTATTAATTTATTCTAAAGCTATCATTATTCTAGTATGCTCATGTACTTTTAATCTTCATAGATACCAAAACTATCTTCAGCTATTATTTGTTTGGATCGTAATGATTAATGTAATACTTTAGAGAAGAAATAGTTTTGCAAGCAGAGTTATATCATAATTTAATATAAAGTTTTAGTGTAGATCTATCAAAATTGTTTCCTTATATTACACTAAGAGGAAAGTAATAACTAAAAGCATTAATGAATAATCAATAATTCATTAAGCAATCTATTAAAAACCTATAAGAGTCTTACTATTACGAAAGATAGCTAGCCAAAGATTGAATATTGACTATTTCTTAATTATATATATTTCTACTATCAATCTCAAATAGATAATTAGTTATACATTTGTAGCCTAATGCAAGTAATTTTTAGATAACTAAATATGCAAATTAGAGTCCTAAAGCTTTAATTATAGATAGAAAATTTAATTTATGTGATAGTAATTTAATTTATTGCATTTAAGATTAGACTATGCTAGTCTAATCTATTTTTAGCAAATATCTAACAATAACTCAATCTTGTATCTGGATTTTTAGTACTTAGTAAATTAGTCTAGAAAGTTTGAAAGTAAAGGCTAGTAATTATAAATATAAAGCAATTTAACTTTAAGGAATACTTAATTTGATGTAAGAATGAGAGGATTTAAATTTAATTATTAACAATGAGAAATAATAAGAACTACTAATTAGGCAATACTAATTAGGCAATACTAATTAGGCAATACTAATTAGGAAATACTAGAAAAATAAATTAATCTGCTGTAAAGCTGAAGCATACCATCTTAGTAGTAAATCGTTAATTAGGTTAAAAAATTATTAATAGAGGAAACTAAACTTTTATTTAAATTACGCTTACTAAAATGGAATTTCTTCTGAAATATTTATTTTTTGTCATAACGAAGATTTGAAAAGATAAGCCTATAAAAATGTATTAGAATAGCTTGCTTCAAAAATTTTATTTCATAAAGCTAAAAAGACAAAGTTTATCTGTTTTGATTGATATAAATTATAAAAGCAGAAATAATTTTATTTTAGTTCACATTTAGGAAATAAAAGCTAGATAGAGTTAAGAAGAATTTTAAAATAATATAAGAGATGAAAATATTTGAGATAAATAGTCTTATAATTTAAGATTTACCCAATAATAATAACTTATTGAACGCATGAAGATGCTATTATAAAATAAGATGAACACTAAGAAAGAAAATTATAAAGATTAACAAGCAAAATTACTTTATTAAAAGGAAATAATTTAAAAGTTAAATATGATAATTTGAATAATGCAATAAGCCTTATGAATGTCTCTGTTTAATAGATTTAAATTTTAGCTTAAAAATAAAAGATTCATGGCCTTATTTTAATCTAAAGTTAATTAATTTATACTAGTAAAAGGCTTAAATTAAGTAGTAACCTTAATAAAAAACCTTTTGCAATGCTTTACATCAAGTTTAGAATAAAAATATCTAAGTGAAGTAATAAAATAAGACACTTAAAAAAGAATTATAAATGTAAATGTATTTAATCATATCTAAAGCTATCAATAAGGCTAAAATATAAGTATTTGTCTCTTTAAATAGGAGTAAATATATATTATGAAATAAAATCATTATGTTAATTGAAATGTAGGCATACAAAATTAATCTTAAAGCTATTTATACGAGAGAGATAAAGTCATTAATAAAATCGCTTTTTAGCATGAATCAGAGTATTAAGAATCAATATTTCAATAGCTTCTAAAATAAATATTTCAATCATAAGTTGCAAAAATAGAAGATTAGATATTTTCTTTATAAATAAAACAATCATCTACAAATAGTTTCTAAACTAAAATTGCTTAGTAGGGTTATTTAATAAAAGAAAATGAGAATAACTAGTTCATATATTGGATGTTTTTCTTTTGATTCAAGAAAACTAAGTAATTATTTTAAATTCCTTCTATCTTTCATCAGTCTTTAGATATGACAAGCTTAATTGCAAATATTTTCATTTATCTTAAATATGAAAATACTTTGGCTTATGCAATTTTAAAGAGTTAATTAAATACCATAATGTAAATATATTCATTTTAGCAGTTTTAAATTTTTATCTTGCTGCAATGAGCTTTATTTTCTTAGATTTCTCTCTTAGAAAAGCTTTAGAAGTTCATGAAAGGAGTATTAACTGATTATTTATTCTTAATTTTCTGTTTCAGTTCAATTTCATGCTTCAATTAAGCATATAATATAAATGATCCGTAAACCAATTTAATCATACGTGGTAAAATTAGATAAAGGATAAAGGTGATAGATTGATAATAAAGAAAAAGATAAATAATGATTTTAAAATAAGCAATTCTCTCGTAAAGACATTTTAAATTAAAATTATTCAAAAATTATTTCTCCGCATTTTCAAAACCTTTCATATTGGAAGAAGCTGCCATGTCCATTCATTAATAAATGTGGGTAAACGCTATCTTCTATCTTGGACTAGTAAAATTATTATTGCTAAAAGCTTTCTTACTTTATTGTAGGATAGACTGCTGGATTTATTGCTACTTAGGGAAATCCTTGGAGATTTGTAAAATACATTTCATTATTAAAAGGGATTGACATAGGCACTGGCACTGAATTTTACATAGTATAAGGTTATCCAAATTAAAGTATAGGAATGACTGGCTAAGCTTACTGCTATAATTATATATAAGGCTGTGCAGCATAAGTAAATTCAGATAATTGATTTTAAGGTTCTTATATATGATTACTCTTCCGTTATACTTGTCTTATATAGGTTCGTTACTTCAGCTCCTAAAATCAGAAACTTACCTTGCTCTACTAGTGGGTTTTTTCATGTGCTGAGAGATTACTTGACTAAGTAAATCTTCTATTACATCCAGGAAATTTACATGCATAAGGTCTTTCTCCAGTATGAGTTCTTAAATGAGTCTTTAAATTAAAATCAAGACTGAAAGCCTTTGAGCAATATTTGCACTTAAATAATTTTTCTCCCTAAAATTAAATGTATTACCGTATGCACTAGCAGATGTCTCTTTAACTTTGAATTATCTAAAAATTTTTTTCCACAGTTTTCGTAGGTGCAAATGTATTATTTCTGGCCATGAGTCATAGCATGTTTTCTAAGAGCTGATGCATCACTAAAGCTCTTGCCACAATTTAACGAATAGCAGATAAAGACTTGCTACTTTTCTCTATTATCTGAATTACAAAACTTACTATTAGATTCGCTTTTTTTGATTTTCTTCAAGCTTTTCTGAGGGTTTATTTATGTTTCATCCCATTTTCATCCTTTTTTCGTGTTTATTAATATGATGCAAACTTTTTGCTGATGTTTTTGTATTTTGCTGCTCTGGTCATAGTCATGCAGAGGAGAGTTTTAAGAGTTATCGAAGGACAAATTCTTGTCTTTCCTTGCCTTGGTTTTGCTAATTTATGTTTCCATATTAAATATGGAAGAGCTTACTTGTCAAATTCAAAGTCAGACATATTTATGATGGAATTCTGGAATCACTTAAAAAATGCTTTTTCGTATTTATGTCTAAGCACATCTTTTGCTGAGTAAAACAAGCCTTCATCATTTAATTAATTACAACAAACCTTCTATCAACCTATTGAAGCACCTTTAACTAAAGCTTAACTAAGCTTTTAAATCTTCAATCCTTCCTATTCCTTGAATCCTAAAAATAAACATTGCTTTGATTTTCTTTATCATAGAAAATAATATATGACACCTTTTTATTCTTTAAACAAACAAAACTCAAGCATGTCATAGCTTGCTTATATTCAATCTTCACTTAACAAGCGGAATATAATTCTTTAGTTTCTACTTAAAATTTTAGTGCAAACTATATTTTAATCTATTTTGTTATACCCAATAATATTAAAAATAATATCAATTTTTATGAATTTTATTCTACAAACTTTATAAGTATTTTCAGTGTTTAAATCTTTCTAATACCACAAAATTTTATATTTAAAATAGTATTTTTCTATTTATAATTACTGGATTAAGTCTTAGTTTAGATAGTGTATCGATTTTTCTTTTATTATTAAGATTTTTTCTTACTCTAGAGTATTTATATGATTACTAAATCTTTAAATTTACCATTTTAACCTTGATTTCTATGCGCTTCTTCTTTCTATTAGTCTATGTGAATGAATATTTACATTTAAAGGTAGTTATAATAATTTTGATACAACAATCCCATTTTAAATAATAATATAAAGCTTTTACATTAGTAAAACCAAATTTAGACTAATCTACTTCTAGTCTTTCATTATTCTCACTATTCTTGCACTCTAATTTTTTTCAGCTTAACTAAGCAAGCTTTATTAGCAGCTTATATGTTATGTTAAGTTTCTTATATAATATTATGAGGCATGCTTTATTAAATGGAATGAAGTTAGATTTTCAATATACTTCACTCTTGTAAAGAAATTCCAAAGATGAGAAGAAATTGTTGAGATTTAATTACTTTCAATTAGATAGAGGAAGCTATTAAAATTAGTGAAGTTTTTTACTATTGCTGCAGCACTCTTTAAGGAATTAGGGTATTATGAGAAAAACGAGAATAATGAAATTAGAAGTATAAGCTTTCCAAATAAACAGAGGAATAAATTAAAGAAGTGAATTTATAAGATTTCTCATAAAGAGTGTTTAATTACATTCACTAGAAATAAGCAATAATGATAGTATAGGTTTCTATAACATTAAAATAATATTAATTATAGTTAAATAAACTGGAATATGATTACATGTAATCCTTTTAAGTTTTGTTTTAAATTATCAATATAAAATTAGAATTGTTTTGGTACTAAGTAATTTATACATTAGTAATATAATTATGAAAAGAACAAGTAGTGCATAATGCAAATAGTAATAGTTGATTTAATCTATTAAACAGTTGGGATAAAATTAACTTTAGGAATTGAAAGTAATTATGATTATTATTTAATATATGAAGTTAAGCAAATGCAAACTAAATGTTTGAACTAACAACAATTTATTTCAGGAGTTTGAACTGAACTAATAGTATTATTAGGTGTTTGGATCATAATAGCAGTTAAGAACTGGATCAAAGACTAAATTTGCATTTTCTACTTCTTAAAAAACAGGAGGATTGTCAGGGGCTTCTTCTTAAAGACTATCATATAAATTGAGAGAATCTTCTAATTTTATACTTTGCTTGACTTCATTTCCATTATTCACATCGAAAAATGGAGGGGAAAAGGGTCGATGTTCTTGATTTGGTTCGTCTAAATTTTCCAATCTTTCCTGTATATTAAAATCTTTTAAAGGATTATTAATACTCTCTTTCAAAGGTGAAAACACATAAAGTTTACTTTTTTGGTTATCTTAACTTGATTGATCTATTTCTAAAGGACTCTCTTCACTTTATTATTTCATTAAAGGACTTTCTGGTTTAATCGCTATACTTTGATGCACACTTTCATAGTCAAGTTCTTCAGGAATTTCCTCTATATTGTAATTAAACAACATACTCCCAAACTTAGTGTTATTTTTTTCTGTAATGTCTTAATTATCTTATTATTCAATAAATTATTCAAGTTGAATCATATCTTACTCTTCTTATGCTTGTTCAATTTAATATCTTGATTTTTGCACTTGAGATAAGTTTACAGATGCCATTAAAGAAGTAAAATCTTCTTCATTGGAAGGAAAGATTTGAAAATTATTATTAGGCTATTATATCTAAAAACCTAAAGATTCTTTTTCCTTTTGTATGCTCTGAATGTTTTTTGTGGGATTGATTTAATCATTTTCCTTATAACTACCTTTATATAATTAACTACTTTCCTTCAAAATAGGAGAAGTATAGGGATTTTAATTATGTAATAATGTCTACTTTTGAGGTGATGCTGTTCGAGGAGCTTTGACTTACTTTTTGGCTATTTTTACTTGAGATGTTTTTGGTTGACTTAGTTATGATGTTAATAAGACTGGATTTACTTCCTATTAAGAATGCTATATTTCAGTTGTTTTTGGAGGGATTCTTTTCCCAAAGGCTATTTACACTGTATTTTTCTTAGAAGCTGAAACGTTAGGCTAATTAAGTTCTTCCTTGGCAAGAAAATTTTACAAAATTGCTGGGCTGAATACTTATGTAACTTAAGTAACCCCAGGTGGAAAATCCAAACTTCTTGGTACTTGCTCACTCTCTTTCAGCTATAAAATTTCACTTTCTTCTGTAGTATCAGCCGGCGAGTTTCGCATTGAAAAAATTTTCCTTAACTTGCAAGGAGAAGAAATAGTTATATTATCAACCGATCGAAATGTATTTCCTGGAAAGCAAAAGTTTATCCAACTTACTATATCAAAAGTCAAATTCATTCAAATTCCCTTCTTAAATGCTAAATTAGGAATTCGAGCATGAAGTGGGTTAAGAACTAACTCTTTACTATTAGATGTGAATAATAATCTTCTCTTTGCGTTACTTATATCTGTAATACCTATTTCTATTGTAAAAGATCCTGGCATTATTTGAAGTTGAAAGACTAGAAAGTGTTGAACTATTGCAAGATCCTTTTTTTCATTTTTTGGAATAGTTATTTTAGATGTTTCAAGACAGAAAACATTACTCTTACATACTTTATCGTAAACTCTTTAAGGAACAGGCCCCGTTACCTTTGCTTCTAAAGGTTTAGTACCTTGAGATGATAAAATTTCTAATCATGCCATTTTTAATTTGAATAATCTTAATAGAATAATTTATTTTAGCTGTCAAATTCTCCTTTAGCCTTTATCAATGCTCTCTTGTAGGAATGTTTTAAAGATTATCCATTTCACTCATCAAATCACTGTTATACTTAAAAGTTTAGATGCAACTAAGTGGAAACTCATATCCAAAGATAAATAAAAAGGAAAGCTAGCAATTTATGCCATTAAAAGAATTAAATTCCTCGTCTCAGTCTTATCAAGTATCAATAAATCTCAATAAGATATTCAATTTATACTATTTCAATACATTAATTTAACCAAACTAAATATCACACGTTAAGTAGTCAATCAAAACAGTGAAATAAGGTATTATTATTGTATAGAAAAAGAGCTTCTAATTATTATTAAATATAAGCTATAAAATAGCTTTATTTAAAGAAAATACTTAAATTAAATAATTTTAATTTAGATATAATAAAGCAATTAGCTTTCTTTCAACTATATTCATAAAGAAATCAGTAATAAAATAAATTATATAAAGTTTAGATAAGGCAAACGCTATAATAATTTTCTGGTTAATACTTTTCTAAATGATGTATCTTTCTATAAAAGAAAGTAAACTAATTATTATCCTAGTTTATCTAATAATTTATACTATAGACATTAATATGAAATATTACTTTTGTAAACAATTTAATAATTACATTCAGCTTCTATTCATATATACTCTTTTAATTTTTAAATTAATAGATTAAATTAAGAGTATAGTACTCTTTATATTCTTTATACACTTTGCTATAAAATTTAAATATACTAAATCCCTATTACTTCTATTGGCTATAATCTAGATATTTATCTATGTTATCAGTAATTGAATAAGACTTTAATAGTTCAATTTATAACAAATAGGGTTACAATCATTTAATTATAATTATTTCTTCTTTATCTATAAAGGTTTATTTCTCAAGTAGTTCTTCAAAAAATTGATCGTCTTCCTTAAACTGTTTTTGAATTTCGTTCGTTTATAATATTTTCAGAGTATATCTTAAAATTAAAAAGATCTTTAAGCTCAGAACCTACTTTTGTATCAGGAAATTGCTTTTTTACGCTTTTTTATGCTTACTTATATGCATTTTAACCATTATTTTATTGGTAAAATTGAAATTCCTCAGCAAAATTTTTATTGCGTAATAATTAAATTTCTTTACCCGTTTCAAACCCTAAAAGGCTTCCATATTATTTTTTTTAAACTATAGGTCTCGTTCTTCTTGTTTAACCTTAGAAAAATCTCTTTACTTTTAAAATTTCTTCTTTAGTTAAGTAATTTCTGTTACCTACTCAATATTTAAGGTTATCTTTAATTTAATTATCTTCATTTATATTTTATGTTGTTCATATGTTTTTATTGGTGATTTGCTTCTCTTATGGATTGAAAAATGAGTCAACTATACTTGGAAGAGCCTTATGTTTTCCATTAACGCTTCTGCATATTGTGTTATACATTGAATCATTACCTGGCTACATCAAAATATCCATACTTTTATTCTTTTTGGATTTACTTAAATTTTCTCTTTCAATTTCAGTCATTAATTCGATTAAAGTTTTTTCAAACTCTTTTTATTGTTTTTTTTTTAATTTAGGAGAAGGACTTGTAGGAGCTGTACTTACTTTAGATGAATGTCTGTCTATTTTACCAGATAAATCAAAAAAGCTTCTTTCTTTTGATCTAACTTAATTATAAGTCTGAAAATCAAATGATTTACCATGCTTATGCGATGCAGCACTCTCTAATTTTCGTTCTTTAGAGCTTTCATTAAATTACTTAAGTTGCTGATTTAGCTTTTAATTTCCTAATTTTATTAAGTTCTTCTTTTTCTTCTTTTAAACCTAAGAAAGAAAAACATCTCCATCAGCAGAATTTCACTAAAGCTTAGCAATTTAATTCATTTATTAATTAAAAATAAAGGCTAAAAAGTAAGTTTATTATACTTTATTTCAAATTATCACTTTAAAACGAATAAAAACATAGAAATACGTTATATTTGAAACTTATATTTAGTTAAAACTTAACTTAGCAAAACCATTTACTTAAGTAATGCTGTTTAGTTTACTATTACCATTAACTTTATTATTGTAGATCGATAAATATATATGTGCGAAATATTAATGTAAGTAGGGATTGATAGCAAAGGAGAA
Organism: Loxodes magnus; assembly: GCA_946699065.1. Taxonomy (NCBI): domain Eukaryota; phylum Ciliophora; class Karyorelictea; order Loxodida; family Loxodidae; genus Loxodes; species Loxodes magnus. The sequence goes on along the minus strand of CAMPDV010000005.1, from coordinate 1,589,042 downwards.
TCTGTCAATGCTTTGCTATTTAGGGTGAATATTTGAATATTATATTTAAGAATTCAATAATAAAAGAACTCTCTCATTCTATATCTCTAATCTCCTTTCTTAAATTTAGATTTGTAATTTCCTTACTAAAGAAAATTAAAAACTAAGTAGCTATAAGAGTTTCAATGATCCAAAGCTTGTTTTATATCTATAGAGGTAAATAATTTCTTTTATGGATAAATATATTCCTTGAAAGTGATCTAATGAGGAAGTTAGTTTATGATAGACAGCGATTTATAAGATAAGATGTAAAGCCAATAAAATAAGAAGTCGGTAATTAAATAATTCTTATGATATGAAAATGAGATAGAAACGAATAAAAAAACCATAAAGTATATAAATCAAAGTAATTCCTTAAAGTTTTCACTTGCATCAAATTAGAACATTAAAATGGATTCAGCTGTCTTGTAATAAGCTTAGGCAGATAGTTCTAAATTTACTGCTACCATGGTCTGCTTCGCCTGCTTGTTTTGCTGTATTCAGTTCGAAGGTTCCGCCGAGTTTATAGCTGAACTTATCGTTTTAATAAAGTTTGACGATACTGATTGTACAGAGAATTTATACTAATGAAATATGATTTGATTAATAACTATTGCATTAACTGTTTGCGCAGGATGTGTAACTCTTCCAAATGTCAAGTTTTAAAGTTCAGGCGAAATGAGACCTATGCTAATGAATAATTAAGAGTAAAGAAGTTCTACATGCTTTAAAATCTTTCTTGCGTGCCTAAATTTTTTGTTCCTTGCTATTTAGCTGGGATGAGCTATAACTGGTTCTATTTGGTATTGGAAAAATTAAGGTACTTGCACAGATGAAGAGATAAACATTCTTACCGAAGTAATTTTATTGGCTTACTGGACAAAGTTAGGATTGGTAGTTTTATTCTGCATTTGTGTGTTTATGTTCATAGGGAATATATCTAAGGGAGCTTTTATGGCAAATCTTTTAAGTAGAGAATAGCAATGAAAAATTTGATTATGTTAAATCAATTTATTTTTAAATATATCTAATAATCTTTTTACGTAATAGAGATAAATAATCAATAATAAAGTCTTTAAAAAAACTAATAATAAAATAAATCATTAGCTTTTATTTCTATTCGCTAAATTTTCTTTCAGATTATTACTATGATATTGCATTTTCTATTCTGCTTAATCCACTCTTTTCCTTTTTATCTTTGCTTTCTGCTCTGGATCACTGCTGTATTATTTAATTTTTTCAGCCTAATTCTTCTTTTTAAGACTGAACTCAAATTCCGACTCAAAATTTTCTTAGGAATTCTGATAAATGCTAATGTTGTTTTCAATTATTGAATTATCAAGCAAAAAATGTTCTGATTACTAAAGACCGACTAGTTGTTCATAAAACTTGAATTCAGCTAATTCATTTTATTGGAAATTTTGGTCAGAAGTTATTATTTTCGGTGAGACTGTAGATCAATTTAAAGATTTGGAAGATTAAAGATTTTTCTTTTTTGATTAACCTTTTCTTTTATTTTTCCTACCTTCTATTTTATTGACAGGTTTGTTTATGTTTTTTTCCTTCTTTTCAGTTTTTGCTTTACTTTGCTTTTACCGTTAGCTTTTTTATTTTATTTTATTTTCTCGTTAGAATAAATTAGGAGGCTTATTAAACTTTTACTTTATCTATTCTTTCTTAACTTTTTAAAGAGTTACATTTTATTTTTTCTTAAATTCATTATTTTTACTTAAATCAACACTTTTAATTTTGTGTTTCCTATTTTAGGGAATCTAAACTTTAGATTTTCTATCAATGCTTTCAATAGTATAGAACTAGCCTTTAAAATCAGTAAGTATTGATGTATTTTAGATGCTTTAATTAGAGGTTTGTCTGCTTAAATTATAAAAAGAATTGGATTTTATTATTTTTTCTATTTTTTCATCACTTTAATTTTCTGGATTAGGCTGATCTTGATTTTTTTTTAATATGAGTTTACTTTTACTAATTCTTAATAATTTGTCACATACTGTATTTAAATTTCCCTAGTCTAAAAAGGATTTTTGAAGCAATTCTTATCTATTTTAGGTTTTATCTGCAGGTGATTAATGAAAGGTTTTTGAATAATATAATTTGGGAGTTTTCTTAGTTCTTAAGTTTTGCAAAGCTTGGAGAACGGAATTTTATTTTTATATTTATTGACAGTAGCTTTGATTGTTGGTTTTTTCTTCTGCATTTTCACTGTCTGAATAGCTTGACTTAATAGAACAAAGGGAATTTTTTTCTTAATTATATTTCTTAGAAAGAGTACAAGATAAGTTTCTTTCTTTACTTCTACATTTATTTAGCACTAGGCATGGCTTCTATATTTCTTAAGATACTATCTATGCTTACTCTTACTGTTCTATTTTCAATAATTTTTTTTAAATGGTTTTTTTCCTGTATAATAATTCTTTTCTTCTAGGAACTTCTTTAATTTTTTCCTTATCATGGGAGGAGCTTTTATAAGTAAATTATAGCTCTTAATTATCATTCTTAATTTCTAAATGCTAATTATTTGACTTTGCTTCTTCACAATTTCCAAAGAACTCTTCTCATAACTTTTCAATTATTTCATCTTAGATAAGTTCAAATTTTCTTATTTCACTACTCTAGCTATCTATGGCATGATTCTTCTGTTTGAAGCTTTTAACATTTTAAGAAGAAGGAACTTAATACATCAAATTTAAATTAGAATCTTATTCTTATTCCTTAGTATTATGCCAGTTAAACAAATTATTCTTAGGACTTGTATAGTACTTTGCATTAACAGAGGAAGAAGTATTATGGATATTTCAAGGAAATTGTGTTCTATATGTTTCAAAGTAGAAATTGTCTGATTCCAATAATTTTTGTGAAGCTAGATTTGTTGATTATATATCTATCTGTTCCATAATGCTTTCATTCAAGTCAATTATTGGAATTTTTTCTCTCTAGCAATCTCCTTCTTCAGTGAGTTCAAAATTATCAATATAGTTTAGAGAGCTGGCCTTACTAATCTCAGATGTCCTTTATGAACTTGGTTCTTGTTTTTAATTCTCTCTTCTATCATTCGTATTAATATCATTTGTATTCTGCTCTGTTTATTAAAGCTACTAAGCCAAATCAGCTAAAATCTTTTGTTTTCTTTCTGATATGTCACTTATTGATCTTTAATTTTAGGATAGCTCATCCTAATAATGATTTATGATAGCTTGGTTATTTAAAGTTCAATCTTACTCTTATTGAGACTATTTGGTGCTAAGTCGCTCACTTCTACTTTTATAATTATAAAAGAGTTATTCACTTTCAGAAGTGTACTAATGATTAGGATTAAAGTCTTTTTTCTTTTATTCCTTTTCATTTTAAAATTCATATTCATACTTCCCTAAGTCTAGTTTTTCGGCATACTCTTAATCAATCTCTGAATCTAGTCATTTTCCTCATCTACCTAAACCTGACATTTATGTATCTGATTTTGTTACTTAATTCTATCTTTCAAGCCTGCTAATATTAGAAGGTCAATAATTATATTAGTAACACTCCTTTTTCTACTTGTTATTAAAGGACAATTCTGAAATATCTTCTCTATAACTAGCCATTTAATTCTAATTTCCATTAGTTTCATTCTCTAAATTAAGTTCTCTAGTTGCTCCTAAATTGTTGCATCTAATACTATTGCAACTAATATGATTTCCCATTTTAATTCTTATCTTAAATAAAGGTAAAATACTATAAATATCTCAACTTTATTAATGCTGTTCTGCTATTCTATCCTATATTCATCTGCCCATTCTTGCATGGCACTCTTTATTCTTCTATTTCTCCTTAGCTATTTTCCCTTTTCCTTACCTGTTTGCTAGCAGTTAACTCTATTATTGGTGGTAAAAGCAAAGAAAGTGAAAGTTGATATTGTGACAGTAATGTAAGGGTAAATTATAGTATAAAAAGGAAATTTGCATTATATTAAGTAGACATATAAATTAATGCTGAGTGAGTGTTTATATCCTTAATTAAAGATGAATAACAATAAAATTAACGAAGGAAAATCCTGCGAAGATAAAAAAATTAAATTCCTTAGCAAGTAGAAAGAACTGAGCAAAATCCTTAGACTTCGCTAAATTTAAAGAAAAGGTAATTAAAGCCTCAAAAAAATAGCTGAATTGTTTACTAAGCTTCCATTGCTAATGAGCAAATATGAAATATGCAATAACCTATGGTACAGTAATTAATTTATCTTTTATTAAAGAGAAAATAATAAGAAAGCTCAGCTTTGCAAAATGCATTTATCTGACTAGAATGAAAAATGAATTGATTTGGAACAGCCCACTATAGCAAAGGGGTCAATTTTACATTAATTGAGTGAGAATTAATGTGTAATTAGTGGAGGATGAAATTAATTGCAAAGTTTCAACATTTACAATAATCAGAAAGCTGATAAAACATACAGCTTATATAATCATTCCTACCACTCTCTTTGCTAAAAGAAAAATCATATTTATATCTTCACGGGATATAGTCAAGAATGTACTCCTTTTGATTTACAACCTAATTGTGAAGTATATAACACTCAAACAGGTTACTTCACTGGACTTGTGTAAATACCATTTCCTGTTGAATCAAGCGGTGCTGGATTTGTTGGAGATAAAATTTACATATTTGGAGGAGGAAATGGTTAGCATGATATCACTAACATCCAGAAATTTGATCCTATACTTAATAGGTGAAACCTAAATAACGAATAGAACACTCTTAGATTACCTGTTCCATCAAACATTAGAGCAAGCTATGACTTAACTAAGATATTTGTATTTGGAAATTCTAGATACGCTTAACTCAAAAAAACTTTATTATTTGACGGGACTAATTTAGTTCTTCATGGTGATGGATATAAAGGACAGGTAACTACAAACAATCCTGTGCCTATTTATGACTTTATTTTTTCGGTTGACCAATACATCCAACTTTATGATATTAAGAAAGGAAAATGGATCTATAATTGGGTGATTTTTTGATTTATATGACTATTTAGCATGCATATTCATTATTATAATATTAAGTTTAATTATTTAAACCTTCTTATCCTTCTTTCTCTACTTCTACCTTTATGCATCTTAATATTTCATTTCCTTCTTATTTATTCAGTAAGCTTTTATCTTCCTTCTCTCATTATTATATTGAAAAATGAGACTTACTGGCTATTTTATACCGCTTATAGCTTACTTCATATATCACTTCTATTGCCTTTTAATGAAAATATTGCTTATCAACAATCATAGAAAATACTACTGAACATAAGCTTTATGTCTGTCTGTTAGAATACAATGCTAATCCATTAATTATATCTACTTAATTAATATTTACGAATCTAATAATTATATATAAAGTTTAATGTCTAAGCTTCAAAAGTAGCTGTGGAAGTATATAATAATAGGCTAAGTAATAAAGAAGATTCTGGCTTAGTATTAAAAGATAATATAGGTATTTCTATGCTTATTTTATTACTTACTATAATTACTCATCTATATTAAATTAAAGCTTCTTTATTTTAGAACTTGTCTCATTATAAAACATTAAGATTGGGGTTTATAGAAATATAATAAAGGTACTAAAGATACAACTTACAAATAAAAATACAGCAAAGGCAATAGACAGTAATAATAACGCTATTAAATTTTGCAAACAGAGCTGTCTATAAATAAAGATCCGTTGATCAATATAAACATTTGAGGTATTTATAAATCTATATAAATCAAAGCAAGAGCCTTATCTTGATTAGAGTAATTGAATGCTATCTGATTAAATTAAATTAGCTAATTAAATAAAGCAAAGCGGTAGTTTAATAAGATCATAAATGGATATTATCTAAGAATAATGCCAAAATTTAAAAAAGTAACTAGACCTTTATCAAGAGAAAGTTAAGTTTTATGATCACGAGTGAGCATTGAGGACTTAAACTTAGTACCATACAGAAGCTTTACTCAAGAACTAAATTGAGTAACTCCAAAACTAGCTTGAGATTCAAATAAAAATAAACGAAGATTTGCTTCAATAACTTAATGTACTTAAAGAATAATATTAAGCTTCTTAGAGTAAGATCTATAAATATGAAAATGATATAATTAAGCTAAAAGCTGATTTCAATGTTGTTATCAAGCAGAAGAATGATTAAACTAACTCAAAGAAACTCAAGGAACTTGAAAAAATTAAACAAGAAGTTCTTGGAACTTTGCATTAGGAACTAAAATAATCCCATTAGTTATTGCAGTAAACCTAAAAAGAAATATAAAAAGAATAGAAAGAAAAGATGGCTTTAGCTACCTCAGTCTAGAAATTGAAAATGGAACTTGAGTATTGATAAAAATAAAGTACTAATTCTCAAAATGACTAATCATTAAGAGATTTGAATAGTAAGCATAATGCATTGTAGCAAAGCCATGCTGAAGTTATGGACTAAATTCAAACTAAAGATGTAGAGGTTATGAATCTAAAGAGCAAAATACAGAAATTAAGCCAAATCTATCAACATGTTTTTTCATTGCTAACTGCATGGATTATTTCTGGTAATATGCCTACTGCTCTTGAGGTTTAGGAATTGACTTCTTCAAACAGTTCAAGATAGATACCAAACTCTGAGGAACTTAAATCACTTATCGATACTTTAAAGGAGAAACTTCCCTCTTTAAAGCCTCAATAAGAAAAAACGTTAGCTTATAAAGAAATTCTTACATAAAACACAGTACTTTAGAACTAAATATAAGAGTTAAAGTAGGAAAACTAAGATTAAAGCTACTTATTGGAAGAGTATAAAAGCAAATTTCTTAATATTTAATAGCACCAAAAAGAAAAAATCTAAGCCGAAGAATTAGAAATACAAGAACAGGCTTATCAAAATAGACAAAGTGTAGAATTCTTAAGTAAGCAAGTAGAAAATTTAAACTTGGATATAGCAGATCTTTAACTGGAACTGGAATAAATAAAAGAATAGAATTAAGAACATTCTAAGTAGATGGAATTGAAAGACATTCAGATTTATGAAAAAGACTAGTAATTGTACGAAAGAAATCAGGAACTACAGCAATTACTTCTATAGTATGAATAAACATCCCAACTAATAGAGTAATGCACTGAAACTATTAAAGAGCAAGAAACTGATTTGCAAAGTTAAATTGAAAAATAAACAAAATAGAGTTTTGAACTCTTCATATGCAAGTAAAAGCAAAATGAGCTGATAGAACAAAAAAGGTATTTAACCAAATAGAACTATGAAATGACTAGATAATTACAAGATGTGAAATAGTTTCTAAAATCCATACTATCTTAAAATGGAAAAGAAGCACTTAATGATCTAGCCTAACATCCTTTAACCAAATTCAGAGCCTGTATTTTAGTGTCAATAGCAAGTTTTAGAATTATAAATATATTTAAAAAAAGTAAAGAGATAATAGTCAGCAAAAATGAAAGGAAGTTAAATGAATTATTCTTACCATGAACTTTAAGGTTAAGAGTTCCTCATCTTTTAAATTTGAGCTAAAGTCCTAAAAGGTTTTATAGCTCTAAAAAACTTATGTAGCATCATATGAATAAGATATCTAGCTACTTTTAGCAACTCATTTAGCACAATAATGAACTACTAGCTTAATGCAAGTAGAGTTAGCTTAAATCCAAAGAAGGATTAGGAAGTAGTCTAAATAGAAATAAAGGTTTAAATTTATAGATGTTGTAGGAAGACTGTGAATATTCCTATAACAGCGAAACTGGAGAAGAATAGTTAGGACTTTCTTAAAGTAACAAGCAGAATAAAGTTAATAAAAATTTTTAAAAGAAGCTCTAGGACAATCTTTAGTAGTTGATGTATTAAGAAAAAATAATTAAGAACTTGTAAATAAGTCAGGTCCAAATTGAAACTGAGAAAAATGCACTCAGTAATGAAAATGAGAAATTACTTGCTCAAATAGAGAAGTTAAGTTTTGATTTAGAAACCAAAAAGAAAAAATTTTAGCAGATTTAAGATGTTTTTGATAAGAAGGATAATGAAATCAAAGATCACCAAGAAAAAATATAGAAGCTAACCGCTCACAATTCTCAATTAGCTCAATAAATAAAACATCTGACCGGATAAACTTTAAAACTTTGCTCTATTATCAGAAGTAAATTCAGTTTTGCCACTTCTCCAGCTAACTCTGAAATGATTCAGGATTTTGAAAATTTTCAGTATCCTTTCGATTGATCTTTAATGGTTTTGAATCTTCATTTAATTTAATTATATTTTATTTAAGCATTTATCCATAAAAACAATTTATTTAATAAATAACAAGCATTTGTAATCTGAATCCTTAGCTTTACCTTATAAGCCTTTTTTAAATTTATTGATTCTAGTAATCATCGAATAAATATAAAAATAGTATTCTAGCTTTTATTTACATTCCTTAATATTTCCTGTTTTTCTTTGAATTGCCTTAAAGAAGCATTTAATTACTATGATTGCATATTAAAAATTATTCAGCATAAAATTTCTTAAAACAGAAAGTTCAAATAGTTTGCTATTAATTTAGAAAGACATAATCTGTATTGACTTGTGTGATTAAGTTAAGAATAGGAAATAAGTGATATCTAATTAGATAGAAAATATCTTATTAATAATATTTGGATAATAAAGTTAAACTAGCTTAAGTTTAAATATAGCCAAATAATTAGCTTTAATCTTTCTAATGCATCTAGAATTCTTTCATTTATTTGATAAATATCTATAGTATATAATTATTAAATTTTGAAGTATATTAATTAAAGAGTCTATATGTTGTCTTTTTATTCGAAAGAAGAGGCATATTCACATTTAATGATTGCTAAATAAAAGAAATCTTAATAAGCTTTTTTAAAGCTGTTAACGTTATAGAGCTAAGCAAAGCTATATAATGATTTTTAATAAATTAATTGTTGATTTTTTAATAAAATGCTCTTAAAATTTAGTTTATTAATTAGTCTTGGTTTTATGTATTTATGGCTCTATTTAAATAAGTAAATACATAAAGAATGAATAATTATAATGTCTTTATAATTACTTAATCTACTTAATGTTACTTAAGAAATAAGCTAAATGGTAAATTTTATTAAACTTAACTGTAAAATTTAAATTTATTTATATAAATGAACTATATCAAGATACCCAACCACGTATTTTGATCAACAGTGCACAGATGTTAGCTACTATTAGTAGGATGATAGCGATAATCATTCCAACCTTAATACAAAATTCTCTTTTGGCCATAGAATCTATAATTTAAGATGCTTTCGTAGTATTAGTGCTTGTATCTTAAACCTAAATTATAAAATTACCTTTTGATCTACTCTTATTAGTTATTCTCTCTGCTATTTTAAATTTATCATTGTATTAGCTCCTACAGTCTCTGCTTAAAGTGCCACAGATGTCATATCTTCAATTCTTTCTCCTTATTTGAACAATTATTGAGTATTCTGTAACATTTAATCTCTGCCTGACATATTTCTAGGATTTATTTGTTGCTATGCAATTTAAATTTAAGCCTTCTGGAAGTTCTTTTTATGAGTTTCTAATTAAGTTCTCATACTTCTAAGTTTAACATTTTCGTTCTATCTGTTTTAAGGAGGAAGCGATGATAATTCCATTTCCATTTATCTTAAGCATTTATCAGCTTCATTCAAGCTAAATGCGATTTAATCAGTTTAATTTTAGTCTTAATTTTGTGGTTATTTGAGTGTTTAAAGGCCTTTTTCTATTTTTTCCTTCCACTAGAAGAATTCTTACTCATATTCATGAAACATTTCAGAAGTTTAAATCGAGCTTATCATTTTTAATTTGGATTTTAGACAATTAATTAATTCCTTAACCTTAAACTTAAGATTTTAACTTATCTCTTATTTAAATCACAAGAAGCATCTTTTCACTTAGTTAATTTTATTTCTTTTTACCTTTCCTTTCTATAATCTAATTTTTTCAAATTATAAATATCATTTTTTAGCTATTTTCTACAATCAGACCGACTATAATCGCATTCTCATTAGTTCTAAAGAAATGATTTAGATGCAAAGCTCAGTAAAACTTAAGAGTATATAAAATAATATAATTTAGATTATGTTTTAGCCATTATTTGGATACTTTCTTAGCAAGATTGAGTTCATTAATTTAACTTAAATAATTTATCTTTCTGTATATTTTCATAATTATAAGTAGAAATTATCCACATTAACAGATATTTGCAAGGATTTATTCCTAACAGTATATAAAATAGGAACTTAATAATAAATAAATTAAATTTAGCATATCTCATTATTTTGTACACAGCATAACTTCTTAGAGTTGTTTACAATAATAAAAATATCATAAGACTTCCATGCTTTGAACTGTGTTATGTTAGTAAGTCTGTAAGCCCTCGATCTGGAAAATATTGTTTGATCCATACATTTCTTGCCTCCAAGTAGTTTTTGTTCCATTTTTCTCTATAGACTTCTCCATTCTATTACAAAAAATCTATTTTCTCTTTTTTTATAACTGGATTTAAATTTTTTTTATTTTGAAACTTCAGGTAGTTCTTGCACAAGTGTAATGTGCTTTTACAAAAATAGTATTATTTTCTTATTCTAATTTCTTGTTGCATAATCTTCTATGCTCCTTGTACTTAAATGTCTATATTTTTTAATAGGTTCTGTAAAATTTAGTAGCTTTTCTAACTTTATAGGATATTTTCAATCTATTGGCTTTAGTCTTTAATTTTATATACTAAGGAATTTTTCTGGCTGAACTACTCTCGCTGGGCCTATAAAAAGTTAATCTCCCTCTCTTAATTAACCATTCTCAAATCGAGCATATCTTAAAGTCTATGGCTACTCTGTCAGTTTAATATTTTCTTTGCAGAACTTCTTAATCTCTTACTTGAGATTCAGCATCACCTTGATGAGTTGATCAAGTTCATCTAATCTAGAAGTTTGAATTCTGAGACCTCCTGGTGTAAAGCAGACTTCATCTATTTCATGGGTTTAACCTCTGTGGTAAGCGTTATTTCATCTGGATCGTTTCTGCAGCCTTTTGGTATCTTATTAGTTCTGCTACGTTCCGAGCACTTATTTCCTTGAATTCTGATTTCTTTTTTAATAATAATAATAAATTATATTATAAAGCGCGTAGTTCCCCGTTGGTGCGCAGCTCTTAATAATAATAAAAAACTAAACCTATCTAATATAAATATTATAATATGATCTCAAGTAGCAAAATTAAAGATTTAAATGATTCTTATAGAAGATTCTTAGAGTAAAACTTAATATAACAGGATGTAAAGACTAGCTATGAAGATAGAATACTTATATGTTGCTAAATGCTTATTAAATATAATGGAAACCCTTCCATACAATTATAATGACATTTATATTAGTTATTATATAGAGAGAAGCATCATAAATTAATATATTTTAAAATATACTCATAAGCTATAAGTACTTTATAGAGCATTGTGAAGAACTTTCTATTAAATTAGTAGCTAAATATAGAATCTAGATAAGTAATTTTACTTTTATACATTTAGCAAATATTAATTAAAAGTTCCTAGCAAAATAAAGTAAATTCTGATAAAAAGAATATTAAATAAATATTTCCTAATTAATTCTATTCTAAAGTTAACATATTAAAACAATTAAAATGCTAAGCTTATAAAATCCTTATATCTTTGTACTCCTTATATCGTTTTATTTTAATTCTGAATTTAATTTTTCTAATTGCGTTTCCTTATTAAAGCTAAGTTAAAAGTATATAATAAGAAAATGATAGCTAAATATACATTTTAATTTAAAATTTAAATTGAAAACATTTTATTTCTTCTAAATTTCAAAAATGCTGAGAAAGAATAATCTACATATAAGAAATGTAAATTAAATAAATTAAGTTAATATTTAAATTAAAGGGAATTTCATAGAATAAATGTATAATTATATATTAACTTCATAAAGCTATCAAATAATGCTTAAGATTTGAGATTAATATTTAATTCAATAGTAATTGATTATTGTAGAATCAAGAATAGTTAATAACCACTAAGTATTTTTAGTAAGCTAGATACTTTTTATTTTTATGCCATCAAATAGGTTTTATTAATATTTAAAAATGAGTTTCTCTGAAACTGCATACTATTAATACCTTACCTAACTATTTTGCTCTATTCTGGTGAAAATTTATATTACTTATAGTAGTAGACTGTATATTAAAATTAAAAAAATTAGAATTTTATGATATACAATCAAAAGGGTTGAAAAATTCTGCTTTATTAAATGGATTTTTGATTTCTTATTTTAATTAAAAAACTTATTTTAATATGGTAGCCTTTTACTTAAGTAGCAACTTTCTTAAGATCTTTTATCACTACATGCAATATAAATAAAACAAAGATTTACTCTAAAACCTAATTAAAAGTTAATTATATGATTAACAAAAATAAATTTTATTTAAACCTGGTTTCTTTTTATTTAGGGCTAACTTTCTGACTTATAAGCAAACTACTTTCTTAAAAATTTGAAGACTGAGGACAATAAAATGATTCTTCATAACTTTGATTTACAGTCATAGAATTTAGCATTAAGGATATATTTTGACTATAATGACATATATGAGAGGATTTGACAACTATCTTATTAAATATAAAGCTTTAAATTTAATACTTTCTTCTTTCCCTTTATTAACAATCATTACAAGCCTCAAAATCTTAATAATATAATTATATAAAATACGCAGTTAGATTAAGAGTAAAATAACTTAGCCTGAGAAAGGAGGTATTAAATTAGAAGGTAGATGACTTAATTACTTAAATAGGTTAATACTTAAATTAAATAAAATCTTTAAATTATGTTGAATAATGTGAATTTTAAGCTCCTTAGGAGCAAGTTTAAATTATAGCTAATCTTTGCTATTTCATTTTATTTATATAATTTCATAGATACCATTTTAGGAGCTATCAAATAGGTGAAGAAAGATACTTCAAAATAAAAAATAGCAATAAGTAAAAATAGCTAATTAAAAGAAAAATATAAAATCTAAAAGTAATATTGCTTGCCATCTTTTAATTGATTCTACTAAAGTAAGGAAGGCTATTAGTAAATTATTTGCTCCAGGTATAAATATTACCTATTTAAAAATTAAATACTAAATGTAAAAAATTATAGGGAACATATAAAAAACTTTAGAGAACAATAAATGCTCTATTTCTAATATTTTATGTATTAAACTATTAACTATTAACTTTTATCATTCTACTTAGATATTTAATTTTATAGAATAACTTAATCAGCTTTTTTAATGCTTCATATTAATATTTAATTAAATGGTAATAAAAGTTGATTAAGCTTTATTAATGTTTTAATAGCCTAAATAAAAAAGCATATATATAGAGATTTAATTAAAAATCTTGGCAAATGCTTAATGTTGATGAATACAAAAACAAAAAGACTTAATATAAAAAACTGATATTCTCGTATTTAAAGAAATGTCTTTAAAGAATGATTCGCAGCTACTAATAATTTTATATTAATTAAATATGTTTTTTACTACTTAATAGCATAGTTAGAGTATCTAAATCAATCTCTCATTATTTTATAATACTATATTCAGTGAGCCTCGAGTTAAAGTGCTTACCTTTTAGATAGATGTATAATGTAAATATAATTGAAGATATGGTAGTGAAGAAAAAGGATAAATTAAAATATAAAATATTATCATGTTTAATATTCTTACTTTAAGAACAACTTTAAATTGTGAGCCTATTTGAATTCTTTTACCTTTGCACTCTTTTCATTAAACGTCTGATAAGGTTTGGTTTTAGGACTAACTGTGATTTTTTTGCTTTAATGAACTTTGGCATTTGGAGATAAAAATGAGCTATCACTTTCTAGTTAGGCATCTAATTCGTTTGTTTAATATGATTCTGTTTAAGGTGCTGTTATGACGAGCTAGAGATCTCCAAGTAAGCGAGTCTTAAATTAGTGTCGTAATTTAGTTTCATTCTGTTCGTTGTTTCTTCAGGGTTGAGTCATTGCTTTGGGTTTCTAAGAAGAATTAAGCATAAAATCTATTCCTTAAATGTTTCCTGAAGTTCGCCTTTTGGAATCTCTTTAATGAGGAGAGATAAACAATGAATTGGAGCTTTTGTTCAAAGGAGAATCTGAACTTTAATCTGATTCTTCAGATGAAATAGTCTATCGTGAACTACAAGAAAAAGTAACACTTGGACAAGGTGAGTTAACTGCTTTAGTTCAGTTAACTTCTTCTTATGACTCTTCAGTCAAAGTAAGCGGAAATACTAACAAATTGTGAATCTTTTCTCTTGAAATGAGCTTACAAGATGGAGTTACTCCTGGTGAAAGTCCATTGAGATTCAATTTAACTGGCGTTTTAATTTCATTAGCAGGGGTTAATATTTAATTACTTGCAGTTAAATTTCTAAATCACTTATGTTAAAGGGCTTATTAAGCAGTTGGTCTTGCTTTAGGATTTGGATCCGTCAGATATACAACAAAATCAAGAGCATCTTTTGAAATGAATTTTCAGTGCTTAGCTTTGAAATTTATATTACATAGCTTATTTTACATAATAACTTCTTAAGGATTTTTTCCAAAAAATGGTTACTTCCCTACTAGTAATATGTATATTATTATGCCCAGTGAAAATATATCTACTTTAGGTCCATATTATTCGCCTTTTAGAATTTCAGGAGCTACATATCCTGGAGAACCGCATTTTTGAGTTAAATCTAATTTTAAGGGATCAAATTTAGTAGCTAACCCAAAGTCCACTATTTAAAATTCATAGTCGCTTGTATTAGAAGTCATTAGAATATTTTCTGGCTTTAAATCCCTGTGAACTACAAAAGCTACATCATGAAGATATATCAAAGCGCTTAGAAAATTCATTGCGAACTTAGCGGCATTTTACTCTGTAAATTTTTCTCTTTTCACTATCCTCTTAAAGAGAGAACCTTCACCACAATATTCAATTATTAGATATACAAAATCAAGATCTTCAAAAACACTAAATAAACAACAAATATTTGGATGACGTAAAGATCGCATACTATCAATTTCTTTCACGAGAGGCTTAATAAAGTCTAACCTTTATTTTAGTTGTTCCTTTGAAATTTATTTAATAGCAACTGTTTCACCTGTTTCAAGTTCAGTTCCTTCAAATACCTAAGCAAAGCTTCCTTTGCCAATAGATCTTTCAATTTTATATTAATTATCGAAATTTAGTTGAATACAGTACTCTATAATAAACCTTTAGAAATTCAAGTAAAGCAATTCACTTTCAAATAAAATAGTAAATTCTTCACCTCCTCCGAATAATTTAAAACCCTTTCCTTTTTTTGTTTTAACTGGACAGGCTCTTCTGTACTTCAAGCTAACCCATTTAAAATTATCTCCCTATTGCTCATCCTATCAAATCTACAAAACTTCATTTATTATCTTTATGTAAACTAATTGTTCCTCTTCCTATGCATTAATTAGTCACCCTTCACTTTCAAATTTGTTATCTTCAAGTAGTGAAACTTAGGTTATTAATTATTAGAGCTGATCTTAGTCTTCATTAGACTATTTCCATCCCTGAAATATAGGACTAAATTCAAGTTTTTCTTCGAAGAAGCTTTCCATTATTTAATTTCAGTAATCTGTAAGTCTCTTTCAGAATAAGTTAATAAACTTATGTATTTAAGCTTTTAAATTTAAAAATCTTTCCGTTTATTTATTATCTTACTTTTACAGTACAATAACAGTTAATACGTACTTTTTTACCTTTTCGGAACCAATAGACTCATTTTAAATTATATAAGAGAATGAGCTTTATAAATAGCTATCAAACAAAGAAGCCAGCATATGGTACTCAGATTATGCTAGACCAGATAAATAATAATATAAAGTTATTAATTAATCAATGCTCTTTCCTATTTTTCACCTACTTTACATCAATTTATCATCTCTAATTAGTTTCATAAGCCAAATATCTTTAGCACCATCAGATAAAGTAGCAATTACATAGCAAAATTATAAATAGTAGAAGATACTATTAAATACCTAAAAGGTAATAACTATAATAAAGGTATCCATTAAGCAAAAAGAGCTAATTTAAAATATATCTTTCTTTTTAAATATAAATACTTTCTAATAAATAAATATCAGATTATCCTCAATGCTCTAGCTTCTAAAACAAGTAATTTCCTTGCTGCAGAATCTTTATTAGCAACAAATGTTCAAAACTACAATTTTTCGCTTCTGTTTATATATGCTACCTAATTTTTAGCTGCTTAATACTTTTATATGTATCTAAATGCTTTTTCATATGCACTAAATTATTAATAGTTTGTGCTGCTTACGTCAAGATGTAGAATTTACTCATTAGTTGATATTTAAAAGTTTCTACAGTTTTATTTAGAATGAATTTGATCCTAGTAACTATAGAAAAGAAAATTAAATTAAAGATGAATATTTATTACTTAATTAGAAACCTTTATATTGTAGCAATAGAAGTGCTTTCATCTGCTTAAGATTAATATTTTTAAACCTAAGCTATTGAAACTCTTCATGAAGGAAAGATGGGAATAAGTCTGAAGTGAAAATAGATTAAAGTCTCCTAATAACTTGAAAGCAAATATAAAGATTTAATATAAGCTATGTATGCATTACTTAATAAATCCTACAAAATATATGCCTAGAAGCTTATATAGTAGAAGCTAGTTATAGCAATACTATTATTCATTTTAATTAATTTTGATATAAATAAAAATTTAGCATTATAAGTGACTTTCATCATTTATCCTCATCTTTAAGTTTCTTCCCCTTATAACACTCTGTCATCTTCACTAATTTAATTAAGATATGTAAGAATAAACTTTTAATGCTTGTCTTAATGAAGATTATTAAAAGCTATAATTAATTGTATTTTATCAATACAATTTATATTCACTTTTAATACTAAAATTTTAGTGAAAAAGATAGTAAGTCTTACCTTCTTTAAAAATCTACAATAGTTTCGCTGAAAATGGGATCCAATTGTTTTTGTTTTAATTTTAAAAGCAATTAATCTAAAATATTTGCCTGCTAAATAATAAATAAAGTGGCTTTATATATCATAACCTTGTAATACATTAAATCTCTTAAATTTTATAGAGTTAATCTCTTAGTTAAAAACTTTAGATTTTTAAATTAAATTAAGATTCAAAGTTATTTAGATATGTTTTAAGTTACAATCTCTATTATAAATCCAGATCTATCGCCTTTCAATAATATAGATATAGAAAACGCTATTTTATAGCTTATTTTTAGTTTAAATTTATTTAATATAATCTAGTCTGGTATTTTTATACATCTTTTTTACAAATAATTTGGAAGTTGCTTTTTAAGTCAAAGAGGCTAATTTAGGGATTTAAATTAAGGATCTATTTAGTAAAATTAGGATTAATTAGGTAGGATTAAATAGATTTTAGTAGAGAATATTAGTTAATATTATTATGTTCAAGTGCAATATATTTAACTAATACATTTAATATATTCATTCTTCTATAGTTATTTTAGAGTGCCAATTGCTATAAATCAATCTCAGTCTTATTATATCAAAAAAAAAGTAAACGATTGTTTCATTTATTAACTTAATTGTAAAGATTAATAAAAGTTCCCTACTTCAAGTGGTTCTAGGATATTAAAAGTAGATACTTGATAGGAACCTTAATTATTTTTAATTTGATATATTGAAACTAAATTAAAGGAAGGAGAAGACTAGAGTATTAAAGCAACCATTTTATTCCATAATGTAAGTCCTTTGAGCAATAAGATCTACTTAGCTCTTTCTTGCAAAATAATAAAAGCTTTTCTTTTTAAGGAATTATAGTAGTTTTGATTAGATTTAGGTTTTTATCTTTAGAATGCTATATAAGTAAGCTTTTGGTTAATAATTGAGATAAAGAAAACCTAATAATTCAACTAGAAATTTAAATTAATAAATGTCAGATAAGCAGGAAACTTTCTGGACAGACAAAAATAACTATGTAGGATATTGTCTTGGCTCAGTCAAATCTTTCGCAATTGATTCTAAAAGACTAATCAAAAAGTGTTCTAAACCTGACAGGAAAGAATATAAAAAGATTGTTGTAGCTTGTGCAATTGGATTCGCAATTATGGGATTTATCGGATACTTTGTAAAGTTACTTTTCATCCCAATTAACAACATTTTGATTGGCACTTGAACTTTTAACTCAAAACATTTAATCATTAATCTCTTTTTTCTCTCTTTAGGCTAACCTTTAAACACTTTTTTCAAAGTTTTTTATTTATCAATCAATAGCATTTGATAACATTTTCCTCTTCTTGAAATTAGCATCGACAATAGATTTGTATTTCTTTAATATAAATAAATACCTAACTACTTGCTAAGCAAATAGTAAAAAGTTAATTAAGCTACATTAAGATAAATCTCAAGTATTAGATTAAATTCCATTAAAATAAAGGTTATGCAAATTAAATAATTTCACAAAGATAAGTAAGGTAACCTATTTGTTAAACCCTTTATTTAAAGGATATATCAGTTTATATAGAAGTATTGTATAAGCAGTTTAAGTTATTTTTCAAAAGATTTAAAGTTAATTAAATAAAGACCTAGAATATATATCTAAACTAAAATACTTTCATTTAATTTAGAGGAGATTAAATATATAGTACTTAAGACTCTCTTTGGATATAATAAATTAATAAATTATTAGGAAATTTAATAGTTCCATAGTTAATAGAGACTATAATTAATGACCAAAAATAATAGCTAAGCTTATTTAAATCAATAATTAATAGAATAGAGTTAATAGAAAAAGTTAATCAATAGTTAACAAATGTATATTTAAAATTAAATAGAGCTCTAAGTGAGTTTAGCTAGTAAAAATATGAAATATCATATGATTATAGTTCTTAAGCATATCTATAAGATTATCTTCAAGTTATTCAAATAAATATTCTTTATCTTTTTTGACTTAAGTATACTCAAATCTATTCTTAGTTTCTTTCTTAAGTTTTATTTTACAAGCTTATAATGAATTGAGAAATTTATCAGGCTACTTAAAAAAAATCTTGAATATTTAAATAAAGATAGAGATATAAGCTATTTCTATAAATATTCTACTAGTTACTCAATTAGAGATATTAATAGTATACAAATGAGAAAATTTACTTCTCCAATTAAAAATAAGAAAGATAGAATGTATAAAAATAGGATTAAATTAAGTATAAATTAGTAAAAATTGCTTTAGCAATGCTAAGGAATAATCAATTAGCTAATTAAAAATTAGAATTTATTAATATTAGCACAATCTTTTTGCTTTATTACAGATTAGTTATTTAATTTAAAGGCTCTTACTAGTTTACCTTCTATATATCTTGCTTATTCATGGTATTTTATAATTAATTCAGATAAAGTTTATTTTATTGCTAAAATTTAGTTAAAAGAGAGAAATTAAGTATTTGCTGATTAACGAATTAAAGCGCTGTATTATTATAGCAGATAAAGAAAAATTTGGATGTTGTAGAGACAATTTTGATATAATAGTACCAATAGAAATAAAAAAGAAATTACTTCTAAGCTATAAAAATTTACATTAATAAATAACCAAAAAGCTTAATAGAACAAATAAAAAAGACTTTAATGTAATAATTATTTAATATATTTTAACTTAACTCTATAAATAGCTGCTTTAATAAGTCATAACCTTTTGCTAGTAGAAACTCTATAGAAAGAATAGAAATTTAGCTTATATTGTATTTAATAAATTCTGATGTTGAACTTGAGAGAATTTGCTCAAATATCATTCTTAAATTTAATAAAATACATTTGTGCTTTTGATAAAAGTTCGAAAGACTAAGTTGCAAGGGATTATAATAACTATTTTCTGTGGATTAATTCTCTATTCATTTTTCGAATTTTATACACCTTTATAGAAAAAAGGTATGAATTCTAGGTGGAATTTAGTTGATACCTTGAATAAGCAAATAAATATTTAGATGAAAAAAGTAAAACTTCTTAATTTAAGTTATTGCTTTCTTTGGATAATTTAGCAAAGGGAAAAGTTTTGAAAATAAAATTAGGCTGAAAAAATTTGAAGAAGGATTGAATAAGCTGCTTTTTATAAAGATCATGCTAGATCTAAAATGGATTTTAATTTGCTATGAATTTTGTTTCTTCTTAAGATATAAGTAATATTGATTTGGTGTAAGGCACTAATTTTTAATAATAAACAAAAGTTTCTAAGATGATCTAGATTTTTATTGATAGAGTAATATAATCTGATATCGATATAGTTAGTTTCTATATCTTATTGCATTAAACAATTTTATAGTTTTTAAGATTGATTGTAAAAATATAAAGAATAATAGTTTATATATAAATTAGATCTAATATATGAGCAGAAGGATCAGGCTTAATATTTAAGCACCTTTATAACTAAAAATTAATTTTTCTTTATTTATAGAAATCTCTTAAGATTCTTGCTGGAATAGCTGATTATTTTACCTAGTTGATTACCTTAATCCAGATTTAAGCTATTAAAATAAGATTCATGCTATATACTTAAAACTATTAAGAAATAAAATTGAAGTAAATAGTTTCCCTTGCTAAACAAGAAAAAAGAAAGCAGAAAGAAGAAGAAAAAATCATTTTAATTATATATATTAAAATAAAAGAAGAGTGTAAGTCACTTCTTAGATATACTTTTGGAAAATAATCTTAAGCTATATTAAAGTTAACTTAAAATGAGTTATTGTAATAAAATAACTAATTTCTACTTCTTAAAATATTATTTTTACCAGGAAGAAAAATAAAAATAAACACATTTTATATTTATTGCAAGTATCTTTGTAACTGGATAGAAAATAATATAAGCTATTTGAAATATTCTTAATCAAATAAAAACAAAAATAGGTTTAGTTCTTGAGAAAAATTAAGCGTAATAAGGGTAAAATTGTTTTAAACATATAATGCAGATTTTAAGCAAAAATTTTTTTCATTTTTAAAACCGAGAGGTTTGATGTTTAGAAGCTGTAGTAAAATTGAAATTTCTATTAAAATTTTGTAAATTTGGAATAAGATATTTATAGTTAATAGTAAATTAAGTAAATTGTTATAAAACTTTTAATCTAAATTTTTTTAGATATATAATATAAAATATTATGAAGAGATAATTATAATAGATTCCGCATTCTAATTCAATTAGTCATTTATAAATTATATAGTTATAAATTAAAAAGGATTTTAGAGATCATAAAGATTTATAGTTTAACCATTTTTAATTTAAAATTAATAGTTTAATATTTAATTCATGTTTAATGAAAAACAGTTTTAAAAACGATTCTAATAATAGTTTTAAAACGGCTAGTGACAGATTAAAAGCTGAATTATAATAAAAGATTAAATAAAAAGAAAACATGATGATTATTTTCAGTTATCCCTGGCAGTCTCATGGTGATAAATTAAAATCTGATCTTGTCTTCCTCCAAAATCTTCTTCAGAGATTAATATTTGATCTCCTAAGCAAGATTTCTAATTTTTAAATTATTATAAAAAATAAATTAACCACACAAAAGAGTAGATAAATACTTTTAGACATAAGCTTATCACAATTTCTTATAACTTATGCTTACAAGAAATGTGTTGATAAGTAGTTTGATCTTAAACAAATTATAATTTAAACTTTATTTCACACTCAAATTTTAATAAAATAATCCTAAGTAAAACCTTTCATTAGATTTGCTCTTATTTAGCTTTATGGAGTAGTATTTAAATTAAAATATCAGTGGGAAAGATTGAGTTTAATTCTTTTGTCTTGATAATTTTGATCTAACAAATATTCCTAATTTTTAACTATTTTCTCAGCTTCAATTAATAATTTAGATAATGGAATAAATAAACCATCTATAGCAAAATGTTTATGAATATTTATTTCAAAAGAAAGCATATATCTCTTATCTTACTATTAAGATATAGATTAAATAAATCTTATATAGTGTTAGTTATCATTTAAATTTAGTATCCTTAATTTTATAAAGCAAGATTCTATCTACTTTTAGAATTAGTACTCACTTTTTTTGATCTATCATTTTTATTTAATTTTTTTAATATTAGTGGAAATTTTATCATAGCAAATAGTACTAAAGTTTTACTAAAATAACAAATAAAGAGAAAATTAAGCTATTTAATAGTTAAAGATTGTGCATAGCAATGTATTTTATTAATCTACTTTAAATAAGCATAAAGCTTTGTATTTAAATTATCTACTATTAAGATTTAAAGATAGATAAATAGCTTTTAGATAAAATAAATAACTTATATGTAGAAACTTAATATTAAAATAGTAATTTTTGCTATTTTTTATAAATAAAGCTTCTAATATATCTAGAATAATATATGTAGCTTATAGAATATACAACTAGTTATATTTGGATATACATTATTTCAAATGCTTTAAAATTAAAATTCTAATAGATTAGTAATCAATTATACAAACCAACTCTACTTTCTTATAAACATATGCTTTTTATATAAAAATCCTATTTTATTATAACAATCTTTTTAAGAATTTTCTAAACAGGTATATCATAATGAGATATCAAGTTAGATAAAAAACTATTTTTTTAATTAAAGTTTAATAGAGTTGAAATAAATAAAAAATTGGCTTTATTAAGTTAAAGGTGTATTTTTATTTAAATATAGTCTAAATATTTAATATGATAGAAAATGTTTAAGAATGCTAAAAGTGTAAAAAATATATAATATCAAAGAAGAATTATTTAATTTTAAATTTATAATCAAACAATCTTCACAATCATGGAAAAAAGTAATATATATTATTAAAAATTAGATATGCTATCAATTCTTAAAATATTTGAAATTTTATTTTGTTTCTTGTTGAAGGCAGCAATAAAATCATAAATAACAAAATAATAAAAATAAACTTTAAAGAAATTCTAGATAAGCATATATTAAATAATATAAATTTTAAATTATTATAAAGTAATATCTCTTCTTTTAAATAATACCAGTATAAATATTTATATATTTTATAACTAACACACTAATTTTTAAAGAGCAAGATAAATCTTTATACACATTGTAATATATTTTTACTTGTTAAAATCTAGTAATAGAAATTTTGTTTAAATGAAATAAAAGAAAGTAAACTTAAAAGCAAATATTTATAAAATGTTTCCTCAAACATTTATTATTTTCTCTATAATTAAAGCTAAATTCTATTTATATTTGCATTTTTATGAAAAAGCGGGTTCTATTTCGTTCGTCTAAAAAAGTTTGAATTTATTGGTTTTTTAGGACTACTTTACTAAAATAAGAAAAATATAAATTGATGAATCTTCATATATAAAGTAATAGAAGCAAGAGATATAATATCCTCTTAAAATAGAGCTAAAAGCTTTTAATATATGATATACAACGCTGAAAATATGACTAAATTATTAAATGCTATTAATTTATATAAATAAACATTTAATTTAAGATATTAAAATTGAAGTTATTTTTAGATATAAATCTTTAAAAATTTGTATCTAAGCTTACAAAATTACTTCTTATAACTATTTATAACTTAATCTGTTTAAAAACTATAAAATTAAAAGAAATTCTAATTATTTCTTATTATTTAAAATTTCTCTCTTAATAAAGCCTTTTTTATAATTTTTCTCTTTTATATCTAATTAAGTAGCAAATATATAGAATAAATATTATGTACAATTACATCAAATTTACTATTTAGTTTAATATATATCTATTAATTAAATTGTTTGAAATATCAAATTTCTTTCAAATTTTAGTTTTTATTTATTTATAATAAATAAGTGTTTCTTTATAGTTATTTTAAATATTAACTACTTCGAAGTAGTAAAATCTACTATATAATGAATAGTCAGAATATAATAATAAAAAATTTAAATGGTACTTTGTTATAACAGTAATGCTAGCGATAAATTAAAAACTCTTTTAAATATAAGAGCTCTATCTATGATTAATATTTAAAATATATAAAATTTTTAATTTTTATAAATAAACTCAAAAGATTTTGTGTAACAAAGTTTATAAAAAGCAAACATATTATAATCAATCATTGAGGGACTTACTATTTAAAATACATAATTTCGCATTTTTTCGACCATAAATTACAAAACTGGCAATTCATCCTATATTTAGATATATCCTAAGGTTCCCACAAATTTACGAATTTCTTAAATCTGCTAAAGTTATTACCAATTTTTAAATTAAAAAGCATTCTACATTATTAGTATCATCTATCTATTTTTTTCAATTTCAGATATTTCAAAAACCAATAGTTTGAAATTATGATAAATTGTAAAATAAACATCAATTAGTATGAAGTTGCCTTTATAGCATGATTATTTAAATTGATTGAAGAGCTTGAGGGTATAAGATAAATGAAAATAAAATGAAAAGTATGGATCACTTTTAATTAAATATTATATTCAGCTCTAAATTTTTCATTATCGTACGTTAGTTCTTCTTGTCAAGAAATTTTAAATATAAAAGATATTTTTACCAACAAAGAAATATAAAAAGGATAAAACAGAAATAATAATCTAAATATTTAATATTTTGATTAGAAACTAAATATTTGTTCATTATCAAAGTGTTCACTAGTTTAAAAAAAGCAGAGAATTTTGAATAAAAATAAATAGCTATCTACAAAAAAGCAAAAAATTAATTGAAATTGAAGTTTATAACTTTGAATAAACAATAAGGAAACAACGATAAAAAAAAGATTCTTAATTAATTTTTAAATCATAGAAAAGATAAAAAAAAATCTAATAAAATAAATCTCTTCTTATTAGTAAAATTACTTATAATCTTCAGCAAATGATGAATATTTAAAAACAAAATAAATTCATAAAAATGAAAAAAGTGTAAAAATATATAAGAAAGCACTATCAATTCAAAAACAATATTTGGAGGTGACTTTTTGAAGAAAAAAATATATAAAAAACAAATATATTGCATAAAAAAAATTGTATGACTAAAGTAAATGCTTGGAAAACTAAAATATTTCATAGATGAAAGAATATTTTCATTTATGCTAGATATCCACTTTAGAAATTTCTTTTTGATTTTCTTTTCAATTAAATAAAAAATATTAAACAAGTTATTACAAATGTTTAGAATTCTTAAAAATAATTATAGAATATTAAAACAGTATATTTTATAAACAACTTTTAGTTTTTAAAAATATTTTTTTAGAAAATGTAACTAATATAATTACTGCAAGATTGTTTCAAAGCTGAAATAGTTTTTATTGTCATCATTATAAAAGAGTTCGAAAAAAAATTTAGTAAATTGAATTTCGAGTTTTTTTAATCTATTTATTTTTATTTTTAAATAACTAAAGATCTTTTTAAAAAAATCTAAAAAGGCTTTATAGCCGTTGATTTAGTCAAAATTTTAAGAACTTTTTGAAGACTGTTAATTATCTATTTAATTTTAAAAGAAAAATATATTTTGAATTGACTGAATCTTCTTTTATAGAAGGCGGTTTTCTCACATGAACGGAATAATATAAAGTCAATTTATAAACTATCAAAATATAAAATGTGAGTCAAGTGTTTTATACGTTCCTTGACTTAATATCTATTTATTATTTATAAGTTAAGTTTTATTTTGCTTTCAACGTATTTTTTTAATTTAATTTGTCATCCCTTTTGTTACTTCACGTTCAGCGTTTTTTTTGTCGAGTGATAGATTTTGAATCCAACAAAATTAATTTTCACTTTTTCAAAACCTATATGCGCACCCAAAGGTGATTTACAATATTTTATGAATTTTTTATTTTATGCAAATGGTTCAAGATCTATGTATATTAAAAAAAATGATAAATCAACTAATACTAAATGGTTTAACCCATTTTATTTTATTTTAAATAATAAAATGAAATTAGTTTAATAAAATTTTAGTCTTTTTTTATTTTTCTTTCAATTTCATTATATTTAAAGATTGAATAAATTTAAACTTTTTAAATTATTGTTCGAAGACTTAGCGCATTTTAAGTTTAAAATTTTTTTAAAGGTTAATAATATTATAATATTAATATATTTATTTAATCTCTTATAGGAATATTTTAGAATTTATTTTAAATCAAAAATACTTAATATTTTATGTAAATTCTCAAGAATAAATATGATGAAATTTCTTTTAATTAAATTTAAAAGCTTTAATTCTTAGATATTAAATATTCTTGTTACTTTATTCATAATATAGAATCTTTCATACCATACTTTAAAATTTTTAAATATAAATTCATTTTTGAATCTATTTTAACAATTAATACTAAATTACTTAAAAGATAGTAAATACATTTGAAAAGCGAGAGGTATTTAATTTATGTTTTAAATATAAATATAAGGTATTTAATGAAATACTCTTTTTAATTTATTCTGTTAATTTATTTAATTTTATTATATAGCTTTATTCTAGTTAAACTAAGAATTTAGTCATAAAAGCAATAGATTTAGATTAATAAGAGTTGTTCTCTATTTAAATGATTGAAAGTAAGAATATTTTTTAATAAAATTTTGCTTTCAAAAGAATAATTTTGCAGAATGAAAATAGAGAGTAGTATATAGAGCAGCATATCTATTATCTATCAAATTTAATATGCTAAAATTAATTAAATTTCTTTTTAATTTGTTCACATTTCATTAAATACTTGGTTAAGATGAGCCTCGACGTCGACTAGCAGAGAAATCAGTAACTAAATAGTTTTCACGTTACTCTAATAAGTTTCTATTCCGAATATTTCTCCAAATATTTAGCAAAGCTCGCTGTTATTATTTTTATTAACTCTAAGCTATCTTTAGTTTATGGAATCTCCTTCTTGAGTCATTTTACCTTAGTAATCAGTTTTCATTTTTAGCTAAGATAGTTTTTCAATACTTGTATAGCAAATAGTGTTCTGATTAGAAGGAATTTTATAACCAAAAAGAAGCAAAACTGCTTTAAGAACTAAATTGTCCATTTCACTTAAAAATGTCTTTTAGCTTCGCATCAAAGGAATTAGTTATTTTTAAGCTTCCTTAAAATCATCTATAGATTACTTTTTAGGTCTGAACTTTTCTAAGAAATTTTGCTATATTTAAGGCTTTGAAACTAGTAAAAATCTCATTTAAAGTATTTAAACTTGAATATCTTGATATCTTTTAAGAAGTATAGTTACCTTATTAAAAGGTTCTCCTAAAAAATCTATAAACAAAAGAAAAGCAAATCCTCCAATAAAAGCCATTCTTCAAATTAAGCTAAAATCCGCTGATTTTATTATTGATTAATCTATCTAATTCAATTCTGCTATATCACTAGTAAGTAGTTTCTTGAATTTCTGCTATTGTATGGGATTGCTTTGTTCAAAGATATTTACATCACTATAATTTATATTTTCCAAGAAAGAATCATCGAAGGTTATATTTTCTCCAAAAATTTAATTATTTCACATTGCCTGTCTGAACAGATGATTTTCTTTTTATTTTTAATCTATTTTAGAAACATAAAATTTATTCATTTTATGTAAGTTAAAGATAGCCATGGTAGAGTTCTAATTTTTGCTTTGAGCAGGTTTAATTTTAACAACTTTTACTTGCTTAATATGCTATTGATTTTTAAAGCTGTCTAATTTTTCCTCAATTAAATTTTCAAATGTTTTCAAAGTTGATTCAGCCATAAACCTACGTCCCTAGACATCTTTTCCTATTCTTGCGTTTTTCTAACCATCATTCGATTATCCCAAAGTTCTCATAAAATCATTTTTTATCTTTTCTATTTTTAGCCTTACTTCTTTGAATGAACTAATTTTACCTAGATCTTGTCGAAAAGCATGCTAATTTGATTTATTAGAGTCAATAAACTTTTGAGGCTAAAAACTTTCTTAATACAATTTAGCAAATCATTACTTTTATTCTTTTGTAGGATTTAGAAATAGAATATCATTATACATTATTTTAAACTTTTAATTTGAGTAAATTTGTCTTATTTTGCTATATTTGAACAAAATTTCTCCCAAAAATTCCACTAATAAGCAAATCGGCTACTAGCCTAACTTTACAATTTTTTTTATCAAGCCTAAGTCTTTAGAAAACTTAATTCAAACCTTTTTCTTTTATTATTTCTAAATTATTTATTTAACATCTTCCGTGCTTTTCCTTCGTTTTTTTTCGAAATTCTAAGTAACTGTAGTAACAGTTCTGTTTAATTTACTTTTACTAGGAAGGGTTTTATGTTCCTATGGAACGTTTTAAATGCTTTTTCGCTTATTAAAGTCAGATCTTGCTGATATTGCATTTTTCTACTAACTTTATTTTAAATGTTGCTAAAGGATTTTCTTTTCTCTCTTTGAAATAAGTTTAGTTTACTTTTATAATTTCTTCTTAGTGCTTATATTGATTTAAGACTGTTTAAGTATCTAATCTTCCTTTTTTTTAAATTCTTTTTCCATTTTAAGTAGTTACTGTATAATATCTGTGCTTTTAAATTATCCTTATCTTAGCAAATCAAAAAGCATTCCTGTAAACTTATTTTGAGTAGCTTAATCACCATTTCTTAATCCTTTATCAATGGATTTTAGTACTTTCTGACCTTTTTCATCTAGTTAATTATATAAAAAAGTGTAAATTTTTGGAGTCCATAAAGGGAGCCTTTATAAGGGTTCTCGTGGAGGAGAAAATTATCTTTCATCTTTCGAAATTTATACAAGAACTGGTTCAAGTTCTGTATTTAACTTAACCTCAGTTTCTAAATATGCAATATTACTAGAAGTTTGTAATTTTTTCATATATTCATTCATATCTAAAATTTAGTTGTGCTTCAGGGTTTTTTCTTCTTATGTTAAAATTTTTTTGTTTTACTTTTCTTCTTTTCTCTCTGATTTAGGTTTGCTTTCAGAAAATGTACGTTTGCGATTTTACCTTGTATTATTAGCATTATTGTAATCCAATTATGATACATTCAAGTTATTATTATCTTCTTATTTCTTTCCGTTTGTAATTTAATCAGATTATGCTTTTACTTCGCTTCTTTCTGTTAAATTTCCAGTTTACTTTTTAGTGTTATTTTCTACTTAACCACAACTCGATGAAGGATGGCCTTATAAAGTTTGCTTCAAGGTTTTTTATTACATCAATTGCTTCAAATTTCTATACTTTTCTTAAACGAAAGCTGAAGTCATTGATTTTTGTAATTGATTCTTAGATTATTTGTTTTGCTAAATTTAAAATTAATTTGTCATTTAATTAAAGGCTTCAGAGTCACTTTCTGTATGCAAACTTTCATCCTAGATATTTTCGTGATTAACTTTACTTTCTTGCTTGAATGGAGATTTGTAAGTATCATAATTTAGCATTGTTTACATTTTCATATATTTTCCTTCTTATACTTTGCTCATCTTAAGAGAATTTTTGATTTCACTTGCCATTTTACTGAGAATCTACTCCTTGTTCTTAAGCTGAGCTTAGTCTAAAATTTATTATAGATCTGAATTAAAATATTACCTTATTCATAGCTCTAAGTAAAACTTTAGGTATTTTAGCATTCAAACAATTAGTTTCATTTCTATTAGTTTGCGAGTTTAATTTTCTAAGTTTCATGAGAGAAAAGCTGTTCTAGCTTCTATTATATTTTCTTTAAATTTTGTTTATCTTATAGCATTTTATATCAATAATATTAGATAAGCTTAGAAAATTGTTTCCTTATACTTAGAAATGTAATATAAGTTAGCAACTATCATATTTACATCTCTAAACCTATATTCTTACTTTACTTTATTGTATTCGTATATTGTTTCTTTTAGCATACTTTTGCTTCAAAGCTTAATTCTGAAAGTTTTTGTTTTTCATAGGAAGAAAATAAGTATCTCTTAAATATTAGAATATCTTAGGGTAACAATTAATATGAAATAAACCTATTTAGTTTACTTTAAATGAATATATCTAACTCCTTCTTAAATGCTTAACTTTCAAAATTACTCAAAGGATATTAAATAGCTTAATATCAGACAGATCATTATTAGTATATTATATTAACTGTATTGCTTAGGTTACTTTATACCTAGTTTTCTATAGTTAGTTACTTATATAGAGATAATTTTAAATTCCATTTATAAGCATTGAATAAATAAGCATGATATCATATTCCAAATATAGATGATTGAGTATTTAGAATCGTTATTCATATTTAATTATCTATTAGTCTAATTAAACTATTTCTCTATTATTTATCTCAGCTAAAGTAACTAAATATTTACTGTATGACTCCTTATAAGTAAGCTAGATAGTATGCAATTACAATACTTTAATCTCTATATAGCAGAGGCTTTATAATAACATTAACTTTAAGTCAACAAAATTAAGCAATAGATAGGTAGCAAAGAAGAAATAGCAGAAGTTGATTAAGATAGCATAGCATAAGTTAAAAATATAGATCTATATTTATAAGCTTAAGGCTGCTAAAAATATCAAAATATAGAGAATAAATTAGAATATTTAGCTCCTTCTTATAAATTTAAATTGAAAATCACTTTATCTAGGCTTCATGAAAATAGGTAGAAGTTAGACTTAAAAGCAAAGATATTAATGAAACTATTTTTCTAATAAAATAATGCCTACTAAGCATAAAAATTCAACTATATATAAGTAGAATTTAACTTTTAGAACAATTAAGGAATTTTAAATAATCAAGAAAGAGAGTTAAGTGAAGTGGAATAAATTAAATTAAATGGAAAAGCTAAAATTCTGATTTTTAATGTTTACTTGCTTGGTCATGATAGTTTATTCATTATTAATTTATTCTATGTCTACTAAACCTGAACCTGAAAAGTTAAAAGGGTTCTACTAAATTCTTGAAAGATCTTAGTAGCATGATCCTAAATATTATCTTTACAGCTGAAATTAAGAAACAAAGCAAATGACTGAGTATTTAAAAAAGCTACAAAGAAGATATAACTCTTTGATTAAAGAACTGAATATTACTAGAGATCTGTCTAAATTAGAAATAACTAACTAATATTAGCATATATTTTAGAATAATTGAAAGTTCTATTGGGATATGCCTTTTAAAAAATAGAGACTTAGACTTTTCTTTAGCAATGAAACTGGTGGTATTAGTAAGAACATTAAGAAGATGAGAAAAGGCTATGGATGTCATGAGCCTGGTACTGGGGTTTTACTTGCAAGTATCGTTTAAAAAGACTGAATAATAATAGATGGTGGTACAAATTATGGAAGACATGTACTAAAAATGGGAGCGCTATTAGATCCTGATAAATAAGGAAAAATTATTGCTTTCGAAGCAAATCCATTTGCAGCAATGACATTCAATTAAACAATTTGATTCAATAATCTTCAGGATAGAATACTTATTTTAGAAGCTGCAATTTCGAGTTAAAACTAAAAACTTGATTATATTCTATTTACAAGATCCTAGAGATCAATGATTGATCTTAGGTAAAACAAGAGTATTATATAAGACGAACTAATAAACCCAAAAGAAAATATTACTAATATAATTCCTGTTCTAAGTTTGAATTTAGATTCTTTTTTCTTTGATTTACCATATATAAATTTGATTAAGTTGGATATAGAAGGGGCAGAGCCTCAAGCATTATAAACTCTAAGAGACTTAATTAATAGATCCCCTGATATTATTCTAATGGTAGAATGACATAAGAAGTAGCTAGTTTTCAATAGTGCTGAATTTATTATTGACCAATACTCCTTTCTCTAAAATAAAGGCTTCAAATTTTGATTTATAAATAATGACAAAATCAGTGAAGATGTAGCTTGTAAGGATTTAATCTAAAATTGGGCATATTAGAATTTCATATTGAAGTAAGAGTATTTTGTTGAAACTACTTACCAAGAAATAATGGAAAAAAAGAGAAAGCATGATATATTAATAGCGAAAAAGGAAACATTTAATAAATTTATACTAAAGATTAATTAATCATAATCATTCATTTACCTAGACTATATTTAATTATTTAATCGTTTTGCTATTACTCTAATTTTTTAGGATATCTTTTATATGAATTGCTAAATATTAAAATTTAAAATAAAATACACTCATAAGAGATACTTATATAAAAAAGGCCAATCCTTAATTATATTGTAATATCTTAAGAACAGAAAATAAGTTTAAAAACTAGAATAGTATAAGCTTTATTTTCTAGAGTGAATTTTATGAACTTAAATAAATTGTATAGTTTGAATTCGATTTGAAGCTAAAGAATATCTCGTAAAGCAGTTTATTAATCAAATAAAATTAGTTTAATGAGCTTGATCAAAAAAGTTTAGTTAAGATTTAAGTTCATTTTGCTATTATTGTATTTTTACAATTCATTTATTAGCCTTTAATATTATTATTTTTTCATATTATACTTACATTTATCTAATGCTAAAGAAACCAACTAGTACTTTATTTTTAGCACTCTAAATATTCTTAATATTAGAATATTTAATTTACTTGTTAATTTATGATTGCCATCATTTACTTCAAGTTTAAAGTTCCTCGAAATTCAAAATACTTCTTAATCAGAAACAAAAAAAATAACGGATTATTTTTGAAGGATAGACTAAAAAGAAAAAATTAAAAATATTCTAAATATTATGATTAACAGGAAATTTTTAGATAAAACAAACTTCATCACTAATCTGCTTCATCAGATGATGACTCAATTATTTCTCCATCATAAACATTTTAGGCAAAATCTTCAAATAAGCTTTCATCTTTTGCTTACCCTAACATTTCTAGGATTTTTATATCTGAAAGCAAAGTTTCATCCAACTGAATATCTCCTATCTAAAATTAAGGTAAATCTACTTTTTCCATAACATTTTATTTTTGTTACTCTAGTTCTTTTGTTTAATACAACTCGTTCATTATCAAGCTTATCTTTTGTCTATATTCTTCAAGTTGAATCTTTCGTTTTTCTTATTTATAAGGAGTTTAATTTTATTTAGACAAAAATTCAAAGTTTTATTCGAAGATAGTCATCACCTAATCCTTAGTCAATTATCTTAAAATGTCTACACTTGTCACTCCTGCATTATAAAGTATTTTGGCCATTTTAATACTCATGTTTTCAACATTTAATAGGTCTAAAACTTCCTCTTTGATGCCTGACTAAATTTTTTCTTAAAACTCTAGAAGTATGCATCCTATCTTCCAATAGTTTCCTTATAATCTTTCACAGAATAGTAAGAGCTAGCCACAGTAATTTATAACTGTTTATAGCAAGTTTTGAATATTTCCAGCTGTTAGTTTAAAGGTTTAACTGATTTATTCTATTTTTTTATCATCCAATAGCTCTTATAATGCAAGTGCTGAGTAAAATCTAATAAGTTACTATCCTTAACTTCCTATTTTAAGCTTCATATGGCTATCATACTTTTAGCTTACTTAGAAATTGAAAATAAGCTCTTTCTAAATATGTAGTTACTTAGCAATTTTTAGCTAATTTTCACTTAGATTTTAAAAAATAAACTCAAATTAATTTCAATCTACTTGAAGTTGGAGGTCTAAAGGAGTTATTAGGTATAGCAGAAATAAATCACTAAAGTTACAGTTTTTCATACATTCGTCAAATTCTTATAGGATCATCTAATAGTGCAAGGGATTTAATTAAGAAGCAAAAATACCTTTTAATAGATGATCAGGAAGCAAAAATCCATTTTCTTACTTCACCAAATGTTCACTTTACATCTTTTAGAACTCTTTTCATATTATCCCATAAGTACATGATCGACAGTTATACTTGGTACAGCTTGCATTTTCGCATACTTCCTTTCCTTAGAAATATCTAAATGTCAGCTGAAAAGATTGGAATAAGTCTTCTTACTATTTGATTAGACCAGATGAAACGAATTCTATTATAAAGGTTTATAAGCATTAAACATCTGGAGTTTATTTATTCCAAAATAAAGCTGATTAAGTAAAGCAGTTAGATTAGATAATACTTTAAATTGCTTTTTTAGAATATTCGTTAAACAAAATGAAACTTTCACCCTAATTGTCATATCCCTTTCTTCCCGCTCTTCCTATCATTTGCTTATACTCCATTAGTGTCATTAATTTATTTCCTATTTTAGTTCCTAAAATAATTACTCTTCTAGCAGGTAAATTAACTCCAGCCGCTAAAGTTGAAGTAGAAAAAATTATAGAAATTAAGTTTTCATGGTAGCCTTTTTCAATTAAGTTTCTTTCCTGAAATGATAGATCTGAATTATGAAAGGCTATTCCAAAAGGAATAATCTGTTACCATACTTAATTGCCATTTGGTTAAACTTTTTAAATTTACTCTAGCAAAAACTATCTTTTCAGTTTTAATTGCTGGCTAAGCAAAAAATTAAAATAGGAAGAATTCCTTTATATCAGATCTTTAAACATAAAAGCTAAATTTTAAGCTTATTCGAATGCTTAATTTTTGGAGTTACAGAATATTAAAATTTGCTTTTAAATTTATAAGGTTTCTATGATTAAAGGTAATAAGCAATTATTATCCATCTTGTGCACTTTTTCCAACTGCTTTATCATAGTTCAATCTTTATTGTATATACATTTTTAACCTTAATCAACATAATGCTCTTCAAGAGGTACAGATCTCATATTTGATATATACATTTTAGCATTTAGCCATTATGCAATTTGACTAATATTATCAAATGTGGCTGACATTCCTATAATCTAATAATTTATATTTTAATTAAGCTTCTAGATTAATAAGAGTTTTGTCAACATTCTTTCTAAGCACTTTCCTCTTTAGTCATGACCAATAAACTAGAGTTCATCAAAAATTATGCAGTTAATTCACTCTGGATGACCTTACTCTAGAAGATGGTTTATTATATAATTAGCTTTTTCTATGGATAAGATACTTATATCAATAAAGGGATTCCAACCTTTAATTACTATATCTTTATTGAATCCTACTATTTTAAAGGCATATCCATCAAACATCTTCTAAAGCTTTTAAGTAAATTCAGAGACTAGGCTAAGATAAGGCAGTACTATCATTACCTTTCTGTTGTAATGTATTAAAGATCTTAAAGCCAAGACTTCAGCTACTAATGATTTGCCACTACCTGTAGGTGCTGAATAAACTAAATTTCCCAACATATTATCTTGAATCTACATTAAGCATTCTTTTTGTCACTCATGCAACTAAATGATTTTTTTCTCTTAGTACATTATATTTGCAAAAGCTTCAGGGATTCCTCAGTACTCTAATTTTAAAGGATCATTTTGTTATTTACCTAATTAGTAAAATTGCTTTATATTTATTTTTTATTCCTTATCCATTTTTGAAGCCGCACATGCTTTTTTTCCTTCTAATTTTTCTCCTTTAAGTGAGATGTAAAATTTCTTACCATTTTTCATAAATCTTCATGTTTTAATAAACTATTTCAAAGGAATGTTGCCAATTCTTTTAGACTTCTTCTTTAAAACTTGCCTATCAAGCTTGTTTTTATCCTTTTTTATTTAAATTAAAATATTTTCTATTTAATTTAGCTTTTATTCTTAAGAATTAAGGTTGCTTTCCATCAAAATGTAATCTAAATCTAAATCTAAATTTATATCATTATTACTTTTAATGTTTTTCTCTTCTTCTAGTTCCCAATCAAAAAGATCTATCTCATTTTCAATTTGCATATTAAAGTCCTCAGGCTTTAATTACTTGATTTATTTTATCTCTTAGTTTTATGAAGTAAGTTAACTCTTTTCAAATTCAAAATTTTCTAATGAATTTAGTTATGAATCAGTAAGTTCGATAATCTGTTTTACTTACTCCTTTTGGCTTTAAATATCTTAATTACTTTCCAACAAATCATCGCTGAAAAAATCAATTGAGTATTAATCTTATTTATTTTTTTGAAATATGCTTATCCTTAAAACTTCTTCTTGCTTTTGTTTCGATTAAATTAGAATAGAATCTTGATTTCCTTCTTATTTTAGTCAAAGTTTTCTTTCTTTCTATGCTTAAGATTTCTGTATAGAAATTTAGCTGTTAATTAGTTCAATGATTTATTACGAACTTAATCCAAGTTTCTTCAGCCTTTAATTCTTTTATGCTTAATTCGATATCTAAAGTAACTTTCTTTGAGACATAATATCTTATTACATAATCTGACTATCTAATTGTTCCTACAGCTCTTTTGTAATTTTATTCTTTAGCTAAGAGTATTTTTCACGATGACTCTTTCTAGTGTTTTTTAATTTAATAGATTGATCTTTTTATTTCCGTTGTTAGGAGTAATCAAGAATGCTTTACTAAAATTTCTCCACCATCTTTTTAACCGCCTTTTCACTTATTCGTCTTTAGTTTAAATCAAATATTCTTATTATAAATTAAAACTGCTTATTTAATTTTGTGCCTTTGAAAGCTAGCTAAAAGATAAGAAATTTAAATTAACTTATAAGATGAAAAGTATCTAAGATATGGTAAGAGTAGATAGTTTATCTTTAGTAGATAAGGATTAATTTGCACTCCTTTATATTTAGATTATTTCATATTGCTTAGTGACTATACTCTTTATTATTTAGTTTGGATAGTTACAATCAGATATTCTTCTACATATTTATTTATATTAAAAGCATGCTTAATAATTATTAAGTTCTATCAAATACTTATTAGATGAAATAAACTTGACTACCTCTAAGTTTTAGCTTCAGTTTATTTAATAGACAGCATATCATTTTATATTTTAGTTACTAAAATAGTAAGAAAATAACTAAAATATTGAACTCTTTTATATTTCTAAAAGAAATCAGCTTATGTTCGCGCCTATCCTTCTGCTTAATTCTTATTTCACTATTCTGACGATATCATGCTTTGCTCTATTGCTAAGCTTCATTTATCTTTTCCTCTCTCTGTATTAAAACTTACTACTCGCTTATTCTAATTTTTTCTCTGGAGTCTGGGAATATTAAGCTAACTAAAGGAGATCTTGAGTGAATTGCTCTAAAAGGACTAAGCTTTCTAACTCCAGGTCTTATTTCTACCCTTGGAGTTAATGATTTGAACTAAGGAGCTAAAACTCTCTTTTCAACTCTCTCAACTAATTCCTCAATTGTTTCATTAGGAGGAGGGTTGTTTAAGTAAGGGAATTAATCAATCCTTTACCTTTACACATGAAAGCGATTAGAAATATTGAAAGAATCAGTTCTTAAAAGCCTGTTTATTTCACTATCCACTTATTAAGCTAATTCTTTATCAAACGAAGGTTATAAAACTCTTACAATGAAATAAATTAAAGTTTCAAATAGAAGCAAATCAGCAATAATTCCTTAGTTTATTATTTTCTTCTAAATGAAATTTATATACTAAGTAGCAATTTCCTTAGCTTTTATATGAAGTTTCTAAGCATCTCAAAACCCAAAGGAAGGAAATTATAGTCCTCTTTTCTCAGCTTCCTATTTTTTTTCAAGTTAGAACTTTTCTATTTTAAATAGTTCAGCCAAATAATCATAAAAGGTTTCTAATAATACTTTGAATTCAATTGTTTTTAAAATTTTTACAAACTAAACTGGAATATTCAAAGAGGAATCTACCTCTCTCTCTAGTTTCATTTACTCAAACACTTCAACCATTCTTAGCTTAAGTCTTTGCTTTTGTATTATATCATCTTTAAAACTGAATAAGTCCTTTTACATTTTCATCGAAGGACCTGTTGCTCATGTTTAAGTGAAATCTTTTTTTGTATTTGTTATTAATCTATCTATAGGAGGAAAATGATGCTCTTGTCGATCTTCTAAGTCTTTTCCTTTGATTCTTTAATTTTTAGAAAGACTACTAGATAAAATTTAATTCATTTTTAAATAAAAGTAAAACCTAAATTTTAAAAGTCTAAAAGAGAAAAAAATCTAAATTCAACTATCTTATTACTTTCTTTTGAAAATTTATATTTTTATATGATTCTTAAATGCGAATAAAGAGAGGTAATGCTAGCTAAATTTAATCCTATCTTTCATTTTTTAATAATCAATAAGACATTTCATCTTGCTTTATCTTAAGCTTTGCATGTCATTAAGCTGCTTATTATTATATAATAGCTAATTTATGACTAAAAAAGGTACAATATTATTATATTTATCTTAGTAAAAATAAATTAATCATAACTCTTTCCTTTTAAAAACCAGATTCTCTTCTTCTTCAAGTAACTAACTATTCTTGATCTTAGAAACTAAAGAATTTTTTTATTTTAACATATGTTTAGGAGATAAATTTTCTTCTTCCTTTTCTTCAATTTTGCTTAAATCTCTACCACTAGAACTTCTTCCAGTTGTTAACAAATTTTCACCTTCCATAGTAATTGGAAATAGATTTAGTTCTTTAAGTCCTTTTAATGGTTGGGGTTTGTTTTCTTAAAAATACTAATTTTAATTTTCCTCTTTAGCTGGGCTTTGCGAAGCATATTGCTATTTTCTACTTTTGGATGAGGACGCTGAACTTTACGCTTTAGTTATAACAATTGGAGATTAAGATGGGGATTATAGTTCTTGGAGATATTTCTAAAAATCCTCACTTAAGACATTTGACTACATACTGAATTCGTTTTAAATTTGAGTTTCATCCTTTTTGATTGATATTGCTGTTGAAAGTTTTCTTTTACGTAATGCTGCTTCCTACTCTTTTGATTTTGGTACTTTAACTATTACTAAATTTTGAAGTTTCTAAATAAAAGCTTACTTAAGAATCGCTGACATTATCGATTTCAGTTAATACATCTTAAAAAACAGGTGTTTTACCATAAATAGTAACATAATTATATCCTACATCTAAATAAGCTTCATCATATTCTTCAGTATCCTCTCATATAGAATTATCCATTAGAGTACTTTCTTCTTCTCATCCTTCAATATCCATATGAACAGGCCTGCCAAATGCAGAATTTTTTCCCTTCTCACAAAGTAAATCCATCATTTTTTTTCTAAGCATTTAATTCTGAGAAGTTTTACTTTTGAGTCTTTTTAAAATTAGAGCTTTTATTCTTTACATCTCTTTTTCAATTTACTAATCTTATCTCGCATTGAGATCTCTTTCGCATTTTAAAGTATGATGTCCCATTTCCTTACAAGAATAGCAAACAATATTAGCTTTCATTTATTTATCGTTCTCCTCTTAATCTTTTGCATCTAAAACATCATCTTCATCTTCTTTCGACTCATGCTTGCTAAACTTACATCCAAGAGCATTTTCGTTTTATTTTCCACAACATCAATAGATTTCACCAGATCACTAAGAACTGTGAATTCTGCAAGCTCAATTATAATTTTCGCTTTCAATATAATCTCTGGTACAATTTTTACAAGTTTTTAATTCTTAATCTCCAAATTTTTTATAACGAGCTTTTAAATTCTTTAGCTTGCTTCTAAATTTATCACAATCTGACTCTAGTTTTTTACTTTTTTCTTATGAATCTCTACATTCTACAGAGGAAACAGCTAATTTTTCCTTTAAATCCTACTCACTTTTAATTAAATTCTGCATTCTAGTATTTAAATTTTCTCTTATATTTTCTTTTTCTTTAATAAGTTACTATATTTGTATAGCAGATTCCTCCCCTTACTCTTGTAAATTATTCTTTTCAACCACCACATTGCTTACCTTCTTTATTGTTTCTCCTTAAAATTTTATTAGATTAGTCATAACAGTAAATATTATCTTCATTTAATGTTTTATCTGCTTTTCTAAAAAGGCTCTATTTATTATATTAGATAACCCTTCGTAGACGGCTTTTAATCTTTCAGATATAAGTTCATTTTCTACTTAAAGGATAGTTAAATTATGAACTAGTAAAATTTTTTGGTTGTTTATTTTATCGAACTTAGATCTTTCTTCTTATATTGTTTAAGTAAGTTGCTCTCTGCTCAATTCACTTTAATAATAAAGTTACTCTAATTGCTTAAACTTATTTTCTAGATTCGAGAAATATAATTATTTCCTTTGCTAATCCTTTTGAAACTCATCGAATTTAAGCTAAAGCATCTGGAAATTAATCTTATAGTCTATTGCTTGATTTTTATATTTATCAATTTCAAGTTATAAGTTTTGCATAGATTGCAAAGCATCTCTTAATTTAGTCTCAGTATTCTCTAAAAGTCTGGCTTTTTCTGTTAAGGAAGTATTTAATTTTTCTGATAGTTTTAATTCAGTGTAAACTGCACCTTATCATCAGGTATTTAAATTATTACGTTCCTTTGGATTTTAATTATGAAATTTAGGTTAAGGAGACAAAGGCCTCATACCTTTGCTTGAAAACTTCATTCTATTCATTAAAAAGCTGTTATCTCGTTCAAACAAAGGCAGCAAATACCTTTCTACAACAACTGCAGCAACTTCAGGACTAACTTCTATATTCATTTCTCTTAACTGTTGCTTGTTCTTTAATATTTTTTCTAGATCTTATAAAGTATTGCAGTTAAGAGGTGAAATCACTCAAGAATTATACTACTGTTTGTAAGACTAAGGCTAAGTGCTTATAGATCTTTTAGTATTCACATATGAGAATTAACTAGACTTAGGTCCATAACTAGGAATTTTCAATCTTTTGACAGTGCGCTAAGAATCATCTCTAGAATGAAATTTAATAGGACTAATATTTTAAGTAGCTGTAAAAGGTCTAGAATTTTTAGTAAATTCATTTTTAGAAGACAGAGATAAGCTAGAATTGGATAAGTTATCAATCTGCATTTATAGTTAAATTAAACTAATTAGAATATATTTATACTAGTCTACAATATATATCACACTATTACTCTTTCTCCCTTTCTTAGAGCATGGATATTTAATTACTATATTAATCTTCCTTTGCTAATTATTTTATTTGTTTGTTCAATATAAATAGAATTATTGCTTTATAATAATGTTACAGTTCATCTAGCTCTATATTAGTGGGGTTTTATTTCACTTATTAATACATATCCTTGCTATTTCTATGAATGTTATATATTCTGTCTACCTTTATTTAGTTAATCTAAAATACATAATAGCAAATAAATCTTTTAAGGTACTTTAAATAAATAAAATAAACAGAAAAGGCTTTGACTTAATAAAGCTTTGCTTAGCATACTAATCTTATAAAGAGCTATTTAAAATAAGAAAATATTAAGCAAATCTAACTTATCAAGAAAATATACTATTTCTCTTATTTCAATGAACTTCTTTTATATTCACTAGAAAGTTTCAATAAAGCTATATAAACCCAAATATATTAATAAAAATAATTAATAAGCCATAGTGTATGATTATCTCTAATCATTACATGCTTTATTTCATAGAAATTGTTATCTTAACTCTCTTTTTTAACTTAACGAAAAATAATTTAAGTCATATAATAACAATTATAATACTTAAACTCCCTAACTTAGAAGTTAAAATGTTTACAAACCATTATAATTGATTTAAGTATTATTAAACTTAACATACTTAGAAATAAATAGAATAAGCGTAACTCTTAGGAGTGTGGTATTGATTAATTGATATTTTATGCAATTATTATTATTTTTGCTATTGTAATTTCAATATTTCTGATTATTTTTATATAATATTTCATAAGATAGTTATAAGATGACTCTATCACTTTATTTTTGTATATTTAATAATAATAAACTAATAAACTAAATATTGTTTTTAGCTAATGAAGTAGTTTTAGAGCTAATAGTTTATATGCATTGCTAGATTATATTTATTTATTATTCTTTTTTCTTTATTTTTTATTTTTTGTAGGCTAAAAGACTTATCATCATCTTTTTTGATTATTATCATTATACAGTTATTCTCTAATTTCCAATTATTTCATTATTATATAGCTATTTGTGCTGTTCTTTTAAATCTCAGATTTAGCATTTAGTCGAATCAAAGAATTAATAGAATAAAATTATAAAATTGAGTATTGTTAGTTACTTTAAATGTTTTAATTAAAGAATAAGAGAACTAGGAGTAATCACTAATTTAGAGTAATTTAATTTAGATAGCATTAAATAAAAATATTAATAGGTTGCTAATAAAAAGGAAAATAAGCATTAAATAGTCTATATTTTATTAGTTTACATTTATAACTCATACAAGCTATTTTATTTTAATTAAAAGCTATCGAAAAGGAATTATGTGGAAATTATATAAAATCTCAATATATTAAATTGATTTGAAACATAGGAAGGATTATATCTTTGGCTTTATAATAATAGATCATTTATTTTATGAGCATTTATCATTTAAATATCATAGTATAAGTTCAAATATTATCAAAGAAACTTATTAACAAAAATTAATTAAATTTTAAAAACTTTATTTTCTTATAGCTAAACATAATTGCTTAAAGTTGAGGACGGAATAAAGAAAAAGGGTATAATGTCGTAAGATTTTAAATAAAGTAAGAGGTAAATTTTCTATAATTCTAAAAGAAGGTTTAAATAAACTAAAATCATAGAAGAATGTTTAGATTATAATCATAAATAGTGAATAAGGCTATCATTATTCAATATAAAACAAATAAACTAAAATTATTTATTTTTTCTTTTTCTAAAACTCTTTTATATAGAATATGAATAATCTTAAAATATAAAAATAGTTTATAGGTAGATAAGCCATTAGTTATAATTAAAATAGCTTGAAACTTAGCAATTACTATTACAAGAAATAAAATTATAAAAGTTTTAAAAATATAAGTTTGAATATTCAAATAATGGAATATAAGAATTAAAAATATCCATTAGACAAGAAGAAAACTAAGTAAACTAATAGCTAAAAAGAGAAAAAAATAATTAAAAAGTAATAAGATTAAATAAGCAAGCTATAATAGTAATTATAAAGTTAATAAATAGTTATTAAAGACAAAATGAGAAATTATTAAAAATAATAATTAACTCTTAGAATTAAAAACTCGCTTTAGAAAGTTATTATAATAATCTTTGCCAATTTGACAATTGTTTAATATTCATAAATTTTAATTAAATGCCAGATATTATAAAATAGTTTTAA
The DNA here is from genome assembly GCA_946699065.1 of Loxodes magnus. NCBI lineage: Eukaryota > Ciliophora > Karyorelictea > Loxodida > Loxodidae > Loxodes > Loxodes magnus. The sequence continues at coordinate 1,545,963 of CAMPDV010000005.1, read as the reverse complement.
GTCATAATGATTTTATATTTTTAGCAAATAAAAGCGAAATGTAGAATATTAAAATAAGAATAAAAAATCTAATATACTTTAAGTTAAACTAAAATAAATGACTAGCAATAATGAGTAAAGACAAAGCAGCTTAAATTAACAACCTGAATACTTCAATTATTTAAAATAGTTACTAAATCGTTATAATAAATCAATTAGTAGAAGTTCTATTTTGGTTTTGCTACTTAAACTTAATTAAAAATTATTAAATATATTTTAAGTAAGTGGAATTCATTTATTCAAATTATTAACTTTATCAAACGATATCAAATCTTTCTGTTGTATTAAAAAATATAGTCTCTAGAAGAAATCAATTTAGTCCCTTAATTTTTTCATAGATTAAAGAACCCCAATCAAAAAACAGAAATTTTAGAAAATTTTAAATGATCGAACAAAAGTCTAAAAAAGAAAGATATTAAAATTACATTAAATTTATTATAACTGAAGAGAAAGCTTGAATATTAATTTTTAAAGTTTACACTTTTTGAGAGTCAAATAAAAATAAAAATACCTAAAATGAGTAATTTTTATACTTTATTAATAATATAATTTTGAAAAAATAATAAGGAAATGACTAATAAATGAAAAAGAATCCTTAAAGAAAAAAAATTAAAAAAGTTAAGTTTAAATATGTTATTATTATAAAGATGATAAATCTCACTTAAGAATTGTTTATTTTTATTTTAGTAATAGGAAGTTAAAAAATTTAATTATAAACTATTATATTAAATTAATTTATTTTCTATTTTAAAGTTGAGCAAATTTTGTCTAATTGATATCTGTTTGTTTTATGAGAATTATTAAACAGAAATGTGAATAGATTCATCTTGAAATAGTTCTATAAACCATCTAGAAAGCTTTAATTGCAATTCTAATATATAGAAACTTTAAATCAATAGATTAAATTTAATAATATAGTGAAAAGTAAATAGCTGAACTGTTATATTAATAGATATAATATATATATAGTCAACTAAAAGTCAAAAAAAGTTTGCGTTCCCTGGAATCTAAGCCAGGTTCTAGCTGCCAGTTTTTTAACGTGGTGGAAACCACGACCAAGTTTTTTAAGTGGGAGGTAACCACTATGATAATCTTCTTGTTCCGTTGGAAATCTTCTTCTTGAATACTCCTTATGGAGTTACGTATAGTCTTGTAAGTTATCTTCACTTCTTTTGATCTTCCTTTCTTTTTAGTTACTTAAAGCTTTGGCAAGTCTTCAGTAAATGGTTATTTGAATGGCAGAACCAGCATCTTCTATATTTGGTGATTTAAGGCTTGAATTCTGTATATAAGTGGCTCTCTATCTTTTCTATTCTAGCTATTAGATTCTATTCTTATTTCAATTCTTATTAATTCTATTAGTTCTATGTTTTTTATTCTTATTCAATGTCCATTCTGTCAACTTTGTTAGATCTAGATTAGGATTATAGTCAGAGTTGTTCTTTAGTCACTACTTGACTTTGTATCAGTTGATTCCTTAAACAGTTTGTTTCCTAATTAAGTTCTTCGATTGTATTTAGGAGTTCCCTTATCTTTTCCGCGAGATTAAATATTACCTCATCCTGCTTTTAGAAATTTTTCTTCATGTATCAGATTCCTGCTCCTTAGTATTCCCTTCAAGGCGCTTTCCTTTTACCGATGGAGGAGAGTCAGGGTCGGTAAGTTCTTTTATTTGATGTTCTATTTGCTTTTATGCAAGCTTTCTGGCTTTCTTTGCTTCAATTTTCTACTGCTTGCTTAACATCTTTTTATTATAATAATAGATATAATATAGATTTATCAATGCATTACTATAAAAATTAATAGTTAAGTTATTTAGATATTATGTATTTTAAAATATTTTAAAACTATTTATTATTCCTTAGCATTTTTTATTACTAATAAAAAGATTGTTGCTATTATTAGAATACATTTAATGGATACAATATTTTAGAAAAAGTCTTCCTATATAACCTATCACATTAAAATCTAAATATATTCATATGCAAACTAAGCTTTTTCCTTTCGTAACTCATTATAAAAGCATATATTTAATCATTATGCAAATGAGCTTTGTAAAGCCCTATTGAAGCATTTATGTAAAATTAAATTAAATTAGTAAAAAGGGAAACTTTATAAAAATATGAATAAGAATGGTATAGCTTGCTATATCTAAATACTTCTCTTATAATATATTATTATATATTATATTTTGCTATAACGTATTTTAAATTACTAAATTCATTTTATTAATTCATTTAAGAAAAACTAAAAGTTATTATTTATCTTGCTCTAACAAAAATGCTAAGAAGCTATTAATTTACAGTTAATAGCAATTTCTAATTAATTTCCCAGAGAACTAAATAATATTATATAATTCAATTTACATTTAAAATAATTCTTAATTTACTCAATTCTTTTATTAATTTTCATTATTAACCTTTTCAGTTCTAGTCAACTCTGACGGTCAAACTTTAAATTATTTTTAGCCAGATAATTATAATTAAATGTAGTAGGTAATGCTTAATAAGAAAGCTTAAATAGAAGAAGAAAAGTAGAGCAAGACAAGCTAAAACAGCAAAAGAAAGAATAAGGAATATCAAAAGGAAATCACTTAAAGACAAAACTCTACGCAAAATGTTTGGGATTTTTCGAATGAAATCTAAGATATTTTTCTGAACTCGAAAATGAAAAAATAAAGAATCTCTATTATTAATTTAATGGAAATAAATAAAAAACCGTTGAATACATCTTAAACAATAATCAAAGCTGCTAAAATTTATAAAAATAGTAGAACTACTAACCTGTTTAAGATCCAAACTTACTTTCTTCTAGAAAGACTAATATATGCCAGTAGTAAAGAATAACACTTCCTAAATAAATATTAAAAGAATTCGAGTTTGAAGAACTAAAAACCCAAATAAATAAGTGTCAATAGCTGAGAAATTAGAATCTTACCAAGTCAATGCTTATAGTAAAGCTTTTTAGTATTCATTAGCTCAAAAATATGCAAAATAAGCTAGAGAAATACACGAAAATCACTAAAATGAATAAACTACCTTAGCTTGGCAGGAGTTCTTTTTAATAAATAAGGGAATGGATCACTTAAAATGTATAGATTTGCACGAAATTAGAGTAAATGAAGCCTTAAAAATTGTAAAAACTTTCTATGAATATATTTTAGAAATTAAGAACAAAGGCGAGAGTCATGAGTTAGATAAAGTACATAGGAAAAGTGGATGGAAAGTAAAATGGGAAGTAATAACAGGTAAAGGATTACATAGTAGAAACGGAATTTGTTAGATAAAGAAGAAAGTATCTAAATGGTTGAAAGAAAATTAAATAGAATTTGATTTTTTTCTGTTTTAATCAGTGTCAATAAAATAAAGATGCTTGTTTTTATAATTGATTCTAAGAATTTTAAAATTAGATTTATTGAAGAAAGGTTATAATTTATTTAAAACTAAAAAATTATTTAATAAAACTTTCTCAATTATAAATCAAAATTTTTCCCACTCTATCTTGGTAGTAGATATATTTTATATAAGTATAAGAGCCTTTAAATTATTCATATATTCAAATTATCTTTATTTTCAATATTTAAAATTTCAAACATTATTTTAATATATAAATAAAGTTGTTTTTCTTAGGTAAAGAGCTAAGCATATATACTAAAGTTATTATTTTTTATACAAGTTTTATAAGAATTTAATTATTTTAAAGCCTATAATAAAAATTTAGTAATAACTTAAAGAAATACGAAGTTAATTATGAAATAAGAAATATAGCTTAGTAAATAAAAATGTGTTAGTTAATATTAGTAGAGATTACCTTTTTTGAATAGATTGCATTGAATATAGATGATATAGCATTCTATATAGTATCTGCAAGATATTTAAAGTAAGTTTTCTAATCCTATGTAGCTTTTTAAAGATGGAACTAATAATATACACTTCTTAAAATGAAATTCTAAGCTTATAAAATATCTAATTTGAAACTAATAAGTCTTTGTATTAATATCACCAGTTATATGTTTAGCTTTCCTACAAATTAAATATTTTAAAACTATTTGATATTTTTAGTATAATTATCAAAAGAAAGTTTTAATAAACATCTTACTAAGAAATGATTATTGACTAGTGTATAATTGCTATTATAATTAATTTAAACTTATCTAGCTTTATTTTTATTTATTTTAAAGCTTAAACATTAAACTCTAACAAAGGTTACTTTTCAGCTTCAAATTATTAAAGTTCACATAAAGAGTTATTCTTATAAAAATAACTAGTTATATTAAATTTAACATTAAACTAAATAGAAGATAGAATTAAAGAAAGGTATTAGGATATTTAATATTAAGAATATTCTAATTTCTAGTATATTATTAGCTTTTATATAGTAAATAAGCTTTTAAGGCTAATTTAATTGAAGTAAAAACTCTTTAGCAAATATATTTTAAATTATTTTAACTAATTTAAAAAATTATGCCATTCAAATCATATTATGCTTAATAAATTTTTTATCTTTTATTTAGAGATATTTAAAAATATCCTAATTACTTCAAATTAATGCAGGTTTATAATTATTTGCATCTCTCTACTCATAAATTTAATGTTGCTTATTTAGATATTCTTTTTAAAGACCTTAATTTAAATTCCTTTTAACTACTTAAAGGGAATAATTCAAGAAAGAAATAAAAGGGAACATAATAATTAAGAATAATAAATGCTTTAAATGATTTGAACTATTTCTATATAAAGCCTTTCCTTTTTACTATTTATTTAATCATTATACAAATAGTATTTCTAGTTGTTTTATTACCCTTATTTATAAACTTATGCAAGTAGTTATGATTGTTTAATTTTTATTATTGAATCATTATAAGTTATGCTAAAGAAACTAAATCCTAAAAAAGGATAATAAGATTAAAAAAGAAAAATTAATTATGAATATTAAAAATAAGAAGATTATGTGATTATTGCTTATAAAAATTAATTAATTAAATATTTGATAAGATACTAGATTTTTATTTAATTTGCATTAAAGCAACTTAGATTAAATTTTGAAAAAATTAAAATACTTCTACAAATTAGCATAGTCAAAAGTAATTTTATTAGAGGAAAAAAAAGTATTTTTCTTTTTAACTACTCGCCTTCATTTAAAAACATTCTCATATCAAGATGTTTTAAACATAGAGCAGAGTTCGGCATAAAGCTTGGGTCATTCTATTGAATCTTCTTCTTTACATTCTTTTCAAGACCGTTGCATTCATTCATTTCTTTGCTTCTTATATAAATCACGAAAGCTATATAGGCATATACATTATGCTCTATACTATAATGACGAGCCCACCCTTTTCCATATAGATCAAACTTAGTTTTTCTGATACCACAAACGAAACATTAAGAATGTAGATTCTTGTATCTCTCATTCCTTTCATCTCTCAGTTAAGCAAAAGTATCTATTATAATTCCAAAAATCACATTCAGAAGGATAATGTTTATGATAATGAAAAATCCTAAGTCGAAAATAAATCTAAACTCGAAGTTATCCATACTATTAGCAGCTTAGTTTATCCCATCTCCTATACCTCCTCCTGCTCGTAAGCCAACAATGAGTGTACTATAAAAGCAACTTCATACATCATTGCAATATGTTTTATATCCAAGGTTATCATTATTATCTACGTAATACTCATAAAAATTATAAAATGCCAATACTGAAAAAAGGTAGATGATAATGATAGCAAACAAAGCTGTATAAAGCAAAGATTTGTAATTAACTCTTACAGACTTAAAAATATCGCTTATTTACGGAATTCTCTAGGTAATATCCAGCAGGATGAGGCAATACCAGAGAGTAAATCTAAGACCGAGAAAGGATAAAAATAAATAAATTAGATAATAAATCATTTTTCGATTGGTGAACAAATATATTAGCTTTCAGATAAGTTGTTGCTCTTCAGCGAATACCTTTTTAGGAAACTTCCTATTTTTCCTTTAATTATTACAAATAAAATAATAATTATAAATAATTTGTGTTTACTGCTTTAAGGAGATAAATTTGTATTTAAATTAAATATAATTATATTTTTAAATAAAAATAAATTAAGATTGAAAAAATATTTATATTCCATCTTAAATTTTGTGAAATAAGTGCAACATGAAGGATATAGATAGAAATATTTTAAAGAATACTTAAGTACTACTAAATCTGTTTAACTCTTGAAATTATTTTATCAATATCATTTCAAATCGACAGCTTAAAATTAAAAATGATATATATTATAGTTAAAGATTTATATGTGCTATAATCATTATAAAGGTTAAAGCTTAACAAATCAGTCGAAATGTTCTTTTATCCTTATAAATTTATTTGAAAGTAAATATTTACAATTGTATAGTACTACTACCTTTTAAGAGAATTGGATTTGTAATATAATTTTTTTATTTTTCTTTCTATAATAAAACTAAAAATATTTTATATTAATTAGTATCTCTTTACTTAATTCAGAATTATAGCATAATTAATTAAATTTAAGTGCATTCAACTTATAAATGACTATTTTGAACTTATTAAAATATTAAACAGCTGAGATAAAACAATTTTTTCTTTAAGATTTATTTATATAATTTATTTTAAAATACATCTGTATTATTTTTGTTATATTGCAACTAAAAAAACTGTAAAGTTATGATATTTCAATTAAAAAAATGTATTCATAAAAATAATTAAAGAATCTCTTTTTTATAATTTAAAATTTAATATTTTAAGAATTCTTCTATTTATGATTTATTTAGAGCCTTTAAATTTTATGATATGCTAAGCTTTTAATTATTTCAAAATCTTAAAAATAACGTGTTCTTCTTAAAATATTCATTTCAATTTTATATTAATTTAAAATATATAAATCAAGAGCAACTCTACTTTAAGAGTAATTCTAGTTTAGTGTTTTTTATAATTAGGTAGTTTCTTGAAGAATTGCATCTATAATAATAACACTTTTTAATCTATGATTTTATAATTAAAATAATATAATTATTATACTAATAAATTTTCATTAAGCATTAAGATCTGACAAAAATTGAGATTATAGTATTTTACAATTAAATAAAATCTTCCTTTTAAGTATCTATAAAGATAACTTTGATCATAAAAGGAACAATATTTTTTAATTTTTTCTTTGAATCTTATATCTACTATATTCTATTAGTTAAGCATAATACATTTTAGATTTAGTGTGAAAATAGAAATATAATTATTTTATTTTTAGTTTTATAATTAAATTAAATAATTTGTAATAATTAATGTTGATCAAACTATTATTTATCTTCTAAACTTTTTATTAGTTGTTTAAGCTAGTTCAATTTTGATTCTTGCACATTTAATATGAATAAGATTATTGCTTTCTATTATTAATTTAATACTAATACTTTTTTAAAAATTAAGCAATTCAATTTTAGCTAATTTTATAAAGCACTACTATAATATCTTGGAGCACTTTAGTTTAAACTTTTTAAATTTGTGCTTCAAGTACTGGATTTAATAAAAAATTAAATTAAAAATTAGATAAAATAATTAAAATTTTAACGGTTTAGATATAAGAGGATATCTTCTATGAAAATCTTATATTATAAGCAGATTTTCTTTATTACTTATTATTTAAATACTCATAGTTATTTAAATTTAGTAGTATATCATAAAAATATTCTAGCTTAATAAACAGAAAATCTTTAATTCAAAATTCATTCTTGCAAATATGCTCTTTCACTATTATGTTCTTTTTATTAAATTTATTCTCTTAATTTAGTTTTAATTTATAGTGAAGCAAAGTAGAGCTAACTATAAATTATAGGGAGAATTAATAATTGAAGTTATATTTCTTATTTAAATAAATAAATTAGATATACAGTTAGAAGCATAACTTGATATTTGATATAGCAATTACTATATTTATAATTAGTATATTAAATTTTAAAATTTGAATACTTACTATTAATCAAGTTTTATATTTAAGAAACTTCTTTAAAATAGATTTGCTTAAAAGTTATAAAATTAATAGTAATTTTTATTTGTTTGTATATAAAAGGTATAAAAGCATTCAGTCATTATATTTATTTAATTCAACTAAAAGAAGAATAAGGAAACTTATAATAGCAATTATAGATAGTGTTTATTATATCTAGTTTAGGGATTTTTAAAGGAGTGTTTATGTAGAAATTGATATTTCTTGCTGTTAAAAAGAGAAATTATATAAAAGAGGCCTATAAATAGAGTTTTTATGCTTATCAAATTAGTCCAATAGTTATTGCAGCTTTTAACATTTTTCAAATAATTTCATACTACTAAAGCAGATTCAAGGTAGTGCTATTAAAATAAGAGTGCAAAGAGGATTTAAGTTTTGATTTATAATAGCTCTTGTAATAATAAATTGTTTAGTTGGATTTAAATCATAATTATTTATAAATTCTAGTGGATTTATCAATAATTATTAAAATTATAAAGACTTCTGAGAATAAAGAAAAACATAACAAATAAAGTTAAATTTTATCGCTACTATATTAGAATAGATCCTTACTTACCTATTTAATGGATAATTATTAATTTAAAAGAATTAAATTGTTGAGTAGTTTGGTTTCGTATTAAACTTAGCATCTATTATTGGATAATTATAAATTATATAAATTAAAAGAATTGCAAATTTCAACCAAATAAGCATTAAGAAAGAAAAATAGCAACACTTATAAGAATTATTTTCTTAAAGAATCTTCAGAGAAAATATACACAGATTATAGTTAATTTTAAAAGTACAAGAAAAGGTATAATCTAAGAATAAACTAAAAACTCAACTTTAAAATAATTAGAATGAATTTTAAATCAAATTGCAGAAGAAATGTATAGAAAGATAATTAAAAAAAAAGAAGCAAATTTAAGAAAATATGAGCATTGCTTCTAAAAAATTAGCTAATATCCATTATTATCAGTTTAAGAAAAATAAAAATTTAAGAAAGATTAAAATTAGAAGTTAGAAGTTATTAAGAACAGCCAATTACTTTACTTTTAATTTTTAATATTAAAATTTTTTTTTTATTTAATAAAATTATAATATTTAAGCAATAATTTTTAAATTATCTGTTATTTATCTAGGACTAATTAATTAAAAATTTAATTATTAAATTCTAAACATTTGTTGTTTTTATCTTGTTATATATCCAAACTTAAATGATCAAGCATATAACAAATGGTTTAGTATAAAATTAAAAATTAGGTATCTACAGTATCTATTTCTTAATCAGATAGCACTTTTGTTTAGATTAAATTAAAAATTATTTTTATAAATTCAATCTATATGTTTAGATTCAATAGGATTGTTTTTCTAGGTCTTTTTTCAAATTGATTTTACTTATAAATTTTAATAAACATTAATTATAAAGACTCCTACTCTTATAGTTTGTGATTATTTTAAATTTTATATTTATATAGTTAAAGAAACTTATTAATTTTAAGAATAATAGATGAAAGATAGTATTAAGGTAGATTGGAAAGGATAGATTAATATTAATTAGAAGATAAAGAGCAAATTAAAGAGATGCATTATTTACATAAAATTAATAAAACTAAGTTGCTTCTTTATTAAACTGAACCACTTTATTTTAATTATCTTTTTAGTATTAGTTATCTATAATTATTTGTTATCTTTTCAAGATCAGACATAATTTAATAATTCATTATCCAAGGTGATATTTCGATAAAAAGATTATTTACTAAGAATAATAAGATTATATATAATTAGTAACTACAATGGATCGTAGCAATCTATAAAATTGCTAGTAGTAAGCTGCTTTTATTTAATATAAGCCTTTAGGTTGTTAAATGTTGCTTTTAAAATAAGAAATAGTTAAAATAACTTAGTATCTTTAATTAGTTTGTAATAAATCCCTGCTCTAAATGATTGTCTTATTTATTATAACTAAATTTAAAGCAGTTCTTATTATTTTATTTCTTTATGGTTTATATTTTATTTATTGTTTAAAGCAAAATATTAATTCTTAGACCAAAGCATAAATAATCTTCTTCTTTTCCCTTATTTAAAATTCCTTTTTTAGATAAGCATAATGCATAGTGAAAATAAGCAGCTTTTTAATTTAGATATGAGTAAGAAATAGTAAAAAAGCTATAAGATATGTCTAATTTTCCTCAACTTATCATATATGAATATAAATTGAGGTTTTAAAGCTATTTGAACTTTAGAATTAAAACTACATATAATATTTCTCTTTTAGTTTAAAGTTTTAGTTATTTATAATATATTTCAAACTTATAATGAAAATTGTAGATCTTTAATATCTTCAGTTACAAGCAAATAACTATTTATATAATTCTACTATTTATTAGCTTATTTCTTTAACAGCTAATCAAATCAATTTTTCTTTTAATTTAAAGCATTTTAGCATTCCGTAAATAAGTCGACTTAGTAAAAAAAGAATAAAAAAGTTAACTGTTTATTATAAGTATGCGTAAGTAAATTTTACAGTTTGCTATTAAATTATTAATAGTATAAACCTATAAATCATCTATCATATCAAATATTATTTGCTTTACCTTATTAATTAAAACTTATTTATTAATTCCATCGTTTCAAATTACCTATTTTCATAAACAAAATAGAGAAAATGTGAATTTAGATCTTTTAGCAAAGAAAAGCTTTATATGGTTACAGTTAAATGAAAATAACTTAATTTATTTTAGAGAAAACTTACTATAAAATAAGATAAATTATTTAAATTATACTAAGTATCAAGTATACTAAGCTATTCTTATCAGAGAAACTTATTTATATAGCCCTAAATTTAGTTCTCTAATAATTATTAGAAACTATACACTAACTATTTATAAAAATTGGATAAATTTCATATTTTTCTTATTATTTTAATTTGCTATTATTTTTAATTTGTTTGATTTTCTTATACTTTTGAATTTAATTTTGAATTTGATTTATCTATAATATATGAGCGTTTATTAAAACTTAATTTGAATTTTAAAAAGTTCTTTTACTCTATTAAGTTATTTTAAATAATTCACCTGTTTAATTATATTTATTTTGATGGAAATTAAATTTTTGCATTATTTTTTTAATTTTCTTGCTTTTTTAAGTCATTTAATGTATTGCTTATTTCAAACAATTTTATTATATTTTAAAAGTTTTGATTCAATAAATATTATTAAGCATAGCAACATTAGTTAATTTTTTAATGTTTTCTTTACTTTTTTTCTTAATTTCAATTATAGAAAAATTATATAAAAAGTCTTTTTAGTTTTAAGCCAAACTCCCTAGATTCATATTTATTTAAAAAAATAGTTAATTTCCTTAATTTTCTTTTAAATTGGAATAATATTAATTTTCAAAGAAGTTAAGAATTGTTTTAACAACATTATAATATCATGCTTTGCTTTTTAATTTCTCAAATTAATGATAAATATCTGAAAGTTTTATGATTTTTATGAAATGAAGAATATATTATTTGATTTTAGTTTTTTGGCTATAATTTAATTTTTCAAATAACTTTATATAACTTTTAGGTTAAATATTTTTTCATAAAACTCTCTCAAAGCATTTTATTACTTTAAAATAGTTTAATTATGCCTTAAAGTAAAAGGTACTTTTATATGAGTGCCTTACTATTATTTTATTTATAAATTTTATTTTTTTAGATATTTTTTAAGGAAATATTTAATGTCCCAATTTTGATGCATTTAGGCAATTTAAGTTTATAACTTCCTTACTTTTCCTTTTTTATCATTTACTAGTAAAGAAATATTTTTCTAATTAAGTTGAGAAATTAAATATATCAGTAGTTAATAAAACTTAAAGTAAGTCTGTCTTTTATTATAATTTAAATTAAAGAAGAATTAATTTTAAATAATTATTTAAGATATAAAGAATCATTAAATATCTCACTACTCGCCTTCATTTAAAAACATTCTCATATCAAGATGTTTTAAACATAGAGCAGAGTTTGGCATAAAGCTTGGATCATTCTATTGAATCTTCTTCTTTACATTCTTTTCAAGACCGTTGCATTCATTCATTTCTTTGCTTCTTATGTAAATCACGAAAGCTATATAGGCATATACATTATGCTCTATACTATAATGACGAGCCCACCCTTTTCCATATAGATCAAACTTAGTTTTTCTGATACCACAAACGAAACATTAAGAATGTAGATTCTTGTATCTCTCATTCCTTTCATCTCTCAGTTAAGCAAAAGTATCTATTATAATTCCAAAAATCACATTCAGAAGGATAATGTTTATGATAATGAAAAATCCTAAGTCAAAAATAAATCTAAACTCGAAGTTATCCATACTATTAGCAGCTTAGTTTATCCCATCTCCTATACCTCCTCCTGCTCGTAAGCCAACAATGAGTGTACTATAAAAGCAACTTCATACATCATTGCAATATGTTTTATATCCAAGGTTATCATTATTATCTACGTAATACTCATAAAAATTATAAAATGCCAATACTGAAAAAAGGTAGATGATAATGATAGCAAACAAAGCTGTATAAAGCAAAGATTTGTAATTAACTCTTACAGACTTAAAAATATCGCTTATTTACGGAATTCTCTAGGTAATATCCAGCAGGATGAGGCAATACCAGAGAGTAAATCTAAGACCGAGAAAGGATAAAAATAAATAAATTAGATAATAAATCATTTTTCGATTGGTGAACAAATATATTAGCTTTCAGATAAACTTTAGCTCTTAAATATCTTTCCAGTCTATCACCTTAGCAACGTGAGCATCTTATATCTTATAAATGTCTGTCATAAGTTGAGTTCCCTTGAAAAGTTAATAATATTTATTTTATTAAGATATCTATTACTTCTTATTTCAAGCTTCATAAGATGTATAAATAATAAGAGGCCAAAGTTCTATTGCTTATGTAAATATCATTAAAACCGCAAATAAAATTTAAAAAGCTCCTATTACTGTTATCAAAGTCCAAGATTATTCTTCATCCAAGTTTCGTAAGGAAAGTATTCATGAGTCTGACAAATATGAACCATATGTTTGTACAAACTCATCATCTTCAATTATTTCTTATCCTTTATTTGTCTTTTCTACTCCAATCACTATTATAATATTTAAGATGATGACTAAGAAGAAGGAAATATAAGAAAATAGTTCACAATTTGAATAAAGAATAAAAATCATCTAGTTCTTTCTTAGTCAGAGCTGATGATTCATATCAACTTCCCACTTTTTAATTTTATCAAGAAAATCTTCAATTTTTTCTTAATGGGATGAAAGATTAGCTTCTTCTATTACGTTATCACTCGCTTTTTTTGAAAGTAAATGACTCTTAGAAGGAATTCTAAAATAAATTTTCTCAATACAATCAGTTTAATCACTGAATAATTAAATTACTTGTTATCTTTTTTCTAAATTTCACATCCTACAATATTTCTTGAATAATAAACAAATGCATGCTTTATTTCTTTTACTCTAGAAATTGTATCATCTGCTTTTTTATTTTAACACTTGCAGCAAAATAAGCACTTCAGCATCTTTTTAAAATTTTATAAAAAGCTTTCATCATACTCTTCAATCATTTCTTAATCTTTCTTTAGTTTAAATTTCTCCCTTTTTATGTTTTTCACTAAATCAATAACTTACATTTATATTTTAAGTTGCTAAAACATAATTTGCAGCAATTTTTTAATCTTTCATTATCCTTTGCAGAGATTTCTTCTTCATTTTTTTCATGGTACCATTCTATACTGTCCTTATTTTTAACTTGCTATTATGAATTTTTATTTGTTTCATCCTCAAATTTTTTTTAATTTTCTTCTTCTGTAAAAAAGCTTACTTAGTTATTATCCTCTTTTAAGGATTTCAGAAATGTTAGCATATGAATAACTCTAGATAGATGGTTCATTTAAACCGTACTGCTCAAGAAAGTCGATTAAAGAGAATAGTATTATATTTATGTCGAAGCCTGCTTTTATGAGTAGTAAATACTCTTCACATAGCTTACCTTTAATATTCAAATTATTGTTTTTTTTCGTTTAATTCTATTCCTAACTTTATGTCATAATCTCATTATGTAATATAATATCTTTTCGATGGTGGATAAATATGATATATATCAGTATACCCAAGTTTATCATCTTATCGAAATCGACATTTTTCAAAATTTGTTTTATTAGTTCTTAGCTAGGATTACTCTCTAAAAGCGTTTTTAGTAATATTATCACTCTTTCGAATATCTTTATGTTCTAAAACAACTGTTTTTGAAGGTTAATTAATTTAAAATTCTCATAGTTTGAATTTTCATGACTAAATATTGATTTAAAAGTATCAAAGCTTTAGCTAATTTATTGTTTAAACTCTTAATTTTAATTTTCTGGGCTTTAATTTGTTTGGATTTTCATTACGTTTTACTATTAAAAAATTTTTTATTAATTATAATGTTTCGAATATATTATTTGCAAAATATCGTGTATATTAAAACTGAAATTTTTCAAAAAAATAAAGAACTAGAAACTAAATCCTATAGTATCCTAAGATTTAAGGCAAGGCCCAGTAGTAAAATCTATAAGAGTTTCTAAGCACTACTATACTATTCTTACCTAGTTTTCGTATCTTTCATCATATTTCAAGGCTTTCATCTATGCCATTGAATGCATAAAATTAAGAACTTCAGACACAATGTCTACTGACTATGAACTTGGTTATGCATTCATATATTCCTAATACTCTAAATAGCATGACTCACATAATAACTAAAGTAATAAAAGAATTTAAATTATCTATTTACTTCTTCTCTTTAGAGACTTAAACTCTTGAGACGTTTCTACTTATTTTTAATTAGAACTATTATATTTCAAATTTTGTTAATCTTATAGTATTTTTTTAAATCATTCTTAAAAAACTCTTAGTTGCTATCTTACGAAAAGTAAAAATTGAGATCCCTATTTTTCTTTTTCATTATTAAACAAAGTTTCTTATACCTTTCTATTGCCATTCTAAAGTAGTACTATTAAGAGTTTAATAGCTTCGCAAACTAAAGTTATATCATTTTCCAAATTTACTAAGTCCATTGCAAGGGTAGCGACTCCACATTCTGCTAATATATTTTAAATTTATTCTATCTTTATTCTTTATTCTTCGTAATTGGCTTCAACTTATCTGAAAGTTAATTTGGCTTAAAGCTAATTTCTTTGATTTTCTTTTGCTTGCTATTTATCCTTATATTCCTCAAAATTATCGTTCTCTTCTTGATCATCTGCTTTTAAATTACAACTTCTAAGCGTTTTCTTTTAATCTATTTATTTTTCTTATGATCTAAAATCATTTATTTAAGGTACCAATTTTCTCAGAATCTTGATTGAGTATATTTAATATTTCTTACTTTTAAAAGCTATTTTTAAGTCTTCTACGAAACTATTAATTATAAGTTTTTGCTTTTCTTTTATCGTTTCAGAAATTAATTAATCCTGCAACTTTTAAACTAGATCATCCCATTCAAAATTTAACTTTACAATAGAAAATGTTATTTTAGAAAAATACTGCAGCTTTTAATTCAAAGAAATTTCATGCTAAAAGCAGTTAAATTAATTTATTATATTATTTTAATCATTAGTATATTTTTTCTAATGCTTGAATTCTTTCCTTATAACTATAAACGGATTAACTTAAAAGAATCTTTTTAAATATTTAGAGAATTCTCTGAAATCTAGTTGCGTTTCTTTGCAATTGCCTAAAAATTACAATCCTTCACTGATGTCCTTTATACTTAACAAATTTTCAGATCCTATGTATTGTTATAATTTTATTGCTAGTTAATTTATTTAAATTTCCTACTTTTATTCTTCATTTAATGTATCAAAAAACTTCTATAAATCTTCTCTTTTATCTAATATTTTCTGTCTTACAAATCATAGCAAATCAAAAAGCTTCTACTAACTCTCTAATTTTTCTTATTATACTTTATAAAAGTATTTATCATACAAAAATCTCTCTTTATCTTAATGCGTATATTTACGACATCGCTCAATCATATATAGTAGTTAGCTGAAATCAAGTTATCCTTAATATTATCTGTCTTATTTCTGTATTTCTGACGCCATGTTTTCTAAAACTTAATCAATTTATTGCTTAATTTGTATTAATTTTTTTAATTCTATTTTATTATCGTTTTTATCTTAGATTTATTAGCATAACTTATAAAAATCTCTAATAAAGACAAGAATTCCTGTCCCTTTTAGTGAATACCAAGCTTTATCTGAATAAATGAAATTCCAAAATTAGATCGCTTCTTAAAAATTGCTATCTAATTAGTCCACTTTGTTTACTTTTTCTTTTCACTAATACCAATTTCCTTAGTTTTAGAATATTTATCCTTCCTACTCATCTAAATACTAGTTTTGTGAATATGGATAAATTCTCACCAGATTTTTAATTTCTTCAACTACTTCCTAATTTTAAAATAGCTCTCTTTTCTTATTATGAATAGGATAGCTATAGACATTTTTATATAAGCCCAGTAAAGAAACTTTTCCTAAGGCTTCTAAAATCATATTTGAATGTTCCTTAGAAAAGTCTAAAACCCTAATTAATATATTTATCATTTTTTCCAAGTTTTATATAGGTAATTCATCTCATTTATTTTTTTGCTATAAGTAAATATAATACAGAAAATCTAGATATACCTTCTTTACAGTCCAAGGAACAGGATACATATCAGTGCAGTTTTAATTTATATTTATATTGTTTTTGAATCTATCAAACTAAAAGATTTTAAATATCTATTTCCAGTGAATTATATTTTTACATTGCATTATACCAAAATTGTAATTTCTAGCGACATCGATTAGTAATGATATAATCTCCACATGCAAACTAACAACCTGTGGAATGGATAAATCTAGTTTACTATAGTCAATCAAGTCAGTAAATTTTATTATTAGATATTTTTATTCGTTTAAAATGGTCAACTTTGCATCCATTAGCAAATTTATTATCATTGCTTATATTGCTTGAATTGGTTCTTGCTTATTGTCATAGATAATAGAGCGAATTAGTTATAATATCACTATTTTTAGATTTTCCTAATCTTTCTATACTTAAGTCAGTTTATAAAACAGGATTTACACGTATCGTTGTAGAAAAGGAATATCATCAGAACGACACTTTAAAACAACTGATATTAATTTTGCAACTTTACTACGCTTACTAAGTAACTCAAAAAAGATTTAGATATGTGGTAAAAGTTCAGTTTAAAAAGTTCTATTCTTATTAGCAAAACGATAAAGGATTTCTATTATTACATTTTGTAATTTATCAATGCTCTCCTTTAATTAGGGAAATCACATAAGAAGAGTTTCATCAAATGGTATGTTTAGTACTTTTAAAATTTAATTATGGAAGCCAAATAATCGCGATATATTCTAACATCTTTCCAACAATTCAACATCTGTATACTGATTTTCTTTAACAACAAGTGAGATTTATCATATAGATCCAATTAATTTCTAAGTTTCTTAAGTCAAGCTTTTAACTTATTTTTTAATCTTTAAATTTAGTTTTTCTACAGGATTCTCTCACATGATCTTGT
Organism: Loxodes magnus; assembly: GCA_946699065.1. Lineage (NCBI taxonomy): Eukaryota > Ciliophora > Karyorelictea > Loxodida > Loxodidae > Loxodes > Loxodes magnus. The sequence goes on along the minus strand of CAMPDV010000005.1, from coordinate 1,528,313 downwards.
CATTTACTTAATCCAATTAAATTCCTTGCATCTTGCTTTTGTCTTTAATAATATTTTCTTGCGAGTTATTTCTAACCATTAGCCTTTACAAATCTTCAAGATTTTTTATCCATTCCTAGCAGCAATTATCAACCTGCTATCCTAATCTATCTATATGCTAATACATTAAATAAATGTTTTTTTCTTTTATTTACGATGGAGTATCTATTTATTATTCTGGGGCATTTATAATCTCCAATTCATTTATTTATTGCTGCAGAATTTTCCTCTAATTAATATATGAAAATAAGATTCTTATAGCTTAATTAGTTATTTCCTTATTCAATATTTTACTGTTACAAATCAAATTTAGAAGGATAAAATCTAAAGGATATTATTTTCCTCTAATAGCTTCTTCTTATGATATTTATTCCTCAGGAGCGACGGATTTGTATGAAATTTTTTATCTCTATTAAGATTTTCTTAAAGCACTTTATTCTTTACTACTTTATCTAAAATCTGTCTATTCCACATTAAAGTCTAGAATTTAACATATTTCAGTAAATTTTTTTGATATCTCCATTTTATTTTATTTAAATTTCGAAAATTAATCTAAATTTTAATTTTATTAACCTTATATATTATTTTACATTACTTTAATTTCTTTGAAGTTATTTAAAAATTCTTCAGTTTGAAGTATTTACCTAAACATAACAATGGTATCACATACTTCCAAAATTGCCTTTATTAATGAAAAGAAATTTTTTTGTAACTAAGCACATTTTTACTTCTTTATTTGATTAAATGTCATAAAAACAAATTTTATTATTTTTAAATGATTTAGCCTAAAGTCTTTAACTTAACTATCTTAATCTCTATTTACTTAAAGGACTTTCTTTTATAGTTAATTTAGACTTATTTTTTCTTCAGCAATCTACTTATCTTTTAGTAGAGATGAATATTCTATGATTTTTTTACTCTAGTTTTCCTCTTATGCGATTTTCTCTTAGTTTACTTCTTATATAGGTTCCTAATTTAGTAAAATTCTAATTTGCTCTTAAAATTGAAAGTCTTCGCTTAATATGAGGAAGCAAACCAAACTATCAAGCAAACCTTATATTCATCTCCTTCCAACATAGCCGAATTGAATTAGATCTCTTGTTAGCAAAACTACACTTTTTATATATTTAAGATTTTATATCCAAATTTTGCTAATTTCTTCGTTTTAGTTGTCAATATTATACTAAATTTATTCTTTATGCCAAAATTAATCAACCCATTATATAACTTGCTATACTTATTTCTTATTAATGTTCTAATTTGACTGTTGAAACATAAAGGTATCCTTCAACTCTTTGCTTTACCATTTTTTTATTTTGTACTTTCCTGAATAAATAAAATATCTAGAATCATAGATATACAAAAGTCTAAAAATTCTTATATATAATGCTTTGATTCGATCATTCTTAAGATTATTGTTAGCAATACAAATTACGATATGGTCCTCAGTAATCCCTAAATCTATAATGAGCTTCATTGTACCTTCATCTTTATTATCTAGAATCAAATGGCTATAGAATGTTAGAACATGATATATGTAGTCCAATAAAAGCTACATAATATCTAATTAACTATTTAATTCATTCAAATTTATTCTCAAACTGCAGGTTTAATATTATAAACCTTGATTTTTGGGAGAGGTGCTATCTATTATTAAGTTAGGTTGCATACTAATGTTGTGATTTTCTATAAATTAATTTCTTGACTATCCATCTTTGAATCAAATTTCAACATAAGGAATTTCTTATTAGATATTCTCTTGATTGAGGACTTTATCCCGATTGGATTGCTCTTTCTAATAATTTCCAAAGTTAGGTAATTTGTAGGTAATTTGATTCTTATTAATGAATTTAATAATAAGCTTTTAATATTCTTTTACTCCTTTACCCTAAAATACGCAGATACTTCCTAGTATTTTTATAAAGTTCGTTTAATCTTACAAATTTGAAAGATCTTTTTCAAATCACAAAGACTCTATTTTGAGAAACCAAGTTTTGATCACTTACTTGCTATCACATTTTAAAGTATCGATAGAGTACTAAAATGCTTTAATTATTACTTCGAAAACTTCCTCTTTATATCAAACTAACTACTTATTTAAAAATTAGATATGCTATCCTACTATATTGCCACATCTGTCATTACCTATAATACACTTGCTGATTATACTATAAATTTATTTAACAAGATCTTCCAAATTAAAGCATAAAATAGAAACGATGCTTCTTCTATAAAAACCTTAATTTAATTCTTTCTTTAATTGAATTTTTTCCCCTTTATCATCAAGTCTTAAACGTTATTCAATTAATTTACATAGCTAAAATAGAATGTCTAGCAAACCTATCTCCGCAATCCTATTTTATCTCATGTAAATTGTGGTATGGTCAGCTCCTTCTTCTAAGAATTTTTCCCCCAATATAATTAAAATCTTTTTGATTTTATTCACTTGCTTCTTTAATATATATTCATTAATTTTGCTTTATTTTAAATCAATTTTTCCTTGCTTATCAATTCCAAATTTGCAAATAAAGTTATGGAAATGTCATAAGTGCTGAGTAATTTAATTCAACTAATAAATTCCTTGTTCTTGTACATCTTATAATTAAAAAGTTATCATAATAGGTATTATGTCTTTTTTTTGATTGTAGTCAAAAAAGTCCATTTCGATAGTCTTTTATTAGTTAATTTATTTTTCTTTTAATTATATATCAAAATGATCTTCTTTGAATTATTATGTACCAAGCATTATCTACTTTGTATTATATTCTATTTCAAAATCACAATATAACTGAATATTGGACCCTAACTTGATTGAACCTGTTTAATTTTTTAAAGAGATTATCTTGAAATCAGTGCCTTAATCATTACAATCCTGAGTTAAAGTCAATTTATATTCATTTAAGATAGCTTTTTCTTATTTCCTTAAGTTTTGTGCTGGAATACTTTATTCTATAAAATCAAGCTTTAGATATTAATTGGATAATACGTGCTTTATTTTAACGCTCTATATCCATTAAATTTCTCCTCCTGTAAATATATCTTTTGATTATATCTCTCACATTGAAAGAGCAGAATCATCTTTTCTTAATGTTGCACAAGAATCAAAAAGATCCTCGCATAATGGAATTTAATTCTATTAGATTTACATTTATTTTAATTCCAATGATTTTTCAATAAGAAACTAAGGTTCTTCTTTTAGACTCTATATTAATTCATTTTAGAACGCAGGAGACTTTTCTGGAATGAAATCTTTTTTCTATCTTAGCAGTTAAGTTTTTGTGCCTAAATGCGTTATACGACATAAATCTCCTACTTTAAAAAATCTTTTCTCATTTATATTTTTAGGCCTTTCGAACAAACCTGCTCTTCAGTTGCAAGAATTAAAGCTTGCATTTACTTAAATCTGCTCTGACTCTTAAATTGATTAAACCGCAGCATTTAAGTAATAAACCATGTGGTCTTAATAGTTTTTAACAGCTAAGTTGAACTGGCTCTAATATTTAATCTTTTCTCCTTCCTTTTATAAATTAGAGGAAGTAAGCACTTAGAATTAACTATACTCAGTACTCTCCTATTTTACTTTTACTTTCATACATCCATGCTGACTTTATGTTGCTTTTATCGGAATAACTGTTAAATATCCTCCACTATAAATGTGCTTAAGTGTAATAATCTCTCCAAAAGTGACTGGTTTGTTATTAGATCTATGAAGCCCTTAATATTAATTCTTGCTCTCTTAATTTATATTTACAGGAGATTTTTCTACTTAAAACAAAGAAAGATGCAAATTCTAGTTAGCACTTTCTTTCTCATTGTATTTAGGTAAGCAAGCAGGTTCAGAGAAGAAGAATCCATCACTTATGAGGATTCACTCATTCCTTACAAATTTATGATTCATTGTAAAATAAATATATATGATATCACCAAACATCATAAGCTCTTCTTACTGCTATTCTTGTTTTTGCGAGTTAAATTTAGCTTTATTAGTTCATATTTCAGCTTATAGAGACACTTCAGCTTTTTACTTTTGATATAATGATTCTTCTGATTATTCCTATGCAAATTTTATTATTGACTTTAAATTTTTTTCTCTGCTTTATATTTTAAAACCAAGAGGATCAAATACTTTTTAGGTGATTAAAGGAAGGTCTTCGGAATCCTCTAAGCTTTGCTTTTACTTAGTTTAAGAATTTTAGCTACCATACATATCTTTTATATCATGCTTCAATTTCCTACCACCTAGAATTTTAGGCGTATCAACTAACTCGTCTGACATTTAGGTAAAAAATTATAAATAAAGATACATGCTTAGCTTAAATATGAATTATTTTAATTCACTTTAATCTACTATATTCTAAACTCCTATTTTATCTATCTTCTAGGTTTCTTTATATCCCTAATATATCAGAAAGACCAATATAGCTGCTGGGCATTGAATATAACAAACGAATTGAAGTTCATTTTTAGTTATTAATCCAGAAATTGTTAAGGTAATAAGTAATTGCAGAATTCTTTATTATACGTAAAGCAATTGAAGGATTATATTGGATTGAAGAGAGAAGGTTGAAATAAGTAATAGTAGATAAATATTAGCATTTCAAAAACTTATTCAAAACATAAAATAAATATAATAGTAATAGTCATCTCAAAACTAATTATCACTTAATAAACTTAGACATTCTTGCTTTAGGATTGTACTTAAATAATTTGATGATTTTAACTACCAATAACTTATAAAAGATAGGATGTAATTATAATTAATGAAATAAGGAAGCTAATAAAGTTTTAAATTCTAGAAAACAAAATATACTAAAATATATCAGATGGCTAAAGTTTCAAGTTCAAATGGATACTTAAATGTCATCTTTATTGAAGCTCTTCGAAATTTTTTATACTCTTCTGAATTTTTTTTTTCTTAATTGACTTTGCTCTTCCTCTGATTGATTACCTAGATAATTTCTGTCTTCATCTTCTCTTTTTCAAGATAGAAGATTCTGTTTATTTCTTCATTTTATGAGTTTATTTTTCCAGATTCTGTATAAAAACTTACCAAAAATTTGCACTCCGAAGATACCAATATTATTTCTTCAGACTATTTTGCAAAATGGCTCTCTTTGTATTACAAATAATTCCTAGCTTGCATTCATATTTAATCCTTCTTCGAACATCTGCTACATCTTTTATAGAGATATACTTGGATCTATTATTTCTATCAAATTCTTAAATTCATGAAACTCAAGTCCTTCATGATTTTGTTCGTTCATTTGATCGAAAATTATAACTAATTTTTGATAGTCTTCTGCTATCTTCTCCTCGTAAAAATCGCATATAGTTAATAAGAACTTTGATTTAGTACAATTTCACTAATATGTACTTGTTTGGATCATCAAATACTAGATTTTACTATCAAATTATTGATAATCCATCTTTCCTATGTTTTCCTAGTCTAGGAATTTTTTAATTGTATCACTTTCTAATTAATCTAGTTCTAATTCGAATTCTTGACTTAGATGAAGAATAATTTCCTCTATCTCAACATATCCAGTGCTATTTTTATCTATGCTTTAGAATATTCCTTAAGAGTTTTTAGTCATTTTCATTACCTTTTAGTAAATGATAAATTGACTAAATTAAACCTTTTATTCTTCCTTCTAAGGAGCTAATTTATAAATGAACTTTTATCCTAAATACTTTCCAAAAGTTTAAGCAACTAAATCTAGCAATTAAGCAATTGGTATCTCTCCCCCATTGAAATCATCCTCAAAATTACTGATTTCTTAAGTATTTTCATTTTCCTATTAGTTTTGCTAGTGCTTCTGTTAAGCTTAATCGAATTCTTATCTTATTCTGATTAAGAAGTTGCATAAAGTTCTATTTACAGGCTGATGATGCCATAAATTTAGAAGTCTACTGTAAAAGACTGCGTATTGTTGCTTCTTTGCATATTAAGTTTCAATACATTTTAGTAAAGATTCAATAAATGTTTGATCTTAGCTTTAACTGCTAACGTTGTATATTAGAAAAGGAATAAAATCTCTACATTGGCTTCCTGACATAATATCTATAGTATCTGATAAATATTTCTAATCTAAAAGATGCTCTAGAAATTCAAAAGCTTCTATAGCTTTCATTGGTTTTTCATTTACAAAATTGTTGAGATCTAATACTTTAAGGAGGGGATTTTATTCTAGGTTCTATTTATGTCTATATTCGAATTCCTCTAAAAAGCTTGTCTATTCATCCTCAATTTAAGACTAAATAAAAAATCAATCATGATCAAACATTTTGGCTGTTTATTTGCCTTTAAGCAAGTTTATTTACTCTTTTAGTTACTGGATTTGATTTTATAGAGTTTCTATTTTTAATTGATCAAGATTCTTCTAATTAGAATTTCCATCTTAGCAGTTTAAAAACATTTCTTATTAGTTTTTAATTTCCTGCTGCAACTGTTAGATTATTTCATTCTTTTACTATATTAACTCAGAGTTTTCTTAGTTAATCGAGTTAATCTCTTCAAGAAGGGTTTATATTTAGGCATCATACTGATCTATGTGCTACTATAGTATTTCGTTCTTGCTTCTTATTAGCTTAATTTCAGAATTTAGTTGGTTGTTTTCGTTTTTCAGCTTTTAGAGAAGTCCTTCAAGCTAAACTTATAGTTACTTAATATCGCTTTCTTTTTTGTTGAGTCTTCTGTCTTTTAGCTACATACTTTCTTAAAGTTTTTAAATTTCTTTCTCCTTTTAAGTTTGCTCTTACTAGTGCTTTACGTGCAAGCCTTATATTTAGTTAGTAAGTTCTCCTAGAAAAGCGTTTTATCTCTCTATGTTTTCTTGAAGTGCTGAATTCTTTAGTTAAGAGCTTTGCAATTAAGATTGTTAATTTTTTACTTCTGCCTAAGTAATTGATAATTGACTTCTTAGTTCTTTATTCTCCTTTTGAATATCTTACAGCAGCTTTTGCTTCTATAGCAAAGCTTACTTAAGGTTTTGCATTTCTTTCTATGCATTAGCATTACTAGACAAATATATCTCCTTTTCTTTCTGATCATTTCATTATGACTCTTACTGATATACTTGCTATTTTGCTTTTTCCAAACTTAGCAAATCTGACTAATCAAGCTCTGGCTGTTCTACATACTTGTTCAAGAGTTGCAAAGATTTGATGCTTTCCTTCTTCAAGTTACTCTAGCATTCAATGAAGATTTGAATTATTGAGTCTAAATTACTTAAATGAAGGCTTAGATCAGCCTTAGTTCCTATATCTTTAACCTATTTGTCTTAATCTATACTATAATCTCTAATTAATCTGTCCTATACTAGTTAGGTTACTCTTTATATGCTTTTAGTTATCTTTTCGTCACGTGTACTTTCTTATGATGGCTCATTTTTAGGCGAGTATACATTTTATATTAGGGATTTCTGAATTAACCATCCTGGGGGTTTTAATTAAGGCTTTAAATTTAAAAACCCAATAGAATCATTTTATTGCTTTGGCGTATAAGCTTTAGTTCCTGGAACTGAATTTGAATTGCTTTAAAATAAGAGCTCAAGAGTGTTAAAGTGCTGAGTAAATATTTGTGGCATATTTCGTATCTATTAAGAAATCTTAAAGAAAGCTTGCTATAAATCTCCTATCTAATTATTGTTTGAAATTCCTTCCTATTTCGCAAGGCATTACTTTTCCAGTAGAATGTATATTTCTCTTAGGGTTAAGAGAAGATCTGTGAAGTTTTGTTTTATACAATGCTATTTAGCTTACTCAAACTATATGGATATTTAGTCATAAGTTTGTAGTTTCTGATTAAAGATTGTTATCTGATTTTATTTTTGCTACTCAAGTTCTATCAGATTCATACTCTGTATGTTTTAGCTAAAAATGAAAAGCTATTTCTAGTTTTAGTATTTCAGCATCTCCAAAGTTTGAATTGAGCTTTGCTTTAGGTCGTTTATACACTCAATTTTATGCTTGTGAAGCCTTTAATACACATCCATAACATGATGCAGTAATCTGCTTGTTTTTTACTCTTAGAAGTCTAAAGAAGTTATCATCTTAGCTTAGGTATATTTCATGTTCATTCCAATTTTCTGAACTTCCTCAATATTAAGTTTAAAGTACTAGTCAAAGTAAAATTTATTCAGCTTGATAATTTTCTACAAGACACTGTCTATCTTTTGTAGTTGGTGAGACTCCAAGCCAAGTTCTTCTATACTAAAATCTTCTTTAAGCATTAAAATCTGTTGTTGATTCATCTAGTTTTAGTAATCCTTTATCTAGCTTTGAAGATACTCAATAAGGTTTTCTTTAAGTTATATTTACTTCAAAAAATCAAGATTTTACTACCCATTCTTTAGACTTGCAATTTGTTCTTATAGCTTAGCAATTTCTTTCTTAGAAGTCTTTATTTTGGTCCTAAAAATACATTAATTATACACTAAGTTCTGTATCCTCTTTACACAACTACTCAGCAGTATCTCTTAACCTTTTATTATCTACATCAAGTTTCAAAATTCTTTCTGTAATGGTTTTCTATCATCATAGTATGTTAAAATTCCAAAAGCTTCAGGAGCAATGGAGCGAGCAATGATTTCAGACAAAAGTCAAGTTGGAGTAGTATTGTTTGACATTATAAAGAGTAAGAAAGAATTTCTTAATTTCTTATTTAAAATAAAATATTTGAGTCAATAAAAGGGCTAAGGTCTACCACAGCTGCTATAATTATAAAGTACTGTGAATACCAGCAAATGCAATATCATCGCGTAAACTACAAGGAAATATCTTATTTTTATCTTAGACTACGACCCTATTTTTCCAAAAAGCTTCGCCTCTTGTCCTGTGCCTTTATATTAGTATCTCCTTAGGTTTTCAATCTCTATTTCTTAATCCTTAGTTTATTTCTGTAATTGAATGTTAACTTTTTCCAACTCTAGACTTCTTGCTCTAAATCTTTCTCGCTGTAGAATAATAGCTTATACGATATGATCTTTGTTACCTTCTATTTGTAAATCTATTTCTGACTCAAGCTTGTCTATGCTTTACTTTAAATCGTTTATTTCTTCTTCTTTTCTTTCTAGTGTCTAAATTAGTTTTTGAACTTCCTAATTCTGTGATCCTCTTTCTCTAATTTCATTCTGTAGCTGAATTTCTAAATCTTTGTATTTATACTAAAGAGACTAATATTAGGCTTTTATTTATTATTGATCTGTCATTTTTTAATCAGGAGATTGATATTTTTAAAGTTGCTCTCCTAAGTTTTGAATTTCTTTCTGAAGTTGTCTGTATTCTTGCTGGATTATTTTCATTTCCTATTCATGATTTTTTTTCAAAGTACTGTTCTCTTTCTAGCATTCACTAAACTCTTCTTAAAGATCCTAATACTTCTTTTATAAGGCGAGCATTTCTTACTAAATTGAAGTTTCTTCTTAGGATTACTATTATGACTTTTACTGCAGGTTTTTCTTATTTTTCCTTTCCCACTCCAACTCATTATTTAGCCTTTCCTGAATATTAATTCTTACTATTTCTACTTTGTAGTCTTCAACTCGTAATTCAAGCCTTTACATGATTTCGTTTTTACTTATCTCTTGTTTTTCTGTACAATAAGTACTTACAAGCTACTTCTTACTTCAATAGCACCTCTTGATTAAGCTAATCATTTTTAAATTAAACTTCTTCAAGTTCCTATTATAGCTTTTGAATTTTAGTTTCAGTATCGCTTGCTTATTTCTATACTTGTTCTTGGTCAATAGAGCTTTTATCTTTTATACTTGATTGGAGTTCCTAAACCTGAATTTCATATTTCTGAACCTTAGAGTTAAGCTATTTGATTTATTATTCTTTAGCTTTATCTTTATTAGCTAGTTCCTTCATTTCAATGTTTAATTAATTAAATTCCTTTTGCAAAACTTTATATTTCTCTTATGAGGAATTCAGTTTCTCAGTTGTTTCCTGCTCCTCTTGAATACATAAATCAAGCATAGGGAGAGGATCAGGTAAAGTATCTAATTAAGTATATAGATTTTATATAACACTTTCTAAGTTACCGCTATAGCTCCTCAAAGTATTTATCTCTTTCAAATAAATTTGCACAAGAGGCTTTACTCCTTTCACTCTTTCACTCTCAGGCATACTTTTGAAATCTACAGTTAGAGTTACCTTATAAAGTTTTCTTAAGAGTTATAAGGGAATCAGCTGATTATTTTCGCTAAATATCGAAACTTTCCACTCTACTCTAAAGAACTTGCTTGACTGCCTAGTATTAGCTATTTAATCAGTTCTCTTTAAACTTCTCTATTTATTCTTGCATTTTTATATTCCTTTTGCATTTAAACCTCACTTTTCTACTTATTCACTTTAAGCTACTTTTATATATCTACTAATGTTAACACCACTTATGTTGCTTAACTTGAAAAAGGTTATAAGTTGAACATATAGTATATAGGTATAATTTAAGGGTATATGTAGAAGGTTTAAAAGTTTAAATATAATGCAAAGGTAATTTTTTAAATAGAGAAATAAGGATAAAATGGCCTAAAATAATTTTTAAAAGAATGACAAATATTTCGATTAAAACAACTATAAGGAATTCTATCAATTTTCTCCTAATAAATTCAGTCCTAACAAAAATAAAGAAAAAATTGAGGCAAATGAAGACATTTAATAAGTTAAGGCTGAAAGATCGTTAAGTTTTAATGAGACAAGTGATATTGGAAATAAATAGAAATTCTAATTCAGAACAAGTGGATATTTATCAGATAAGGATGTAGGAAAAAGACCTTTTACTTTCTATGAAGAGTAACTTGAAGATGAACTAAAGTAAATGCACAAATATTCTGATGCAAATTAACTGACACTATTTGAAAAAATGTTCAGACCTATTAAAAAAGGTTCTCTAAGAGGAAGTGTTTTTTCTCTTACAACTTCTGCGATTGGAACTGGTTGTTTATCACTTCCTAAAGCAATGTCATTTGTTGGAGTTTGCTTAGGCACATTTTTAATAATATCAATGGCAGTATTCCAATCATACTGTATGTGAACAATTGTAGTTTCTAGCGAAATGTTTTAAACAAAATCATATCCTACTTTAGTTCGAGTGATATTAGGTAAAAAAGCTGAAATGATACTTTATTTTTGCTTGATTGGATATCTTATTGGATCAGCTACAGGTTACATAGTTTGCATGAGTACATTTGCAAACGAAGCAATTGCATTCATTTGACCTGATTTTTAAATTCCAAATTAGAGATTGGTTATTATTTTGGTTTGCTTTTTACTAGTTTTTCCCTTGACTTTTTTTTAAAGTCTTGATCAATTTCGAATTATCTCTTTAATAGGAATCTTCGCTTTATCTTACTCCACTTTGATATTGATTATTTAATCTCCTGTTTTTATAGCTAACAGTGACTCTTTGCCTATCTATTCTATGAAGTTCTATTTCGACTTTAACTTAAACATTTTTAGTGCAGTGGCTCTATTTTAGTTTGCTTTTGTTTGCCATTTCAATATTTTGACTATCTAGGCAGAGATGGAAAACTCGAATGTAAGAAGAATGACAAAGGTTACTCAGAGAGTAGTTATAATTTTAACCTTCTTATACTCAACTATAGGAGTAGTGGGATTTATTAGCTTTGGTAATAATACTCCTGATTTGTTTATTAACAGATAGAAAATCGATAGCATTAACTCAGATATTTTGATGTTCTTGGCTAAAATACTATTTATTGTTTCTCTCTCAATTGTTACACCCTTATATCTGCTTCCTAGTAGAAGTGCTATTATTACATTATGCAAGTGAAATTCAAATAAAGCATGATACGCAATAACATTCATCCAAAACTTCTTGGTATTAATTCTTGCAATCGAAATTCCTAATATAATAGTAGTATTTAACACTCTAGGAGGACTATTTGGCATCACTTTTGCCAGTTTAATACCTAGTAAGCCTTTATACAGCTCTAATTTTTGTAAAATTGAATGGATTTAAGAAGAATTTGTTCTTTTGTTTTGTATTTTTACTGACTTGCATAATTTTCACGATAATGGGATATATTTCAGTTTTCATATCTATTCTCAGAAATTTTATTAACATTTGACTATTTCTAAATATCCTCGTTTAAATGTTCTTTTACTAACTTTCATTTCAATTTAATGCTTCATTCACCTTTATTACAGTGAAAGTGGAGTTAAAGCTCTTTCATTTATAAGTATTTAGATTAATTTTCTTATATTATTATCTAATTTTTCCATTCTTCCGTGCGTATATTAATTGCAGTTGCTATATTCTTACTTTAATCGTAATTACTGCCTCCATTATATAAATAGACTTTAATATTCTAAAACTTTAGATCAATAGGTACTTAATACTTACATATATCTAATATACTCAATATTCTTATTATGACACATTAAATCATTAAGTAAATACTTATCATATCATTTAAGTTACTAGTATCAACACATATTTTGTCCTCATTTCTTAGAGTTACCTCTATCTTCTTTATATATTCCCTGCCTTTTTTTTGTAAAATTTAGAAAATATTATAAATAATTGCATAAAAAGGAAAATAAATAAATAAACTGTTTTTGTTTAAAACTATTAAAGGTAAGATGGAATTTTGCTTCTAGCAGAAATAAGTATAAAAGTTGATCACTTATAAGAACGATAAAAATAAGTGCTATTACTGCACAAACTTACAATTAAGCTTAATAATTATCTAAATATACATTTACTCTTAATATTCTTATAATCATTTATACTGAAAAGTTGATAAGTTTAGATATAGGATAAAATAAAATTAATATTAAGATTCAAGTACCTGACATTTTATTAATTCGATAGTATCTCCAACCAATCCACTGGAGATAGCAGGTATAAATTCTCCTTGCTTAAGTTCCTCAATTTAAAAAGCGATTCCTAAATCCTTTTAGTTAGATTTGTAACTGACTATTCCGTTTTAAGTATCCACTATCATTTCTAAAGTTTCTCCCATTTAGCATCTTTCTCCATACTTTTATATGACTTATCCTCCATTTTCTATTGTTTTATCATAGTTGTTAAAACCATAACCAGTTTTTTCTGAAGTAAAACTAGAAAAACTTTTATTTCATTGCTTAGATACTCCTATTATGAAGCAATATCCAACTACTAATTTAAAGAAGAATCTAAATTGATGTCCCTTCTTAAGCTGAATATCTAGGAATGAAGACTCATGTTCGCTTTCTGTTCATTTAGCTTTCTTATTATTCTCAAAAATTTAAACATTCTCATCTGATTTTTGCCTATCAAATGAAACTTGAATTTCCTTAATATTTGCTTATTACAAACTAGAAGTTTGCTAGATTTCAGTCTAGTCACTAGAAAATCTTTTCATAATCAGGTTTAATTTCTACTAGTTTGCTTAAATTAAATCATCAATTTTCTAGAAGTTTGATTTAATTTCTTACAGAATTAGTTTCTACATTTAAGCACTTTCCAAGATACTATTTTAGAAGACTTCCTATTTATTAAGATGTTTATTAATTTTTTTACAATCGTTTCACAATTCAGCTAAGCAATTATGAAAGGTTTAGTCTTTATTAGAATATTAGCATAAGCATTTCTTGCAGAATTTGGTTTAGTATTTGCAAGTTTTAATATGCTACTAGTACTCCTATCTCTGTACTTTTTATCCGCATCCCTCATTTTTACATATTACTTATGTAAACTCACAATTTCCATTTTCATGCTATTCGATAAACTACAAGGTTGTAACAAAATTACAATCCACATTTCTACACTTTACTTCTTTTTTCAGAAGCAGCTATTAGAAAATCTTCATAACCTACTTAGCTTCTGTAATGATTTGGTGGCAAGATTAGCATTCATCATGAGATTATAACTAATTTTAGAAGCATTCTTAGCAAAATAATGACTCACAGTGCTAGCACATAACTGGGGAGTTTAGAACCTGTTTACAAAATAAGCAAATGAATTGCTCATCTACCTTAGAAATGAACATATCAAGAGGGTATCCCATTTTAACTTTATTTAATTATTTTTATTTAGCTAATTATGCTTTTATTTCATACCTTCACACCTTCACACCTTCTAATTCTTTAAAATGTATCTCTTATAATCCACTTTTTTAATCTTCTATATGTCAAATAGGATATCATTCACTCATCGGTAGAATCCTTAAAAGCTATAAAATTTGAGGATTAAGATAATGAGATAGAACTATAATTATATGAATTTGAATAGAAGTAATTGCTAAGTATAATTAATAGCTGCTATCTTTTAGAATGGTAGGTAACTATCAAATATTTATAGACATTACTTTAATATTTTTTGCTTATCATTTTCTAAATATAGCTTATAAGCATAACCAATACTATTATAATAAATGCAAGGCTTTTTATTAATAGCCTTTATTAAGTTAAAATTTTATTAACTAAAGTTTTAAAAATTTGACTCAAAACCAATTGTTACATGAAGCAACTCCTAGCATTAGCTGGTAGAAGCAGGATATTATTAATTTTGATGTCTTTTAGTCTTCTGCTGCAGGATTAAATTCGCTAATGTCGATTATTTTAGTCATAAAGGAAAATTCTCCAAATACTTTAAAGAGATCAGTTATTTCTTCCGCTGTAAATCCTCTACATGCCTATGACTATTCCGCTCCTGGACAATATCATTTTTGCATTGAGGATAAGTTCACTGAAAATAATAAAGCTATTTATCCACATTATGTCTATATATTAGTTATCAATTCCTTAATCTAAACAGCTGGAGAAGCTTTCTATTACCTTATCTAAGATAATCATATTAACTTTGATTAATCTTTTCATTAAGTAAGTCAGTCTACTTATGCCTTAAAAACATTTTCGCCTTAAAGTCCAAAATTGATTATCTTGCAATTAAGTTTCTAAAACATTTCATTCTTCATGATAAACCTTATTACATTAGAACTGGATAACTGCTCATTATTTAATTAGGTCTCCTATAAACCTTCCTTTTATTGCATCTCTAGATTGCTCAAGATATTATCTTTTTTAAGTTCTTCAGAATCTCCTAAGCAGAGAAAAGAATCTATATTCACAATGACAGGAGTAATTTGTTTCTTTTCACAAAAAGAGCATAAGCTAAGGAAATTAGCATATGTCAAGTCATGAGACCCGCCGATAACTACAAGAATAGGTTCTTAGGTCTTTTTGATTAGAAATGAAGATATTCTTTTGTTAAGTTTTCACAAGCTCTGCTATTAAGTTTCTGTCATTTACTACTCCAATTAATTCTTTGCTCCTGAATATTCTTTAGAGTTCCAAATATATTCAGTCTTCCACTGATATGACTCTGCCTTTATTTATATGTTTCCATAATCTGAAATAGTCACGTTGGAAAGATCTATATTGTATTCACAGTTGAAATTAGGACCAATGCCATTAATCCATCTTCTGATGCAATCAGGAGCTAAGTCTAATCCCATCCTTCCTCCTATTTTTGTTCTTCCCTCTTCAAAGGGATATCCTATAATAATAATCTTGCCGGTAGAGCCTTTTTAGATTTCAATCATAAGTAAAAAATTAAGAATATATAATATTTAAAGAGTTTCTCAAAAAGGAGAAATCGCATTTCCTAGAACACTTCCTATAACCATTGGGAATATAAATATGCATAACGCGATAAGAGTCACGCAACAGCACACTCCAATTATTTTAGTTTAAAATTCAGGTCCTACCATTTGATTTAGCATTTTAAAAGGATTTAACGACATTTCCATTCTACCAGCAGGCTATGGTAATGTTGGATCTACGTTTGGCTCATCTCTTCCCAATCCTACAGGAGTCATCTTAGCTTTTTCTTATGGGACTAATTCAAATGAAACTAATACTTTCCCTCCATCAACAAGTTCCTTTATATCATTTCTACGTTTGCAATCTACCCAAAACTTCTCACTTTCTTGGATAAAAGTCTTGCCAAGTCCAAGAAAACCACCTGCTTCATCATATTGACCATTTTTTGTAGTTCTGGCATTAAAGCAGAATGCTTTGTTAGCAGTATCAGAAAAATCAATAGTAGCTTCTGCAATAAAATCATTGAAGCTAAAAACATCCATATCTCATATTTAGATTGTTATTCTATAAACTGGCTGAGGTAATTAAATAGGCCAAACCATTCTCCAGTTAAAGCTTCCCTAAAAATTTAATACTTACATTTCCGTTACTACATCGAAGATGAGTATCTGTCTCTTGAGCTTTAAAATCATTTATAAATGCTCTAATGTACAGATCAGACATTCCTTCCACATCAACATTTGCAACTTCCCGAGTTTTCCAGATAATTAATCTTGCTTCAAAAGGTGAGGGAGGCTTTTGCGTTATTTCCCACTTGATTATTTCTCTAGTACTTTTTTCTTTTGGAAATATATCAAAGAAAAGTCTAATTGTACCTACTTCCAAATTACTAGATTTATGTCTAAGAGATCTCTTCTCGATAGGCTTTTCAATTAAGCTTCTCCATTTTTTAGAAAAATATCTGTCTTCAAGATCTATTTGAGTTTAACCAATCAACTCGTCAGAAAACAATTCATCATGATCCCAAATTTGAATCTTAAGAATACTTGGACCAGGTAATGTAGTTTCCAAATCGAAAACTTTAAATATTTTGGGATTTGGCTAATCTTCTTGATAATTGTTCGAATCATTTATAATATTTTTCCCCAACTTTAAAACAACATAAGGATCAGAATTGCTATCTGAATCCATTGCCATCAAATTTTAGCAATCTAGAATATAAACTCTAACTAAGACTGCTGTCTTATTTAGCATATCCTTACTAAGCTCTTCTCCTAGTTTTCTTTTTTATATCCTGTTTAAATAAGGATCTTCGTAGTTTTATTTTTATTCTTTAGTATTTATGATTCCTTTAAACTTTCCAACCTTTCTCTTAGTGTTTTATACTCCTGTTAGCCTGTTTCATAAACTATCTTAAGCTCCTCTGTTCTATCCTCTCCAAATGTCATAGCAGGCAAAAGGACATGGATCTATATATTAAGTATCTTCAAGATTTTTTTCTACTGCATACCTATAATGTTTTTCTCCTGAACCCGGAGTTTTATCATAACCAAGTTCTATGTAATAAACGGGATCTGGTACGTTCCATTCGTTAATATGACCGTTTTCGTCTTTTTCATAATGTGGCTTTCGTACAAATTTACCTTCTTTAGCTTATTTGATTGATAAGCAACGTCGCATTTTTTCTTAACTTTATTTCTATATTCCTAAGTCGAAAGCCATACGTTACTTAATAGCATTCACATCCATTACTTATCCTTTTTAAATGGCCTCTTTAATGTTTTTTTCATCCTCATCATTAAATTAAACATATCCTTGCTTCTTAACAGACTTTTTAGACTCTTCTTTCAAGTTGCTTTTTTTTCCTTAATCCTGTTATTTTAATTCTTCTTATTCCTACTTTAAATACTATTTTTCGACTATCTAACCAAAAACTTCTTCCTCTTCCTCTTCTTCTTCCTTTTTCTATAATTACTTAAGAATGTCAGATAAAGGAATATTGAAAATTCCTATCTAAGGTTGCTACAAACCCTTAAAGAGGTTGTCATAGACAGAACAAGTCATCGTAGGCCAGAATATTGAATCTTCTGGTAAGATAGCCGAAATAGAAATTAAGGTGTTTATATTAGGATTTGATCCTGGATCTAAAGGCTGAGTTAATATACTCTTTTAGCCAAGGTACTCTTCTCCAGGAAAGGCTAGATTACTTAAGTCAAACTTTATGAAAGCTTTTCTAACTGGGAATAAGCCTGTTGATTATAGATTTCTAAGTCCAAGAATTTAAAAATCAATGCTAGTTTCTTTCATTTTGGGTCTTAATCCAGTTGGTGGTAGCATTAATTATTGTCCTTTTGGAAGAAGATTGAAACTCATTAAAATCTAACCTTCTTAGGTTCCTGGTTTGTCCATATTTAAATTGTACCATTTTGGTCTAGCAGGCTCAGGTTAACCTTGTGCAGCATCAAACATTTTGACAATAACTAAGCCAAGAAGATCATCAGATCCGAGTTTATCGTAATCCCAAGCTTAAGCAATGATTGGAGGTGCATCATCCAAATTATCAAATTCACAGTCTAATTAAAACGTTTCATAGATAATAGGATTAAGTGTTTCGTATTGAATTTAAGTTTTGCCTTCTTTTCCATCGCAATAAACAGTTACATATGGATCTGAAGTGCCTTCTTCATCTCCACTCGCCAAACCTCTACATTAGTAAATATTAGCATATAAAGTTCATTTCTTAAGATTAAGGGAAGGTATTTTAGCATTCCACTGACCTACTGATAGATCCTAGTTTAGTCCGAATTTATTTATGTAGATTTAAACTCTTACAAAGCCAGCATCATATGACTCCTTTACATATCCATTAGCAAGATCAGGCTTAAGCTTTATCCAGAAATCTTCTTTGTTGATATCTGCCAATTACTTAGCAGGAATCCTTGAATAGCAAATATGCTTTGTGTCATCATATGTAAGATATACAAAAACATCAGGCATATATTCGATATTACTTATAGGAAAATCTTGTACTTTTTGTCCACAGTTTACAAATCAATCGCATCGACCATTCTAAGATTTTTCCTTTTAGGAACTTTAAACTATATCTCCACAAGTGACAGTTACACTTAATTTATATCCACTATACGCTTTAGGAAGAGCAGTACCGTTAAATATTTTTGTTCTTAGCTCCCATGAAGTATTTTCTGAGTCAGATTTCCTTTAAAACTCTTAAACTTCTTTTGGAAGTTCTTTTGTCTTCAGAAGTTTTGGTTTTTTTTCATCATAAGACCAAATTTTTAGTAAAAATCTTCCTTTCCAACTAGATCCTGTTTAGGGAAATGTATTCATTTTTATAGCTTCTTCGTTATTTAAATCTCCTTGTGCTCCATATATATTTGCCCAAAAGTAATTTGCATATTTACCATTTTAAATTTCTGCAAATGGGAATATTAAATATCCTATTAGATCATCACCTCCTACAGAATCATAATCGTAAACTTTTAGTTCTAGCGTTCCTGTCACGCAAGGTATCTTAACTGGTAAATAAATATCTTCGAATCAATATTCAGATCTATCTTTACCTTTAGTTGTCCTTGTAGATGATTAAATCTAATTTTATCCCATCACAGCTATAATATATACATCACATTGGCCATTTTGATCCATTTCTTTAGGAAATCCCTCTCCCTTTAAAATTCTGATTTAAATCTGATGCCCTTAAGCCTGAAGACTTGGAGGTAATAAAATTTCTTATTCCCCTTCTTTTTTTTCTTCTGTCATTAAATCAGTTTGCTCGTCTCCTTCTGCTACAACATTTACACCAACTTTGACATATCCTCTTGCTTCTGTAATATTTCCAGTTTCAGTATTTGCTAATGCAAGCCAGGTATGTCTTATGCAATGCTAGTCACATTAATAGACATAAGCCAAATCAAGTTCATAATTTCCAATTAATGAACTCTTGCCAAGTAATCTATGATCTTTCACTTCTATCAAAATTTTTCCTCTTTCAACTTACTAAACTTCAAGATGATTTTCCATAAAGAAGAGATGCTCACCTAAATAAACTGCAGCAGTGCTGCCAATATCATCTAGCTTTTTGGTAAATTTTTTCTTTCCAAATATAGTGATTTAACAAATTGGATCTACTGTAGAATCATTATTTACAGCTAGAAGACCTCTCATTTCTTCAATAAAGACATGAATGATATAAGCTCCCTTTTTAAGTTTGTGCGCTTCTACAGCCATATTTTACTTTGAAACTATAAATAACAAAAATGAAGAAGAACTAAAATAAGTGAATCCTTCATCTCTAGCAATTTTAATCTCTTGTATATGCAAATATATATAAATCATCTCTTAGCTTCCTTATATTCTTAGACTCTTACATAATACTTAAATTATAATCATCAATTAGCTTCAACATAATCAAATTATTACAAAGTGAAAGACACTTAGATAGCTTTGAAAATTGTGTCTAGATATATAATCATAAAATCACATTTTTGCCTGCCAATTTAAATAACTGCTTTATATACTAAGTTAGATTGAATACCTAATTAATACTTAAAAATACCCCAATATTTTCAAAATTTTCTATAAGCAATGGAGAGCTAAAGGATATAACTAGAGGCAGCGTTTATGCTAAAATTTTAAAAGATACTTTATATATTAAAAAGAAAGTTTATAATAGCTTATGCTGCATTATAGGGATAATAAATAACTCTAAATATATAAAACTGCTTCAATGTAAAAACAATAGGATAATTAATAGCAGAAAAATTAGCTAACCCTTACATTATAATATTGTTTTTAATATAGAGGCTCCCTAGAAAAGATATTTCAATATACTTATTATTTTTAATTTAAACTGCTTTATAGCTAAGAAATTTAAAATACTGAAACTAGTATAACTTTAACTATGTAATGCTTTATCACTGATTTCAATATATTTTTGAATATAAAATTTCAGTTTGGTAGGTAGATGTAAATGAGTAATGGTTAAAGTCTAAAATTAGACTTAATAAATTTTATTAGCGTAAAATAGCTCTGAATAGTAATATTTCATATGTAGGTTTAAGTTTCATTGCTTATATACCTAAATATGATTGATGATACAACAAAAATAGATTTAGAAAAGTTAATTTGTATTTAACTTAAATAATTAGCTTTTTATATTACTTTTTAGTAAATATTATGATTATTTTACTCAATATTAGCAAATATATTCCTTTAAAACTAAGCAAATCAAGAGTAAATAAGGTTTATAGTTGTCTATTATTTAAACTATGATTAATTAAAATATTAACTGAAATATAAAAGAAAACTTGCTGATCTGCTACTCCAAGCATCTATAGCCAACTAATGAATAATTAATAGTAAAAGTATAAGTTTGAACAAAGAATAAAAGTACGTTAATGAGATCCTTGCATTACAATTTTATTATAACACAAATTAGATAAAAAACTAATATAATGGAAAATAATTTGATTTATAAAGTTCATAATTAAATACGTTATATGATTTGATTAAAGAACTTATAAAAATGAAATAAGCAATAAATTAGAAATTATTTGTACTTAAATTAAAAATCATAGCTATCTTAAAAGCATTTATATTTATAACAAGTATTTATTTATTTTAATTTATAAAGAGAGTTATGATAATTAAATAGAAAGCAACATAAGTAAATACTTCTTGCTCAATTATGAGAAGCATCTATAAAGCTTTTGAGTAGTTGAGCATAAAGAAGGAAAAAAGGCATAGTAAAGAGAATATTTAAAAACTAATAATAATAATAATAATGTAAACTAAATGTTAAGAGTTTTGGAGTTCTTCGGGATTCCAACCGATTTCGCTCCGCCTTTTTTTTAACTTGGATGTATACCACGGCCTTTTTTTGAATGTGGGTGGCTACCACAATGAATTTTCCATGTTACCACTAAATAATTTCTATTTATAAATTCCTGAGTCGGTTATTCAAAGTTTGTTTAACATCCTTCATGTTTTTATTTCTTCTCTTTTTTTCAATTTTTATCATTTTTAACAATTTTTTAATAAGTGATATTTCGACCTACAACATCAACAATTTTTTGTCTATTTTTTTTATTCAACTAAGGCAAAACTAATTTTTCTATTTGTTCTATTCTTTTAATTAAACATTTATCAACATTTTATTCTATATTTATTTCTTAATCTTTTGCTTAAGAAGGGAGGACTTCAATACTCATGTTTACCCCTTGTTTGAAATTATTTTAAGACTGAGTATAGAGCTATTGTTCTGTCACAATATTGTTTTATATAAGCTATTTCCTAAGAATTAATAGTTCGTTATTTTGATCCTCAATGTTATTCATAAGCTCTCTAATTCTTTCTCCTTGATTATATGTTTCTTCTTCATATTTAGAAATTAATTTTTTCATCTTTTCCATTTCAATTGAAAGCGAAGTGCTCTCATTAACTTGTCCAACCATTACTTTGCCTTCTGAAGAGGAGCTTGATAAGTGTTCCATTGATTTCTACTTCTTCTCTAGTTCTTTGTTAGCTCTTCTTCTTGCGTTCCTTGCCTAATTTTTAGATAGTCGAATATTCTATTCCATTTCCATTTTTTTTAAAAAACTAATAAAAGAATAAAATAAATTATCAATAAAAACTCTTTGAAGCTTCTTTATATTTTAAATTCAATAATCAGATAAATACATTTTTAATAATTTTTATTCATCTAGGACTTGATAAAAGTTAAGATATAATTTTCACAATAGAGATAAGAATAATTAGCTGACTTAGAATAAAATATTTTCCATATAATTATGAAATTTCTTCCTAACTTAGAGGGAGTAATTTTATGAACATTTATAAATAAATTGACGGATAAATAAAAAAGACTGAAGCATAAGCATTAAAAGTTTTAGGATAAGTACTATAAAAAATAAAAAATAAAGAAGTAAATATAGTTAATCATATCATATAGAAGTATCCTAAATATTATTTTTTTTATTAGAGGACTAATTAATTATCATAGTGTCGAAATGAAATGCTATTAGAAAAATAAAACTTAAGTAAAACTCCATAAATTATTCTTAGTCTTTAATTTATAAAACTATATGTGTTATTAAATGATTTTAATAATTAAAATTACTTTTAAATGCATACTGAATTAGATTATTTTCGAAAGGTTATTATTAACTGGCTGCTGGCTTACTAGTAGTTTCGGGTTTCTTCTAAAATTTTCCCTATATCCATTCTCCTTCAATTTTCTTTTTTCCTAATTATATATAAATTCCTTGACCATGCTATTTGTTTTTTTGCCAGTACCCTTCATACTATTTTCCTAAAAAATTAAATAACTTACCATCAGGTCATGTGTAAATTCCAAATCCATGCTTTGATCCTTCAAAATATTCTCCATGATAAATTCTACCATCAGGCCAAGTGCAAGTCCCTTATCCATGCATTTTTCCTTTCGCCAAGTTTCCAACATAAATAGCTCCATCTGGAAAGGTTTATTTCCCTTAGCCACTAATTTAGTTGTTTTATCATTATCCTTCATAGTAGCAACCACCTTCCCATAAAAATTTACCATGTCCTTATTTTTTTCCATTCTAATACTCTCCTTCATATGATGAGCCATCCAAAAATTTCTCAATTCCTTTACCATTTTTTTGATCATTTTTATATTCTCCCTCATATACTGCGCCAATTTCATGCCAATATTTTCCTTTTCCATGCTTCATATTATCAAGTCACTATCCTTCATATACCTCACCATCACTCTCTATTTTTCTTCCATAATAGTTAGCTTTATCATTTTTCCAAAAGCCTTCATACTTGCTACCATCTTTCCAAAATTGTACACCATATCCATGTCTTTATCTCTAATCATTCCACTGACCAACATAAATAGATCCATTTGCTAACTCAACAGGATTTAATGTTGTTAAATTAGATGGTAAATCAGGTCTTTCTTGTATTATAAAAACTCCGACTTTTTTCTCAGCTTCTTTAGTTATTTAAGTGGAATAATCAGGAAGAGGTCCTTCAACATATGTGAGAGCATTAAATCAGGAACTATGCTTCAATTCATCAAAGTTCTACTGGCTATTAATTTCACTTTCTTCTGTCGTTTCTTCTACTTCTGACGTTTATGATTAACTATACTTTGTATCTTGCAATTTTTTATCCAGCTCGTTTATTTCATGTTCTTCTTCCTCTTCAGCACTTTCTACGACGTTTTCTACAATAAAGTTAGCGTTGAATTATAAGATATTTCTTATTCCGAAGCAGGAATGTCATACCTCATTTTCTGTTTACATCATTAATGAATTAAATTTATCGAAATCTGCAATTTTATTTTCGAAATTCTTAAGAAAAAGCAATTCAGTTTGCTTCTTATTTCAGCAGTTTTCTATATGTTACTCTATCTAATCCAGGGAGAGTATTCCATCCTTCTACTCGGTTCCTTAAGCAAGACTTGCATTTCAGCACACTAAATTTATCATATTGAGAATGAATTTTTACAACTAGAAGTAGCTTTAGTTTGGTAGAATACAGTAATCCCAAAAAAATCTGCTTTTATCTTTTGGAGTTAGCGAGCTTAGCAAGATAGCGTTCATTATAAGCTTTTAACTGTCATAGTTTCCATTCTCGCCTTTTAGTTTATTATAGAAATAAGATATTTTATCGAATTTCTCTTTCTATTAAGGTGCTGTTATCTTCATCATGAATAGAAATTAGATTAGCTATTCATAAGTAATTTCCTTCTCTTTCAGTATAAACTCTACTGCACTTTATAATTCCTTCGCTTATACTTGTTGATACCCAAGCTCTGAGTCAGATAGTTAAATACAGGACATAATTTAGCTATTGTGAACTCTTTTGCTGCAATCACATCCCATTTTTAACCTTAAGTTTTAATAATGGATAACTATATTTAATTAACACTTCTATAATCTTGCAATGGAATTTACTAAAGCCCTATTAAATAAGATAATCATCAATACTTACTATTCTGGTGACTAAAATGGCTATAAATCACATGAGTTTTTATAAATAAGCTTACTAGGGAGTCATTGAATCTCTATTAAGCTAAGCTAAAGCTTATTAATTCTCCTAGTATTAAATTAAATACAATCAAGAGTGTTAAAATTAGCTAAACTGTTAAATCCTTTATTAGCATCTTTAAAGTAGAGCTATTAATATCTCTGCTTTTACTAATTTATAAACTGTATGAATCATCCTTTCCATATAAATTTGTAGCGTGTAATTGTTGAGAGAAGCTTGCTTCTTACTTTGCTACACTATCTAAATCTTATAAGGAATAAACACACTAGCAAACACTTAAATAATTTATTATTCAATCTAGTCTAATAAAAAAAAGCTCTTAGTTAAAGCTTAATTAAGTTAAATCTTATAGCTTGAAACTATTATTTATAAAATAAAGCTTTAAACAAAATACAATATTCTACATATTAATTGTTTCTGATTCTTATAACGGAAACTAGTAATTCTCATTTTAGATAAAATTCGGAACTTAAAAAATATTCCTTAAATCTCATATATTTATTTTATTGTTCCTTATGTTCGCTGAAATATTTAAAATAAGCCCTTTGTACCTTTATTTTATCTTACAGCAATTTCTTTTAAAGTTCCTATTAATTTATCCTTATTAATTCATAATTTTTACTCATTAATTGTTTATTTTTCTAAGTTGTTGCTAATAGATTGTAAATTAATAAATTTATTTCCCTTTAATAATTAACTTTTCATTTGTGATAGAGATATCAAAACTAATCAATTAATATGAGAAGTACTTCTAAAATACTGGCTAGTTCTGTATATAATCTATTATATTGCTTAGCTTCTTATATCCTTTTATACTACCAATTTATTAATATTTACTAATATCAGTCTAATATAGTTATGCTGAGCATCTGTATCTAAATCTGTTTATTTAATTTTATAGGTTCTTAGTAAAATTTAGTTTACTAGAAGTAAAATATGATATAAAGTTTCTATTTATAATAAGTTTAATGCATAATAGTAACTAAATAGCATAAAGGATCTAAATGTATTTTATTGAATATGTCTACTATTTAGATTTAAATGCATTCCAAGCTAATTTTCTAAAAAGAAATAATACTTTCTTCATTAAAGCCTAACTATTAAAATTAGATATCCATACTTACATGATTTAGTAGCCTTTTAGTATATATGGCTTTTAAATAGTAAAGTCTAGCAAACTTACATATTAAATTTAGTTTCTAATGCTAATCATTTTATTCATAGCCTTATTATATGAAAGGAGGCATATTAAATTAAGGAATTTCAAGCTGAAGTATCATCTATATCAATATCAGAAGGCTATAAGACAATTAGTCTGAAGTAATTGATTACTAAAACTGGATATATATTTTAAAGCTTCATTTGCTATTTAAAATTTACTAGTCACAACTATTTAAAATGTATAAGTAGCTAACGTATAGGTAAGATAAACTATGATACTTAAATTTTTAATACAATGAAGAAAAAGAAATCAGAAGCAACTAAGACAGTCAGATGTTTGACAAGTAGAGCTAGCTTAACTTTGATAAGGAGTCTATTTCTAGTCGAAGATTTCTTTCTAACTTGAAAATTAAGCCTGAACAAACATAACCTTGAAGTTAAAAAAAGAAAAAGAATAAATCATAGCATACCTTTAAACTAGATCTTGATAGGAAACTCGTTCAAAATTTCATTTTCTCATCTCATGATAATCTCAAGACAACAAGAAATGAAAAATTACCTAAATCAGATTAAAATAAAGAAGCAAACAAAGAAAAATAAAGTGCTAAGCTAGTTAAACTTTAACCTTTAAGAATAAATATGCAAGATAAACTAAAAATCGCAGAGAAAAAAATTGAGCTAGAAGAGAAGAAATTAAACTAAAATTAGAAGATTAAAGTATTCAAGAAGTCTAGTAATGAAAGCTCTATATTGGATGAAGATTTAGATGATTCATAATTGAAAATTAATAGAGAAAAAATAAATCAAATGTACGTTAAGTATTTCAAAGATAAGATCTTCAGATATAATTTCCATAAAGGTTCTTAAACAAGTAAATAAGTCACTACGGAAGAAAGAAAAAACTCATAGACCCATAAAAAATTTGAATGAAAACCTACTATAATTTAAAATGTGAAGATAAGAGAAGATCTGAGAAACAAGAGGAAAAAACATATTGATTTATAAGTTGTAAATTCAAGACCCTTATAAACTTAAACTGGCATGGAATATTTATCAGAAGAAAATTTATTTCCTAATTTTAAAAGTATACGCCACTTAAAACGAATATATGAAGGTTAAAACTGGAACTACAAAGATGATTTTAAATTTCCTGAAATTAGTTTAATAGCCAGGCATACTTAAAGAATAATTTCATATTAATTAATTTGTTTTCTTTTTTCTTTATTACTTAACATGAAATGTCGAAAAAAGCATGTTGATTCTGTATGAATATATATCTAAGATTAGATCATGTAAATCAAAGTCTTTTTAATATATATTAGTAATCTTAACTGTAGTAATTTCAAATTGTACCTATCTAATATGTTTTATATATAACTAAATAAAATTTTTAATCAAATCACTAGATTCTAATCCTTGCTATATTAAGAATTTATTTTAGCAAGATAAATGTAAGGTTGGTCTAAAGGAACTAGATTATAAATCTCAATAAGGAATATTACACTAATATAATTAGCTGCTAAGTGGAATTACCAAATTTATATTCAATCTTATTTATTTAATTTCTAGATTAACCATCTAAATCTTTGCTGATCTGCTAATGCTCAACTATAAAGCAAGAGCTTTATGATGACTATTTTATTAAGATTTATATTAGTTATGATAAGCTAAATAGTATTAGAATGTCATACTTATAAATAATATTAAGGAATGTGAAATCTGTTAGTGGAATATCTATGTATCTATTAATATACAAAACTTAAATAGGCAAGATTACAGTAGTTTGCTAATAGTAAATTCATAATTTTCACTTTATTTGTTAATTAACCTTATATTTTCCTTCTTTCTAGCTATTTCCATTTTCTAATCCTTAATATGTCTTTTTGCTTATACATATATATTAGAGTTGTCATATAGAAGTAATAATTTAAGCAATAAGTAATAATATATCCATATTGCTTAATTAGTTTCAATTCATAATCTTGTTTACCCCAAGATTGGGATTGAATCTTTAATGAAACCTTTTTAAAATAATGGGAGATATTTAATGTGAAGCTATTTATTTATTTAGTTACTAAGATATTTATCTTGCTTAATGGCCTCTACCTTATTATCATATCATTCCATGCGCTTAACTAAACCACTTTTTATATTGTATCTTGACTATAATGTTAATAATTATAACCTTTATCTTGATTTTAAAATTTCTAATTAATCTAGAAAAGTTAAAAGAATGCAAAAAAGCAGCATAAATAGATTCCTTTAAGTATTTATTTAGATTATATTTAAGTATTTAATATGCTTAGCAGTATAATTTAAATAAGCCTTTTTATTCCATTTTTGTTTAAATTTAAAACTGATGTTAGCTACAAGGATAAACCTAGAGAATATTAAATTTAAGCTTATTATATTTAGTTTACTTTAGCTAGCTAATAAGCATATACTCTAATTAAGGATATAAGGAATGCCATAAGATGATGTGTAAAGAGTTTAAATTAAAGAGAAAAATAAATTTTAAGGTTCTTTTAATAAAAATTTAAGTTTAGCTCTCTTATTCATAAGTTAAAGAACTGTAAAAGTAAATTAAAATTGCAACTTGCAAGTTTAGAATGCTTAGGATAGAAAAATTATGATTATTAAAATAAGTTTAGAGTATAATTTTAAGCTAAACAATTCCTATTAGGCTATACAATGTATACCTTAATAAAGAGGAAAGCAGATGTCAATTGTTCTAAATTACTATACTTCATCTTTGTTTGAATTACATCATTTTAGAATAAATAAGAACAAAAGAGAAAGCAAGCAATTTAAGTGATATAGCAAAGATTGATTCTAGACTAATTATTCCATCATTCAATTAAGTGAAAAGGGATGAAATAAGAAAAAAGTGTGTAAATGTACATATAAGTAATTAGATAAGAATCAACAACAATTCATTTTCTTCTTCTTTTTAGAATTCTATTTAAATTCCTTTTCACCAGTAGATGAAAGACTAAAATGCTCAGGTAACTTAGTAACAGGCTTCTAAGTCTGTAATGACCTTCTTATTATATTTCTTGCAGTCTTTTTTATTATCTTCATAAAAGCTTCGTCAACGTTTATATTATCTTTCGCACTAGTTTCGAAAAATGGAACTTAAAACTGCTAAGCGAGTTTTTCTCCTTCTTACTTCGAAACAAATTTATGCTGAAGATCGCATTTATTTGCTATGATGCATAAAGGAACTTAACTTAAATCTATAACAGTTTGTATTTACTCACCTCAAAAGTTTTAAAAGCTATCAAATGAATCACGGTTAGAGTAGCCATATATTCATATTATTCCATCAGCTTTTTTAAAAAATTCTTTGGTATATGCTCTAAATTTTTCTTGTCCAGCTGGGTCATAAATTTTAACTGAAAAGTCAACTCCTTTATACAAAACTTATGTTTAGAAAACATCGATTCCTATTGTAGAAACTGTCTGCGGCTCGAAATGTTCTTAAATAAACCTTCTAGCTAGTGAAGTTTTTCCTACTCCACAATCACCAAGAAGCTACAACTTAATTTCTATCTGCATTTGTTTTACCAATGTATTCAAATAGCCTATACAATTAATTTAATTTAAATAAACTTAAGAAAGAGCTTATTATAGTGATCCTAATCCTCTAGCTAAACTCAACGTAATTAAAAGTCTTTCTGTTATCTAGCTTTAAGACTGGTTAGAAAAGTAAAATTAGTGCTAATAATATTTTATCTATGAATATAGCTTTAGCTATTGCTTATTTAAGGATATTCAATCTTAGAATTACTCTTGCTTCAAAGCCTATCTTCATTCTGAGCTATTCAGTTTACTCTAAATTAGCATCCATTACTTACTTCTTAGTACCAGATCACTTAAAAATAGAAATGAGTACCTAGTTATATAAGAAAATTTGAGATAGATACTAGCTAAAATAATAGATAACCAAAATTAAATGAAATACAGGCTTTGAGTCTAAAAGTATTTAAAAATAGAAATTAATTATAATAGCTTTAAAGTTAATCTTTATAATTATAACTTGAAGCAACTTTTATTAAAATCAAATGTATATATCATAATCCTTTAATACTTCTACTATCATTTCAATATAACTGTATAATGATATTGTAAGTATGCTTATTGCCATCGAAATTACTCTAATCTTCTTTGTATTTTTGACAATAAACTAAATATTATTCTTTTACTATCCCAGTTTCTTCTTTTGAGATCTTAAAGGAAAATGTAATTAGCTTAAAAGATAAATCATAAATGAGGTTAAAATAAAGGAGTAAGATAGTTATACTAAAGATTCTAAAATTGAATAATGTCCTTAGACTTAGTATTAATCTGCTAATATAGATAATTAAAAATGTCTAAACTAAAATAAATATATACTGAAATATAGAGAAATCATAATTCATAAGATACTGCGACTTCAACATCTACTTAGAGGAAAGACAAGTGAAGACATAAGACTAGCTTTTCAAGAAATAATAAGGAAAACTTTCAAGAGTACACTTTTCAAAAGAGTTTTTCTCTCATTAATAAATAGGTTAATTAGCCCTTTGAATTTAAGTTATATAGAGTACCTGAATAATCTAATAATGATGAGAATGAAGATGGTTATCAAGTAAGGAGTACGAAAAGTGAATAATGCTTCCCTAATTTAGAAAAGCGATGTGTAAAAAAGCAAAAAGTTAAGTATAAAAGTTCGAAGAAGCTTCTAGAGAAGTATGAAAATCTTCTTCCAGTTATATTGATAGTTAGCGTAATTCTGTTAGTTCGTCTAATTGAGTATTTTAGAATTAATTAAATTTTTGTACTAAATATGACTATCAAATTCATTCTTCTTCAAAACCGCTAAGGAAAAACAAGACTTTCTAAGTGATATATTCCATACGATGAAGAAGAGAGGATAAAGCTACAGCAGGAGATTAACCGAATGGTTGTAACAAGAGATCCTAAGTATACTAACTTTATAGAATTCAGAAATTTTAAAGTCATATACAGAAGATATGCAGGATTGTATTTTTCTCTAGGTGTAGACCCTCAGGATAATGAACTAATTATTCTAGAGGTGATTCATCTGTTTGTAGAGGTGCTTGACTAGTATTTTGGAAATGTATGCGAACTGGACTTGGTATTTAACTTTCATAAAGTTTATGGAATTTTGGATGAACTCATTTTAGCAGGAGAAATTATCGAAACAAGTAAACTAGTAATCCTGAGCAACTTAAGAACATTGGAACAATAGGCTTGATACTTTATCTTTAAAATTTGACTTTAACAAAATATTTAGTCTCTTTAACCTTTAATTGCTAACTTTAGAAATCCAATTCCCTTCTAATTTTAATTTTTTCACTATTGTTAATTCTTCTTTATATCAAGTATCTCATATATCATAAATTAACAATATGATAGTTCTATTTTAATAAAAACTCAACTGAATGCTATATCTAGGTTTTTATTAGTTAATATATTAAAAGTATAAAATGGAAATACTAATCTTAATGAAGAAGCGGATTAATGAAAATATTGCTTTCCATTTCTATTTCTTAAATATTGACTTAATGAATTAAAATAAAATTGGCTAAATTAACAGATTAGGATATAATGAGTTAGCTTAAACTATTAGTGCAAATTCCCTATTATCTGCAGCGAAATAACGATTTGTTAACTTTATCTATAATGATTATTATTTCCTAGCCTTTTAATTTTAAGTGTAATTGCATTATTTAAGATCATATTGCATAACTCAACAAAATTAATCTAAATATAATAAATTTTTACTTTAGACTAATTTATCTATTTCCGTTTCGTTTTGAGTTATAATTTTATGTTTTATATCTTTAAATGAAAATACTCTTTACAGAATTAATGAGAGTTTACTGTAAAAAATTTGAAAAATCTCAATTTTTAATCTCTGCTAACTTAAAGTTTTATTTACTAAAATCTATTTATATTTTTATGCTATTATTCCAGACTTAAAGGCTTATATTTATACTGGTTACTCTTGGTATTATATCTATCATATGCTTCAGAATTAAGTAAAAGGAGTGATTTAAATTTACACATAGTAATAAACTCTGTTCTTGTAATGAGGTTCTATAAAGATTAGTTTAGTAATCCTTTAGTTTATGAAGAGAGTCTTATATCCTCTTGTTTAAGCTACAGTTTACTACTTTTAGTCACGCTAATTGAGAGATTTGAGTGAGATTTAAATAGTTTAGTAATTTAATGAATCATACTAACTAGGATAAAATATTTAAAGATGATTAAACTAAATGTGGAGTGAATAGTTGCTTTAATTAATCCGCTCATATATTCTTAGACAGCTCTATGCTTAATTACTATTATTGATTCAAATTCCCTTAATACTCTTCTTAATCAGCCTTTACATGAAATTAAATATAAAAATGATAAAATTAAAGAATTTAGCTTATACTCTAAATAGGCTTTCATATTATATGCAAAAGAGCTTATTATATAAATATAAACTTTAGCTATTTAAATTTATCCTTACTCTGGAGCTTATTTCAAGTCTATAATTAGCTATTTCATAGCCTTTTCTATGAAAATTATAGAGTTTTTCAATCATTCAATACTCCTTGCTTTCTTAGATGTTAGTACTATCTAGAATGAGATATTCCTATTTGCTTTAGTCTTACTAAGTGATGTTAAAGGCCTGGAATATCTAGTAATATTAGTTGTTTTTAAGTTTAATAGAAATCAATAAATAATGGGTATTAATTAGTCTTAAGAGAAGGAGGAGATAGACTACTAGTATTCTGAGAAATAAGTATGCGAACAGATGAATCACCTCACTAGAATTAACAACTACAAAGAGCTTTCCTAACTGATAAATTAATATCCCTAATTAATAAATCATCTCAATAATTAGGGAGAAAGTCTTCTGTATGTGGCACTTAAATTTGGTCATTATTTTTCTTCTGCCATTCTGTTTCTGCAAGGAGTAAATATTATTCCTCCTGTGCCTTATAATGGTAATCCACTCCATATGGCAGTTCTCTATTCACATAAGGAACTTGTCAGGCGATTTCTAAGAGAAACTGAAATTTTTCCTAGTTTCTGAAAAGATGAGTAGGATGAAAGAGGTTGAACACCTTTACATATTAGTGTTACTTAGGGAAATGCAGATATCGTTGCGTTGCTAATGAAATATAATGCTAATCTGATAATAAGTGATAGATCTGGCAGAACTCCAAAAGATCTAGCCAGTAATGATCCCTGTAGACAGGAAATTTTGGAAATGCTTAGTGTTGGAAAGCTTCAATTAAGGGAATAAAAATCTACATAATCATTGTTACAAAACACCGAAATAAACTAATTTTCACAATCTAGACTTGGAATTGATCATACTTAAGATAGCATTTCTGATTCGCTATAAGAAAATCCACATGATTATCTAGAAAGAAAATTACTAGAAAACTCTCATTATATTCCGAAAATTGACTTCAATGAGCTAAATTTTTTGGAATAAATAAATAGAGGAAGTTCTTGTTTGGTATTTAGAGGAAGATGAAGAAAGACTGAAGTAGCTATAAAGTAGTTTAAATTGGAATACGGAACAAACAAAAAAGAAATGATGAAGTTTATTAAAGAAATCAGTGTTCTAATGAGAGTTAGACATCCTAATCTTTTGTTATTAATGGGTGTTTGTCTCGAAGGACCTTATTTATGTCTAATTACAGAATATATGAATAACAACACGCTTTTCTATGCTCTCCACAAAAATAAAAAACTCAAACTTTCTCTCATGGACAGACTTTAAATATCCATTCAAATTGCAAAAGGAGTTGTTTACTTGCATAATAACAAACCTCCTATTGTGCATAGAGATCTCAAGCCTGAAAATTGCTTGATGGACATGTCTCTAAATGTTAAAATAGCTGACTTTGGACTTGCAAGACCACTTAGTCTTTTGGAAAAAAAGCTTCACACTACAGAAGACTTGCTGGATACAACAGGGTCTAAATAACAATCTTTTCAGCAGTTTAATTTCGAGTAACTATAAAAAGAGTTACGTGAAAGTGAAGAATAAGAAGAAACTGAAGGTACTACACTTTGCATAGGAACAACACGTTTTATGGCCCCTGAACTTTTTGACAAGGACAATCTTAATTGTGTCAGCGTAAAGATAGATGTGTGGGCCTTTGGATGTCTAATGATAGAAATATTTAGTGGAAAAAGACCCTGGGACTATATATCCAGTGCTAATGTTTCATGTATTTACTATGAAGTAAGACATTCATATATAGATATTCAATTAAAAACCTATTCCTATTCCTTCAACAATAGATCCTTCTTTACGTGAATTGATTAGATCATGCTGCAATTATGATCCTACCAAGAGACCAACTATAGACGAAGTTCTTACGAGACTTGAGGAAATCCATGAATATTTTACGCAAACTGATCATTGATCTTGCTTTGTCAATTTATTAATTCTTAAGTGATTTTTATGATTTCATGTAATTAAAATTCTTCAGTAAGTATAGTCCTTATGAATTGGAGGCATTTAAGATAATATTATCTAAGTAATTTCCTTTTTATTATTAACTTAAATATAATAGAAAATTGGCATTAACTAAAATAGAGATAATATAAATAAATGTGAGCAAATCATTAATTAGGAGTATTATTATATATTTCATATTCTGGATAGAGGAATTCCTCTGCATTTATTTTCTTCTTGAACTGAATCTGCTCTTGTAAGGCATTACTTACAAAAGTAACATATGCTACAGCCTTAGGAAAGAGAACTTCTCTTCTTATTTCTACAGCTCCTTCTCCATACTCTCCTTCTAGTCTTTTTACTTGCTAATATATTTCATTATCAAGTTGTCGCCATAATGCTTTTATCTGATCATCTTAATCATGAACATATTAAGCGTAAGCAGCATAATTTATTACACATGACTGAGTTTAGCTTGGATGTTCTTAAAGAAGACTAACAGCACACATTTTATGTTAAGGTCCAAGTAATGTTTTCCTGTTTTCTCTAGTCATTGTACCATCATCTACTATTAAATCAAGAACAATCTAAAAAGAAGACTTGCTTCCAAGAGTAATTGTTTCTGCCATATTTCCTAAATACCTTACGAACCTTACTGCTCTTCTAGGTAAAGGTGAACCATCTGAACCTTTATGGCCATCTAAATCATTAGAACATATATCTTTGTTATGAGAAGTACATACTTTGTGTAAATCTTTAGATCAAAGAAAAGGTTTCTAACTTTACATTTAGGAAACTTCTGTTATAGCCTCCTTAACAGCTGATTCTCCTTCACTTCATTTGTTTAATAAAAAATCTTGATCTATAACCAAAGTTCCATCTAGAAATCTAACATAATCCTCGAGTAGAGTTTTAATGAATTAAGGATATAAGCGTGCTATGTTAATGGCGTAGAATATCTTTTTTTCTGCGATATCTATTTTATCTGGAACAGTATCAACTAAATTGCATGCTTTAAAAACATCTATTGGATCTATGAGACGCACAAGAGGAATATTCGTATTTCGGTTTTATGGAATGAAATCTTCAATTTAAGGTCCATAAGCTAAAGTTCTCTGAAGTACACTACTTCTTGCAAGCTTATTATTTTCTGTTTTAATTTCTTTTTGAGTTTATTCCTCTATATAATACTAGTAATTTTAGAATAGCACATCTTTAAGATCAATTTCCACCACAACAGGAATACATAAATCCTAGTTTCTAAGCTTATATACTCCTCTACCTCTATATATAGTGTCTTCAATTTCTTTTTCCCATATTTACTCTCCTGAGTGAACTTTCTACAATTCCAAAAATTATTCTTGTATTTTCGTTTATATTTTACGTCAAATATCTCTCTCTGGATCTTAATCATCATATACAGATCAGCAGTAAAAAAGCAAAGCCAAAAAAATAGTATTTTCTTCTTGATTTTGATGACTAAATCTGTATCTTTACGTTACGCTAATGAATCTTTTATCAGGATCATATAGAAAGTTTCTGAAGTTTCTATCTAAATTTCCATCGTCTATTATATTTTGCATTACAAACTCAAGTGGATTTATTCCTTCTTCATAAAAGGTATTTATCCATGAATATTGACCTATTTTCTTTACATGCTTCATAAGATGAATTTCAAAGTCATTTGATTGAGTGTGCAGAAATGCTTACGAAGCAAAATAGAGTCCATTGTTCCATATGAAAGGATGCTTTGGTTTCATATGCTTTAAAAATTTAATAGACTCTTTAACAACAGTAGCCCCTTCTTAACACTAAACTCTCACTCCTTAATTGCCTGTGAAAATATCTCCATCAAAAAAGCGATAGTAGTCTTTAAGTAAAGTTCTTATTAAATAAGGATGTTCTCTTGCAATGTTTATAGCGCAAAATATTTATTGCTCTGCTTTTGTGACATTATATTAGCTTACTGTGTCCTTTAGTTTGCTTGCTGTATAAATTCTGTTTATATCTACTTATCTACATAAAGGAGATTTAGGATCTACATTCTTAGGTAAGAAGTCTTAGAGTTTCAAGATAATGTTCTTTCTTTCATGATGAGATAAGATTGTATGAGGGAAAATTCAAATTCCCTTTGTTTAGATTAACTCTTAAGTTTTATCAATTTCATCATCTAGACTAGGAATTACCTTTTTTACTTTTATCTTTTAGTTTAACTGCTAATTAAGTACTGCGAAGTGTTATGAGCATCTTGTTGTTGTAGCGAATTAAGCAATCAATTTTTCCTCCTCATTAGCATTATTTTTCACTGGAGAGGGAAGGTTTATGAATTCAACCGACTTTTATTTCAAAATAGGCATAGTCATAGGTACTTCTTCTTAAAGCTGGAGAAATTGTTTCCTAATAGGATTTTCAAGATTAGCTTTCATTGACTATTATGATATAAAAGCAACAGAATGCCTTTTGAATAATGGACTTTTAACGTCATTACCAACATTAGTATAAGATTTCATATTCCAAGTTGGTACTTATTTAGAATTAGTTGTAAGTTCCTAAGTTATTGTTTCATGAAAATCTCTCTGTGTAGAAAATTTTTTATATGGTAAGTCATCTCTAGATTTTGAGCTTTCAGTATGTATAGAATAGCTACTCTTATTTTTTTCTATTAATTAAGGCTTTATAATTTCATTGCTTTCAGCCTTTTCTATAATATCTTACTGTATCTCTCTCTATTATTCTAAAGTTTTCTTACTTAGCTCATTAATTTTCCTATAAGAATCTTAACTTTGCTTTTTATAGTGACTTTTAGCTTCAGATTATCCACATCCCATTTTGCATAAATCTTAATTTATATCTTTAATTCTTTAATTTATAGTAAAAACTCGAAAACGAATTACTAAAGAGGGAGTTACAGTTAATATACAAATTTGATATAGATAATACCATTCTTTATATGTTAAGCATTTTACTAAACGTCCTGATTAATCTCATAGTCCTCTCTAATTGTTGTTTTCTATATCTTAGTTATACAATAGAGTAGCCTTGATAATGTACTCTTACATCCATTTAATGCTTTTATTAGCTTAAGGATCTGCTTTTATGCATGCTTATAAAGCACTTCTATATTATAATAGCAAACTAAAGGGATTTATAGTAAATTTGCTTATTTTTCTCCTTCATAATCAAGATTACAATATACAAAGATATAGTTGACTTACAGCTATGTCAGGAGCTTTAAAGCAGCTAATTAAATTTAAAGCTAATATAACTTTTCTCTTTTGGTCTTAAAAGATTGATTAGCTACATAATAAAGCAAAGTACATAAAGTTGAACACTCTAAATATAGGAGAATGTATAATGAGATTAGATCCACTAAAACTATTGAACTTAAAAGTGGCAGATTATTAATAAAGACAGGCATAGAATGGCTTTTAAATAGAATGCTAAAAGCTAAATTAAGCTATATGGAGAATATTTAATTAAAATGACTTCTCTACTACAAAATAATCAACAGCCAAATAATTAATTGTCAAGTCATTCTGAAGACTAATCTAACTATTCTGATGTTTGAGATTTGTAAGTTTTTTATTCAGTTTTGAAGGAAAGGATGTGCAGTAAAAACTAGCAAGTGCAAGAACCAGAATAATGGAGTTAGATTCTCATATGGTAAAGTTAAAAGCAGAAAAAATAAGAACTGATTAACTTGTGTAGAAGCTACAGGACTAGATATCCCAATTGACTGTAATCTTTACTATAGCAGAGTAGAAATAACACTTCATCTAATTTTCAACTGCCTAGTGAATTTAAAAACGATTGAGAAAATTTTGTCAACGAATAAGTGATAGATGTATTTGTGGATTTTCTGACAGAATACTTTGATTTTTACTTAATAGTAAAGTAACTAATATTGACGATGCAAACATATACATAGTAGTCCATAATATTCAAGAAGATTAAAGAAATATAAGTTGTATTTAACATGTAAGAACTATAGTTTGATAGCATACAGGGTAACTTCATTAAGCTATTCCAAGATTATTCCTAAAAGATTTTCCTCTTCTAAGACTAAAAAGAATTTTTGGATTTGTATTTGAGTAATGTAAAAGAACTTGTTTAGCAATAGTCGTTCGAGTAGCTTATATCAATTACTTAGTCCCAAGAGTTTGTATAAGCGATTTAGAAGTTGTTTAAGTTAACTTTGTATATGCTACTTCATGATCCTGTTTTAACCATATAATATGAGTCTGAAACTTAGTATATGGAGAATGTAGAGGAAGATAAATTCTATATTCTAGATGGCTTCTTCTCTGAGTAATGCAAATGTGCTGTAATAATTCCTCCAGTAATCATACAAAACAATAGAAATCCTTTTGCAGGTATTAAGCCAGCCATTATTATTCTAAGTAGAAATACAAGACTTATTTCAACTGAAGAACAAAATCTTAGGTTATGTAAATCTCCTGAATCCTGATAGTAAATATAGCATGTTTTAAAGGAGCATTTAGTAACTGAACCTAATAAAACTGAAAGGTTATTCACTAACGAAAAAGAATCTACATTGAAAAAACTAAATTCACTAAAGCTTCTCTGCTCACCTGCTCATAATACTTC
Source organism: Loxodes magnus (assembly GCA_946699065.1). Classification (NCBI taxonomy): domain Eukaryota; phylum Ciliophora; class Karyorelictea; order Loxodida; family Loxodidae; genus Loxodes; species Loxodes magnus. The sequence continues at coordinate 1,489,417 of CAMPDV010000005.1, read as the reverse complement.
TTAGAATAAAGTAACACCAAGAGCGCTAATATACATTAACTAGAAGATGCAAGCAAACTCCACACTTATGAATGAGCAAAAGCTTTCAATGCTTAACGAATCTTTTAATTCAAGTCTTCTAAGCTTAAATACTTCAAGATAGGATACCCCTAAGAAGGATTATAGTGAAGATTTCTTAAAAAAATATAGAGATTAATGTCTTAAAATCTAAAACTTCAAAGAAAGGAATAGAAGTTATATATCTAGCGATTAACCGTTTCAAACCCGGATTAATAAAAGCTTTACTGAAGATCAAGGACACAAGTAAATAAAGCAAAGATAGTAATCATCAACTTCATTTATAAAAGGTATATAAAATAGCGCTATAAATAATGAGATTAACTGTATTAACATCATGAAAACAGCGTAGAGTAAATTGTAATATTAGAAATATTGCTAAAACTGTAAGCCAGGATGGTAATGCTATAAGTGTAGCAAATAGCGACTTTGAAACTTTATGCAATCTAATGGAATTAACGCTTAAAATAGTGCTCCATATGAAATATAGTAGAGGAAGAAATTGAGCAGTTGGAGAGAGTAGCATTGTACATCCTACAAAAAATTATAACATTCTTAATTTATGCAAAAACTAATCTTCTACACTTTATACTTTTAAGTACTTCATTTACCATATTCAAAGTATTAACATTAATTATTCTTTAGTGAGGTTAAATTTTAAGAATAGCAATGCAAAGCTCTTATTTTAATGAATTTAATGCTAAGTTAAATCAATTAGATAGGAGTTTTTGATTAACTTTATACTTATATAATTATATGATTTGCTTAAGAATCTTAATGCTTAGCTTATCTAAATAATATTGCAAATGATGATGCATAACTAATTTAATTATATTAATAATTTAGTATAATAGTAATGTCTTTAATATTCTAAGGCTTAGTGCTAGTCTACTAACTATTCTGTAATTACTATTATATTAACGAGACATCACCTGAAACTTAGATTCAAAATTATTGCTTTCTTTGTGCTAAAATTCTAGTTTAACAGCTTAGAAAAATATTTCCAAGACAGTATTATAACTTCCATATATATGAGATGAATAGTGCACAACTAAAAGGCAATAAAGCTTTGGCAAATAACTAACTGAAGAATTTATCGTTGTGATATAAGTAATAACTTTAAAAGCTGAAGATGGTAGTATATATAAATGATTAATAGAATAAAGAATGAACTATAAACAACTATGTAACATATTTATAACTGTAATAAAGCATTGTTCTACTATAATTTAATATGATACTATAATTATCTCTCCACAATTATACAATCCAAGCATTAAACTATAAGTTAGGTAAGTAGTTGTATCTATTAATTAAACTATTATCATCAAAATAATTTATGTATATACTAAAAGCTTTTGGCTTAGTTTAATTAAGAGACATTTATGAATTAAAACCAAAAAAGGATCTTACTATTTAAATTTAGCAGTAGTCTTTTAGCATTTTATTAATTGCCTTAAATATGAAAAATTATTCCAAGAATAAAAATCCAGAAAGATAAACGACAAAGTTACTATTAAATAGATACTGATTAATGCTATTTATAGTATATTCCTGTTTTCTTTGATGGATCTAAACTAATAGAGATTTTTGCATTTATAGATGGGATTTTGCTGCTTTACTATTTAAAAGTTAGCTTTTATTATATGCAATAAAATAGAAAAAAGTGATTGATAGAGGTAATAATTGGAAAGAGTTTAGTGAAGTTAAAATTGTTAAGCGAAAAGTGTATATTATCCATATTAAATTTAAGTGAGTGATTCAATAGAAAGCTTTGAAAAGTACTTAACGTCAATATCTTCATCCTGATTTAACTTTTATAATTATTACTTTATTTCCGGATCATTTAATCTTCTACCAATAATTCCCAGACAACGACAAGAATTCATGCGTACGTTGGGTACCGAATCTGTGCTGAGTTAATTTACAAGCGGCAATACTTAGGTTTTTAAATATTCTTATGGCAAAACCTCAGCCAATTCAAAGATAGCAAAAAGAATAGTTAACCTATAAAGATAGTTAGTAAAGCTTTAGAGAACCAAAAGCTTAGGCATAATTTTCAAGTTAATGAAATCTATTCCAAGAATGTTATATAACTCTTTAAGTATTTTTATAGCTTATTGTCTTATAGCGAATATTGAATCTTCTAACCACTCTAAGTAAAACTGACATAGCTTTTCTTCAAAAAATTTCTTACCCAATTACTTTGCTATATGAGGAAATACTTCCACCAAACTCAATCGAACTCTCCAGTTCTTATCTTCAGATATTTCACTGATTGCAGAAAGTATATTCGACTCTAAGCTATTCAAGCCAATTACTTAATCCAACTTGTCTAGATTATTTAATACGCAGAATCTTATATCGGGAGAATCATCTTTAAGTAGAGTAAGCAAAATTGATAAGATTATGTCATTAGCCTACTATTTATTCACGATAAGCGCTAGTTCACATAAATTCTCAGCTAACGCAGCTCTAATTGTCTATTAGTCCTTTGTAAGTGCTTGAAGTTGTGGTAATATTTGGGATATAATTTCGTTTACTTGGAGAAGTTTACAGAACTTTGCTAAATTTTAACTGGCTACAGTCCTTATTTCAACGTCAACATCTCGTAAGAAGCGGATGAAAATAGGCAAAATAATAGAATAATTACTTATTATTGTTAAGTCGCATATTTTGCTGGCTAGTACATATCGTACACGTCAGCTTTTATCTTCAATTAATTGGTTTACCTATGGCATTAAGCTAACACTGCTCTTTTATAATTTTAGTTTTTTTCCCATCTCTATTGAAGTTTCAGCTGCTAGGAGCCTAACTGAATCTTACTCATCATTACAAAGAATTTCTAGGATTTTACCAAATTAAGTCTAATTTTCCTAATTTAAAAAGGAAATTAATTCGTTGAGGCTGACAGCTGCAGCCCTTCGAACTTATGGATTGATGTCCTTAGATAAAGAAAGAAGAATTTCTATCAGCTCCATTTATTTCTGGCTGTTTACTAACTCAAATGTAGTTGGAATTAAATTAGAAGCCGTAACTTTGCTCGTGTACCATTGCTCATGAAAAGTCTTTTAGATAAATTAAAATCCCTGATTTTATGCAGTTTCAGGAGCACTTTTAAAGATTTTTTTAAGAGCAGAGATGGAGCTATTTCTGACAGAAGTCTCTTCTATATGGCAGAGTTATTCTAGAGGTTCTAGTAAAAGGTGAGCATAAGACTTTCCTCCAATGTATGGTATGAATTGGGATAGGGTATCTGCCATTTGAATGAGCACTTGGTCATCATCATCCATCAGTTCTGAATTAAAAAATACCAGTAAGATAGGGGATTAGTTCTTGGCGTGTTCTTTCATGCCCTATAGCCTACGCAACAGTGCACAAATTCTTCAATGCGTTTGATCTTTTACCTGATTCTTCTGCTTTTAATTCGTCTATTAGAACTGCTATCGAATATAGAGAACTATCTCCTGACATTAAATAAAAACTAACTTAAATTTCAAATTTTTATTTTCAGATAAAAGTTTGTCAATTTAATTTATACCCTATAGCATAATTTGCAACAGAGAAAATCCTGACAAGTATTATACCTATAAAATGAGACACTTCGTAAGAATATACTTAGTTCATTCATTTCTATATTTAAAGAGCATTTCTGAATTTATCTATAACTTGAACTATGAAATTTTATTCTTAAAACTGATTATTTTCTAATAAGATGTTGTTAAAGAGGCTTGAATTTATGATGAAATTTGATTTTAAAATTAGAATACTTTGATATCTTAAAGATACATAATTAGCTAAACTTAATTATTAGTTTTTTCAAACAAATCATACAAGCAGAGATCTTAAATCTTCTAACTCCTCTGATTTTTCGACATTCTAAGCTTCCTACTCTTTGTTGTTCAACTTTATCAATTTCTCATGCATTTTTGTTCCTAAAATTCTGCTTGCGACATAATTTGGAATAAATAGTCTGTCTGGATTCAAGTTTCATATTTACTTGACATCTCTTCATTGAATAGGATCTGTTATTGTTGGATAATTCTAGTAGTATTGGAGAACATTTTCCTCATAAATGTACTAAGTATTTGTCTTGAACTTTTGTAAAACATCTTTTTTCTTATAGTAATAAGGATTTGACTGCACATACTACTCCAATGTTTTCCAAAAGTTTTCAGATTAAAAGGAATTCCTTACTGCCTGCTTGCGTAACTTCTAAAACTTAAATGCAAACTCTTATAAATCGCTTCCCTGGTCTCCATTAATAAGTTCTGTCAATTCCGAAACTTGTTCCGTTGGATTTTATTGGGGTATTTTTATCTGCTACATTTAAAAATATTAGTATAATTATAATTATTTCAAATCTATTTCAATTCTATAAAAACTGCTTTACTACGTATCAAACCCATCAATTAATAATTATCTAAGACTAGTTTTATTACCTTTATATTTCAATATTTCAATTAGAGGGCAAAATAAATATATTCTTATACCTTAATGTGCCTGATTTGCACCTTTTATTTATACAAAGGCTTAAATTTAGCTATTAATATATTTGTATTTTAATAGGAACCTTCATTCAATCACATTATGCTTTTTTAATAAATTTATATTTGCAAATGGCAAAGCTAAAATTAAGCTAATTAAGGTTAAGACTAAATAGTTGATTTATTTAACTATAATTTGAAAATGTGGTGCATATTAAGATTTATTCTATCATAAATAAATTTGATTATAGAGCGCGTAGCACCTCGTTGGTGCGCAGCTCTTTATAATAATTTATTATTATAGCTTATTACTTTAAGCTTTATATGGTTAATTAGGGTATTTTATTACTTTAATATCATAGATGTACTATGCTTAAATCCATTGCTTATTAATTAGTTCATTTTCCTTTTTATTTCTTCGTTAAGCTTATTTAAATCTAAAAAATTAATACTTTTGGTTCATTCCTCTAGATAAATTAGACAGTCAAATCTGCTTTACAGATTCTAATTTTCATACTGTTATATACAGATAAAGATTCTAATAAATAGTCAATCTGATTTAGTTTTAATTTATATATAGAAAGTAAATGCAAATTTATAAGCTAAACTAAGCAGCAAATGGAAGCAAATAAGCCAAGCAGTATTAATGATTTTATAATGATTTCAATGATTACAACTTATTAACCATTTTCCTTATTCTTCTAATACTTTAACTTATGTCACTGATACATTATCACCTATATTTCTAATGCTTAAATATTAAGAAGCACTAATATAAATAGCCAGATTACTCTAGACTAATTGAATAGATTTATAGGCATGAGCTTGATTTAGCATATTAAGGTATTTGTAATAAGAGCTTTAATTTTGGTTTTTTAATTTAAATAGTATCATATAGAATATCTTTGAAGCTAGTTTTTAATATAGTTCATATCCTTTTTAAGCCTTCTGAAGAGTTGATGATATCATAAAGAAAGTCTAAAAATATAAACTAAAAAGGTATTAAATCATAGTTGGCTCCTTATTATTACTTTTGCATTCATAAGAAACTTCATTCTGCTTGCCTTTTTAAGATTTTTTCTATTTTAAGCTGTAAAATAGCTAACAATTAAAGATGCTATTAGCAATAATTCCAACACTAATATATGATATGATAATTTTATTTCTTGCTATATAATAATAAAAACATATGAGTTTAGCAAAGAGAGATTTAAGTAAGTTTATATTGTATTATTTCTCTATAAATTAATTCAACCAACTTTTTATCTTATTTTCAGGCATACCTTCCCAATTTTTAAGGACAAATACTAAATTAAAAAAGTAATTAAAATACTTAAAATTTGATATCAAGAGTCTTATGAATATTTTTTCTAGCAAAGAGGGAAATAAAAATAAGATTAATAGTAATGCTAATAAATGGTAGTATGCTATAAGAACTAGGTAATTAATGAAAATAGATGATTTTTAATGGAAATACAATAAGATAATTTGAAATTATATTTTAAGCATGAAATGAAATAAAATTGTTCAAGGGCGTTCGTTGTATTCAAGAAGTTTTTCGTAAAGAAAATCACTCTAGGAGGATTTGTTTTGAGTTATAATCTTTTTACCAACGAAGTAAAAGGCGAATAGTAAGAAAACTATGCCTAAAACTTGTAATAAAGTGAATAACTCTACATATGAATTGTGAAGGCCATTCGAAAAACCTTCTATTCCAGCTTCACCTTCTAATAAAGTGTCACCTGAATTAAAAAATTACTGTTAAGTAGGAATAAATTGGCCGACATCATATTCAATCCTTCTTATGGAGCTTTTAGAGTTTAAACATTTTATTGCTAAACTCTTGGCATTACATTTTCAGTTGGTTGCTATTAATTTTCAGTTTACACCTCATTTTAAACTATAGGTTCTTAAGATTCAGATACAGTAAGTTCTACAGGTAAAGATTTTGGCATGACGTGCTCTTCAGCTGGTTCAGGCTATTCTTATGTTTCAGCAGCTTCCGTCTATTCTGTAGCATCTTCTTGTTCAACTGGTTCGACTTCAGCAGTTTCTGATTCTTATTACTCAGGTTATGGTTTTACAGGAGCTTATAATTATGATTCTTTGCTAGATATATCGATTGAATTCCATAAAGAAAATTCTTATTAATCTTCATCGCTTTCTTCATTTTATTCTTAACATTCATCATCATCATCATCATCATCACATTCATCATCATCACATTCATCATCATCGCATTCGCAATCATCATCTTCACAATCTTCACACTCGCATTCTTCATCTTCTTCGGTTTATACTTCTTCTTATTCTTATTCTTCTCTTTCATTTCCATTTTCCTCATCAACCTATTAGTCAATAACTGTTACTATTGTTGAATTTTGTTAAACATCAGTTTATTAAACTTCTTCTGCTTCAGTTTCAACTTCTTCTACTTCAACTTCTTCTACTTCAGTTTCAACTTCTTCTACTTCTGCTCCTGCTTCACTAGACACTCCAGCGTCTTGATCAACTTGATTAGTAGCTTACTCTGTTTGCTGTGTAGCTGAAATTGCTTAATTTTAAGATGTAGTTTCATTAGTAAGACTTTGCTATTAAACGGGTTGTTATGCTGTAGATATTGTTCCAGTTTGAACAGGTTTAGGCATTACAGGTTCTTTTCCTTGACTTGGATTAGGTTGAGTGGTTGAAGATTGCTATCCTTATGAAGTTTTTGGCATGACTGGTTCTGTTGTCTAGCTTTATTGAGTGGATGGAGTTGTTTATTCTGGAACTGGTGGTTAAGGCATTACAGCATCTTAAGCGGGAGCTTTGGTCTCTTATGCAGGTGTTGTTACTTCGCTTGATTGGGGTGTTGTAGCAGGTTACTATGTAGAAGATTCAGTTTGTGAAGGTTTAGGCATAGCTGGTTCTGTTGTTTGGCTTTCTCCTTTAGAAGTAGTTTATTCTTACTATGGTGGCTTTGGCATAACTGGATCTGTTGTTTAATTTGATTCAGTAGTTGACACTTATTCTTATTGTGTTGGCTTTGGCATAACAGCTTCTTATCCAGGAGTTTTAGTCTCTTACATAGTAGTTGGAGTTGTTACTGGTGTTGTTGGAGTTGTTACTGGTGTTGTTGGAGTCGTTACTGGAGTAGTTGGAGTCGTTACTGGAGTAGTTGGAGTCGTTACTGGTGTTGTTGGAGTCGTTACTGGAGTAGTTGGAGTTGTTACTGGTGTTGTTGGAGTCGTTACTGGAGTTGTTACTGGAGTTGTTACTGGAGTAGTTGGAGTCGTTACTGGAGTAATTGGAGTTGTTACTGGAGTAGTTGGAGTCGTTACTGGAGTAGTTGGAGTTGTTACTGGAGTAGTTGGAGTCGTTACTGGAGTAGTTGGAGTTGTTACTGGTGTTGTTGGAGTTACTGGAGTTGTTACTGGAGTAGTTGGAGTCGTTACTGGAGTAGTTGGAGTCGTTACTGGTGTTGTTGGAGTCGTTACTGGTGTTGTTACTGGAGTAGTTGGAGTCGTTACTGGAGTAGTTGGAGTCGTTACTGGTGTTGTTGGAGTCGTTACTGGTGTTGTTGGAGTCGTTACTGGAGTAGTTGGAGTTGTTACTGGTGTTGTTGGAGTCGTTACTGGTGTTGTTGGAGTCGTTACTGGAGTAGTTGGAGTTGTTACTGGTGTTGTTGGAGTCGTTACTGGAGTAGTTGGAGTTGTTACTGGAGTAGTTACAGTAGTATTTGAGCTAGGTTATGTTGTTGATGGAGTGGTAGGTGTTTTAGTTTCGCTTTAAGTAGGTTTAGGCATAACTGACTCAGTTGTTGAGCCTTAGGAAGAAGTTGAATTAACTTATGAAGGTTTAGGCATGACTGGTTCTGTTGTCTAACTTTATTCAGTAGAAGGAGTTGTTTATTCAGCTTATGGTTTACTTGGCATAACAGCATCTTTAGCAGGCTTTTAAGTCTCCTAAACTGGAGGAGTAGAAGTTGTAGATTCTGGTTGACCTTATGCTGGTCCAGTTGCTACTTCAACTTCCTATGGTTTAGGCATTGTTGGTTCATTTCCTTAATTTTAATTAGATTCAGAAGTTGTTGTCTAGTCTACTAATGGTGCTTATGGCATGACTGGCTCTGTTGTCTAACTTTATTCAGTAGAAGGAGTTGTTGTTTATTCAGCTTATTATGGAAGTGGTGGTTATGGCATTACAGCATCTAGTTCTTCTGAAGATGTTGGCTATGTTTGAGCAGGTTAAGGATTAACAGGCTATTATGGCTAAGGAGTAGTTGGAGTTGGTGTTATAGGTTATGCTTCTGTGCCTGAAGGTTACTGAGTTTCATTTACAGGTAGTGCACTAAGTTCCTTCTGAGCTTACTTTTCAATAGCTAAAAATTATGATTCTACGAAAGATCTCACGTTAATTGGTACCAACTTAAGTATTTCTCCCTTTTTAAGTTCGTACTCAGCTGGTGCGGTTTTGTAAGTTTGCTTAATAATTTACTGTTCCTATTCTATAGCTAGAATAATATGCTCAGCTGCTTTATAATCTTGCTCGTATGCTACAAATTGATTTCTGACCTCAGCAGCATGCTACTAAGGAATATGAGTTAACAAGAATTCTTTTCGAGATGAATAAGCAGTGAAATTTGCTTTCATATCGGCAAAAATATCATTCCTTACTTATGAAAATAAACCTCTTATTTATTATAAACTCAATTAGCTCAAATTTGGGATTAAGTTTGCTTTCCATATATTTAATTCTTTTCCGGCTTGCTGCAGAGATGGAGTGATCATTAGAAGAATCACACTCAGGAAAACTATGCCAGTATGTCTCATGTTATTTTATAATAAAGTGCAAAATCCCGGTTTTAAAGTAAAAAACCAATATGGCAAATATGGAGGAAATTAACTTTAAACTCTTATTTTAAATCTCTTTTATCTCATTATCTACCTTTATTTCCCTTCTAATTACCTTACAGAATCCTTTGCAATGCTATTTATAAAGCAAATAACAGAAACTGATTAGCGACATGATTTTAGCTCTAGCTATTACATGCATAAAACCTTTTTAAAAGCCAAAAATCTTAAAAAATACTTCATTTAAACGAAAAACAAAAGAAGCTAAAAATCTTTAATTTGATATCTTCTTATACTAGAAAGATAGAATGAAGTAGGAATGTAGATATTAAATAAAGTTATAATTATAAAGTTTTATATAAGCATTCTGAAAACACTTGAGAAATTTAAGTATGTAGTAGTTGAGAGATAGTTATAGATATCTAAAAAGGTAGTTTAACTTATTCAAATATGTCTAATCAGTTTGAATTAGTTATTTTACGTATTAAACTTATTTTATTCTGGTATAGTTCTAAGCAAATTATCATTCATATTCTCTTAATTTTATGAGTTAAGATAAAGTCTTAGAGGATATTGATGATAATTTTAAAGCTTTATGAATTATATATAGCCTATCTTAATTATTTAATTATTAGTTTCGTTTTAATAGCATGCATAAATGGGCTATTTATTTTCCTTTATATTTTAGGTAATAAAATCACTAAACTTAAATAAATATTTTAAAGGGATTTGTAGCTTATTTAAGTGCAACTTATTTATCTTACCAAGCAACTTATATAAGCCTCATATTTATATTTTAACTTATTAAAATCTAAAGCTTTATTTCATTTTAAGAAAGTCTTTTACTAAAATGAAGGAAGTTAATGTTTAGGCAATAAATAAATAGTGACTTCTTAGTGTTTGTACTTGGATTTATTAAATTTTACTTAAAATGGAATGACTATACAATTAAGCATATCATTGGAGTTAATATATGAAGTAATAGTAATTAAGATGCTTTATTTCACTACAGATATATATAATAGTTGATAGGTTCGCCTAAAATATGATATATCTTGATAGTTTACCTTCTAATTGTAATTGAAACTTAATCTTAATTAAATTAGATGTAGTGCTTTTATTGAAAGATAAGCTTCTATATTTTCTGAGATGATAAATGAATTAAATCTGGAATATTTTCTTAGGTAAAAGTATTAAAGAAAACTAAAGCTTTAAATAAAGGTATCTTGCTTGGTATTTCTTTATATATATTTTTAAAATTTATAAAGAAGAAAATGAGCTCCTTTATTAAGCAAAGCGCTGTTTAGAAGATGAGACCTGACTCTTAGCAAAAAGTTGCTTCATTTTCATTTGAGGAGATGAAAATAGTACAATAAGGGTAAGAACATCATTTAGTCGTTATATGACAGCCATCACTAGTGGAGCTGTTGCTGGAATTATAGGATTTGGCTTTGTTTATGGAATGCTTTTCTACTTGGTTTGCACCTTGTTCTGCGGAATTATATACAAATTTAAAGGAAGTAAATAAGGATTCATAGTAATGGACGGAATGTCAGTAAGTAATAATACAGACCTATTTTCTATTTTGGGTGTAAGGTTTTATTTAGAATGTTCTACAATATCGTATACATTTTAAGTTGATAAACAAGTTTATACTAATACTTAAATTAATTATGTATATTAATTCACTTTTATTAGAACTTCTAATCGTCATTATAACTAACTTCTTTCTTCCAAATATTCTCCGATTTATACAAATATCATCGATTTTGCGATGCTAAGCTGAATAACTTGGCGATGTGAATATATTTATATAGTTGATATAATTAAAATTTCTTTAATATAGCTTTAACTATTTTACTAGAGCCACTCAAAACACTCTATATGATCATATAAACTCCCTGAAAAGCTATTTGTAAACTTAATGATGATTTTTAAATATACCTTGCTTTTATATTTATTGATGTATATTAATATAGTTACTAAAGAATACAAGACAGCTCTGTATTTAGTATTTAAGTATTTTCTACTTTAACTTTTTAAATAAATAAAGTTTGCTTTAAAAGTCTTACTTAGAGTAAGATCACTTAGTAAGAGAAACAGAAGATAAACTTTAAAAGCATATTAAGAAGCTTTCTCTTTGATAGATTTATATATAAAAATGATAGATTTATTCCTTAATAGCTTGTTTATATTATTAGCTATCTATTATACTACTCCTTTGCTTTAATGTCATGTTTAGATTTTTAATTTATTAAGATAACTTGTTGACTAAATATCTTTCATATAATAAAGAAATATTTATAGAAGTTTTGCAGCTAATCATAAAAATCAAAAGGTACTCTCTTAAATCAATTTAATGTATTAAATTTTCATTTTATTTAAGATATTTATGATAAAAGCAGCTTTTCAAATCAAAGAAGATACAAATTCTAGAGAATAAAGCATTAGATTGGATCTGTAAGATAACCTGATGATTTAGTTATTGTAATTTTAGTTATTAGCATGAAGATTAGTAATATAAATGAAGATAAAAGCTTAAAAATTGTAACTTTAAGAACTTGAAAAAGATATCAATACAGATCTTCGATGCTTGCAACCTCGTCTCTCATACTGTTATTCATAAGGAATTCCAAAAGTGTCTTTCTATCCTAATGAATATTTCCATGCATTTATAATATTCTTTTAGTTGACTTTCATTATCTTATATCTTCATTTATTAACTTCCAAACTGAATTTAAAATTTCCATAAATTTTTGCTCATTTTTATATTGCTCGACGTTTAATTTTTTTGATTTGTTCTGTAAGTTAGTAAATTACCTTTAGTTTTTGGTATTCTTCAATTCATGTAAATCTTTTCGCAACACTTCTATTTCTGGCAACTTCGTCTATCACTCTTTGATTCTTTTCTTAGCACTTTAAATTTTATACTTGCTAATACTCTTGGAATATTTTTACCTTCATAAATTCTTTGAAAGATATCCTTTTACTATCTAAATTTAGAGTCATATTGAAGTTAGGAGAAATACTACGAGAAGCTTGATTTACTTATACAGCACTTGTTTATTTGTTAAGCAAACTGTCTTACTAATTTATTGATAAAGCTTGTGAATTTGAGAAGCTGCTTTTGCTTTTATTCTTATTTACTAGAATTTATTTATATTTGGGTTTCTTCATAACACTTTATGATCTTTATGTATATAGTTTTCCCTTTTTTTTGAACATTTTCTTAAACAACTTGGCTGCCTTTTCACTCTGCTTTATCTCTAACAAATTTTCAAGAAACGGCTGAAGTTTATAAAAAACCTATAAAAATTTATTGATACAGTCTTATTAAATTTAGAATTAATACTCATCTTTGAAACTTTAAAGTTTTTCCTTGAATTTTTTAACCCTCTTTTTTGACACATTATCGACATGTAAAATTTCTACAAAGTTTTGATATGAATGTAACCCTTATTTTATATTAGTAACGAATCTATTTATATATTCAGTTTCAAACTATTTTTGCTAGTCTTTTTAGCCTTTATCTTTTAATAGTTCATAAAAGGCCTCGAGTAACTTCTAGTTTTACTGCTAGGATAAGAAAGCTTATTAAAGTTCATTTTAGAAACTTTAATCTGATACAAATGCACTGAGAGTGAACAAAAGATCAGTTCTTTTCGCTTTGCTTTCTTTCCATTCTTGCATTAACATTTTTTAAGTTGATTCATCAGTTTCGTTTTAGGGCAAGATTTGTTGTTTATCCTTGTTTTTTGTAATGATTGGTGAAGGAGTTATTGATCTACCTTAAGTTGTTCACGAAGAGACTATTTCCTATTAATCATTCAAAGAATTTTTTGGATTGATAGATGTTTCAGTTTTTTCCTGAGTATCATTATTTTAAATTAAGCTTTAAGAAGTAAACATATTAACTTAACCTTCAGATTTCAAGTATTTCATCTACTATTTCATTAATGAAAAAGTTGGAGTTCCCTAATTTAGACTTTTTTTTGCTTACTCAGTTTAAAGTAAAGATTGATCCTAATATCCAAATAATTACTTAGATTCACTTTAACCTTTATAGTTTTCACTTGATGTAAACTGGTCTAACTCCAATGTTTATTGAGTCTAAGTTTCCCTTCCAGAAACTTGAGTCAAAAAGAGAGAATCTGATTCGAAAGACTAATTTTATTGGAGGTTTAAAATGATATTTTTGTCTCTGACAGAATTTAATGAGCTGATCAAGTGCTCTTTCTAAATATCTCCTCCATAGAAGCTTTCTGAAATAACTTCAGCTTGACGTTACTAGATTTATTTTATTCTTTAATTTAAATATTGCTGAATAACTGAAGTTTTGGAGCGCTATGTCTTGCTATTTTGGTTTTTTTTCTTGCTAGATGGATTTTTATTTAGATAGTTAATCTAATTTTGATTTATTTATTGTTACGGAACTTAATTAATTTATGCTCCTTATTAATTTGAGAGAACCTTATCTTTGAATGATAAATTTTACTCAGATTTGTTTCTTTTTATCTGCTAGGGTTTGCTTTAATTATATCCATCTTATCTGGATTAGAAATTTTAACTTTTATTAAGTTGAGATTTTGGTGTTGGAGTAGCATTCTTTTTTATATAGTTATTTGCTCTCTATCTATGACCTTAAATATCCATTGACTTATTTCTTCTACCGTTGAAAATTGGCTAAAATTTTCTGTTTTAAATACTATTTAAGCGAACTTCTTATTCCTTATAAGTACTTTCGTTCGTCTTAAATTGACTATTTAAAATCTGCTAATATCTGCTTTCATTATTTTGCATAGGTGAATTACGATCACAAAGTTCTGCAAGAGCCATTACCTTATCAACCACATTTTTTAAGTCAATTTTTTTTTAATCAACTTTGGACTGAATTTCTTGAAAGGATTCTATATTTTATAGCTCTTTCTTAAGTCCCAGCAATCACTATTTGCTTTCTTAATTTAATATAGAATTGAAGCTCTCTGTTGGATTACCTTAAAGGCTTGAAGTGGAAATTAAGGGACTGCTTTGTTGAGTTTCCTTAAATACATCTTTTTATTATCTTTATCTTTTAATCTACTTATCTTTCCATTTCTTTAAATTTTACTGTATTATTTACTAGTAAATTGGCTGCTTTTATTCTTTTTAATATTTTTACTTCTTTTAATCTTGCTTTTTGTTCTTATCCATATTAATTTACTGTTTCACTTGTATTTTTTATATCTGCTTATATTAAGAGTCAGATAGAACAGGATTAGATACATTATTATGAGTTAATTTTAGAATGCTACGCTAGACTGACTATTGTTTGCTAAAAGGTTTGACTGCTTAATTTTCTATAGCTTTATTTATTTCTTTTAGTTTTTCATTACTGAATTATGTAGCTTCTTGTGCTAATTCCTATGTTAATTTCTCTTTTTAGTCAGCAGCATTATCTTGCTAACTATTCATCTGATTATTTTTACTTTTTATGTTTACTTTTATTAAACTTCCATTCAGTTGATCTTAGCTATTCTAAACTTTCTCATTTTATTCTTTCTATTCCATAATGTAAGAAGTTTGCTTTGCTTCTAGAACTAAGTTACAATTAATGGTTTTTCCTTCTTATATTTTTTGATTATCACTATTGTCTATAATTACGTTAAATTATTTATCCTTGCATTTATTTTGTTTATCTTAGTTTATTTATGAAGATTGCACTTCATCTATGTTCTACTCTATGGGTTCGTTTCTTTTTTTGTTTTGATGTTCATTTGAAATCTGCTAAGTTTGTTCTTCCTCTTTAATTCGGTCTATTAATTTTTCTTTAGAATTACTTTCTCTAAGAATTTAAAGGTTTTATTTCCTTTTATTTCTCATTTGCTCTAACTTATTCTTTTAATTTTAGATAATTAAGTCAAGATTATCTAGCATTAATTCTTTTTCTTATTCTTATTCTTATTCTTATTCTTGTACCAAAACTAATGGCTCTTAACTTTGCTATTTTTAATTTATTTAGTCTTTTATTTGAATGCTAT
This sequence comes from Loxodes magnus, assembly GCA_946699065.1. Classification (NCBI taxonomy): domain Eukaryota; phylum Ciliophora; class Karyorelictea; order Loxodida; family Loxodidae; genus Loxodes; species Loxodes magnus. The sequence continues at coordinate 1,474,021 of CAMPDV010000005.1, read as the reverse complement.
TTGCTGAATATGCTACATCTTAAGCATTCATTCTAGAATCTTAAATTTCGAGTTCCATACTTTGGAAAATGTTTTCTTCGCTTTTTTAAAATTTTTCCTTCTACTATTTTAATTGATTTCGTCTTTTATTAATCCTTTCTTACTTTCGTTTGTTAAGTTCCTCTTCAAGTACTTCTATTTACGACTTTTAGACTATTGTCTCTCTTGTTTTTGGCTAATCCTTTCTTTCTCTTTATTATTTAAGCTACTCGAAAATTTCTGAACGAGTTTCATCTGATTTAACTTCTTGTTTTGAGAGTTAAGATAAAGAATGCTATCTATAGAATTTAAAAGGACTTAATGATTAATCCTTAACTTCTTTTATGCTTTTATAGCTTTAGCTTCATTTAAGTTTCTTTTTTTAGGATTATCTTTTGACTGTTTACTGAATAGACAATTTCTTATTCTCTTTTTAATCATTAGAAGTAAATGACCTGCTAAAGTTTGTCTACTTCTACATATATGGAAAATCCTCCCAGTTTTAAAAAATTTACTCGAATTAATCCTTTTAACTTTTATCTCTCTTTCTAATAGTATCCTTTCTAATTATTTTTTAGCACTCAATCTTTTTCACATTATATGTAAGGTTACTATTAGCTTGCTGGATATTTTCTTAGCTAAAAGTTGTCCCAAGAGGTTGCGAAACCTAGTTATAAATATTATTTACATCCTAACTTTCTTCTGGATTAGATAATTCACTGTAAATGGAATTTTAAGCTTCATTATTTTAGAAGAATTCTTAAAATTTCTTTCTTTTTGTCGCTTCGCTAGATTTAGCTCTTAGATTGCGCTTTGGTTTATCTAGCTCCTTGAATTAGATTTATTAAACTGTTTATTCGAAACTGCTGTCTTTAAAAAAAGGCTATTAGCTTTCTTTACTTCCACTCCCTATGAGTTCATTTAGCTTTGTCTTGAAGTCATTAAGTTGCTATTTAGTTTTACCATATTCCACTTCGAATGGGTTCTTTTCCTAAACTTCTAGTCTAGAAAGCATAAGGTTAAGCTTTTTCATCTGCTTCTCGTAATTTTAAGTCTAGTTTTAGTCATTCTCTTATGAAGTTATCTACAAAGAGCTAAGTATCTGCTTTTAAGTGAGGTCTTACTTTAAGGTATATATGATTTAAGAAGTGCTAGATACGCTTGCTCTAGGAGAAGAGCCATCTTCGCTGAATTATTTATAATTAAGAACAAGATCACTATTGAAAGGTGCCTCTTCAGTGTTACAAACTTAGTTCTCATTAAGGTTAATTTCTTCCATATAATGTCAATAAAGCTATTACTTTGAAATTATTAGGACTAAGTTTATTAATCTAGTTACTTTAAATTAAACTCTCATTGCTATATCTATTACCAAGGACACCATTAATCCTATTACTAATTAGTATCCATACTTTATTCTTGCCTCATAAGATTAAGAGAGGACTATCAAAACAAGCTATAATGCACTAAAGAGGAAATGAATTAAAGTAGGTAGTTAAGATAAATAATAGAATTGATTAGGTTTAGCAATCATAATAATATACTATCATTTTAGCATAAATACCTTAATAAATTCAGCAGTATCAGCAATTATCATATTCTAGGCTAATATTGAAATAGCTAAATTAAGTAGATACAGGCATTAGTAAAATTAGGACTTATATCAGAATTATAATGATCATATTCATTATATTTCAGTACTTAAATTCATTTTTATATGTCAGCTTATAAAATGAAATACTCAACTAGATTCATATTGCATCAGTTTTGCAAGGAGAACAATGAAGATGATCAATCCCTTCTGAAATTTATAATTAAGCATGACATGAGCGAACTTGAAGTTCTGACTTTAATTTACGTTCTTGAGTAAATCATACTATAACAAGGATAGATCAGCCTTCATGATCTAACAGTTATGAAAGATGATCTTACTAAATTAGTCTAAAATATAGAAGAATTCTACTAGGTTAAAAAAATGTAAGTATAGCAAAAGGAATTTTATGGGTTAAAATTGTTTGCTAATGAGTAGATCTAGCAATTTATACAATCTACAATAAGTAAATCGCTTCAGAATATATAAAGAATAAAGCAAAAATATGAAAGCGAACTTGAAGAAAAAACATAGGAATAGTAGGCTTTAAATTGAGAACCAGAATTGAAGGATCTTCTCGAGAAGCTATATCCTAATAAAATTGATCTTGATTAAATAGATATCTAAGATTTTGACTAAGTAATTAAAATATTTGGAAAGCGTAAATATAAGAAGTAGTAAGAAGAAGACCAAAGAAGTTATAATTATCCCAAAAGCAAAAAATCGGCATAAAATTCAGCTAAAATGTCAAGTAAAACAACAACCTATGAGATTAGAGAACATATGCTAAATATGGAAGTAGATAAAAAAGAAAAAGAATAGAAATTTTAGTAACGCAGAGTCAAGACAATTCAAGATCAAGATTTTCCTAGTGAACCCTTTAAAAGGAGAAAAACAAACGAACAAAATCAAGCATTTGATCCTAACTAATGAAAGTCAACAATTAAACTTATAATAGTTTATTTCCATTAAAACTACATCCTTTTTCAATATAGTTTAAATCTTACTTTTAGATCTTATACTTTTAATCTGTATTATGTTAGAAGCTGAGCCATAAATTCTAATTTATCTTTTTCTAGTTGGAATCATTAATAAAAGAAGTAGATACTCTTGTCTATCTATTTAAAGATATGACATTAGTTTAATAATAGTTGCTTCTTTATAATTTTTATCTTATTTCCTATTAATTTGCTACTTTCTTTTCAATTAAGCATAATTCTTGCATTTATGATTAGAGTATAGCTATCTTCTTCTTATTAAGCAACTAAAAACAAACTACTTATATAAATAAAATCATACTTTACTACTTTAATGTTTGTTAATTATTCTCCTTAGTTATTATATGCATTCTAATTATAAAAAGCACATTAGATTGTGAGTATACAATTATATCAGAAGATATGAATAAATGAAATTAGTAAAGCTATTTGATAATTAAGCTATTGCTAACCTTATCTCTTCCTATTATCTGTATAGTGATACTTTAAGCTTTTCTCTACTTTTAAATAGATTAAAGAAACTTCATCTTATGATGCTATTTAGTTTTTCCTTGAACAATTGCTAATATAAGTATTTTGAAGGGGAATTAAGATGAAGATCTTTAATCTAAAAGGAGATAAAAATAGATTATTTTATAGTGCTTATAATTAATAAGATAAACGCTATCAAGTAAGCTAATTAAATAAGCACTAGATGCTCACATTTTACTAAACAGAAATTCAACTAATTCTATAATAAATAACCAAATTATAAGGAACCTTTAGCAAACAACCTACTTAAAGCAAGTTAGGTATCATAAAACAATAACTTTAAATTTAGTAAGCATTACTATAAAACATAATTATATGGAATAGATAAATTTATCCTTATTACATTACTAGTTTTAGATAAATAAGTTTTATCATTTAGTTAAGCATATTGATTCTTTAAACCAAATAACTTTAGATTCTTCACAATTAACACAAAAGCTTTAGATCTATTAAAAACTAAAAGCTTTACATAATAATAAAAGTGCTAGTTATGAAGAAGCTTAAAGTAAATTATATTTGCTTGTAAGTAATTTTAATTTAATAATTTAACTATTTTTACAGCAAAATCATTCTAAAACTGCCAATTGCATTTGAGCAATATTATGTAATCTTTGAAATAAAGATAGTCTACATTAATATCTTGAATACCCTAATTTTAAAAGAAGTAAAATAAAGCTTATTAAAATCAATTAAAATTTTACTTTTCATTCCAGCTTCTCTAAGCTATTTCTTACTATTATTCCCTCTTATACTTCAACTCTTTTTCTCCTTTAACTTCCTTAATGTTGGTAAAATTAGTTAGGAAGTTTTTTACTAAGTGATTTTCAAATTCTAGAATCTCTATCTAACTTTTTTTTGGTGGATCTTGATTTTCAAGGTAAAAGAAGGGACTAGGCATATCCTTAGCAACCTGTATAGAAAATTACAATAATGTTACTTCTTTATCTTTAAAAATAAACACCCTCTCATATAGATAACAATCCTATAGCCATCAAGAATATAATCATTATAAAAGGTCAATTCTGATTTATACTTTTCTTTATCTAGCGCCACATTTTATTATTATCAGTCCAAGTCCTACAGATTAGAATATTCTCCTAATCTTATATTTTAAAGAGCTTTTATATATAGAAATTAAATCTTTAAATTTACAAACATATAAGGATCCAAGAGGAAATATAATAATAATAAGCTAAAACTAAATTAATACTAATTAAAGTCAATTTACTAAATACAGATTCATATCTTTGAAATCTCAAAAAAAAGCGAGCTACAGAGAGTAGATACTTAACTTATTAAAAAAATGATATAGAATATTAATATAATAATATGTTTAACTTATAGCTAATTCATTAATATCTAATTATAAATTACATATTTCAATTCTATTAAACTTTTATATTATAAAGATGTAATTATACTCTAAAATTTTACTCTCAACATTATTTGTTTTTAAGTTACTTTCTTTCATACATAACTACTCACTTTCAATTTCAGAAATAAACAGTTTTATGGTAAATATTTTTTTCTTCCGTCAAAGAAAGATGAAAATCTTAGGAATTTTTATTAGGGATAATTAACTAAATCTCTTACTTGTCTTTGGTTCTTATACTGAAACACTTTTATAATTTAAATAAATAAATTGATTACTTTTAATATAATCAAACTCCTTAAAACTTAATCATGCTATTTATGCTTCCATAAGATGAACTAATATCGTAGTTACTATTAGTTTTAGTAAAGATGAAACTCTAAATGAAGCAATCTTCGCAGTTAACTACTCTAAGAAAGATTTTTCCAAACTATACATTTTATTCAGATTTATCTTTTTATCAATATTCTCCTAAAATAAAGAATTAGTAAACTTTAATTTTTCTAGCTTTATCTGCAAGTAATTTGAATATAATTCTATAGCTAAGCAGCAAACTAATTAAATTTCATAAGCTGCCTAGCTAACTTTATTTGATTTAAACTTAGAAGATTTAATACAAAAGAGTAAAATAAGATTCTAATGATTAAAGAGGATTTAACCTTTTTATTTATATAGCATTTACTATATATAAAGGATTTAAATCTTAATTATGCTTTTTATTAATTTTATCCTTCCAACTTAAGTTTACTAGAACTTATGCCTATGCATCTTAATATTAATAATAAGTAACTTAAACTATTAGCATAAGAAAACGAGGCTATAATGAAATCAAAAAACGAAGCTATGAGATTAAAATGATAAGCAGTATAAATAGCTTATACTTCTTTATTATAGATAGCACTTTTAAATATCTTATTAAATAGCTAAATCAAACAAACATATAAAGTTAATTTTACTTATGTTACATTAATTCGCTATTCATTTGATATTTCATTTTCCTTTATTTAGATTATAAGCTATTTTATTTATCTAATGTTTAGTATATCTGATATTTTCAACACCATTAACCTTCTCTAAATTATTAATGAAGCATTTATTAAACATGGCTTTGTTATTATACATGTTTTGCTTAATAAGTAAAATATTGGCAGCAGTTATTGAAGTATTTATACATTTTATATATAAGTTTTTTATAAAATCATAAAGTCAAATTATTAATTATTTCTAATTAATAAAAAATTGTTAATATACTTTAGTCTTGCTTGTAGTACTCTAAAGAATAATTTGTTCTAGATCCTTAAAGGCGTTTATGTACTATATTTTCTTATTTTTTAATTTCCCTTTCATAGTGTTTTCTTATCGCTCTAGATACTTAAGCAAATCCTTTAATTTCTACATTTCGTATTATTTTCATTCTGCTCTTAATAAATAGTTTCTATTACTTTTGGCTTTCCTTTGAAGCAATTTATTCTTCTAGTTACTGTAAAGATCTTTTTGCTGCTGCTATATTTCAGCTACTTTAGAATTTTAGTTTAATATGTTAGCTCGAGATTATTCAATAGATTGCTTAATTTACTTTGAAATAAATTTAATTTCTTATATTTTAGATAAGTCTCCTATTATAGCATCTTATTACCTTTATTATTTCATTTAATTTTCTTACTTCCTTCTCAAAATAGCTAGTTTTTACTTCTGAATGTACAGGTCTTATTTAAAAATAGTTTTTTCATTGTTTCTCTTCTTTTCTTTATATTTTTCTTTTAAGTCTTTAATAAATTCCTTTTTCTTATGTGTTTCTTATATTTCTTTTTCAGTCTTTTCGTCCTATATTTTCAGTTATTTCAGCCTATTCTTAGCCATTTTGATTTCCTCTTCTATTTCTCTTCTGCTTTGCTTGTCACTGAAAAGTTTATTTTATAAAAATTCGAAGGATTTAGCTCTTGCTAGTATTTTGCCTGCAGGTATCTCTCTTTCCTACTATTCGGTGTTAAATAGATGTGGTGAGTCAATAAGTTTAATAGAAAGCAGTTTAGTGTTGCTTTTAGTGCTTTAAGTGCTTTGAGTACTTTTAGTGTTTTAATTCATTTTACAATAATAATTTTATCTTATTACTAGCTCTAAATATCTAATTCACTTTACTTTCAAACCACATCATAACTAATCTATCATACTAGCTTTTACAGCTTTAGTCAACCTATTATAAATCAGAGGCAGATAAGAGAAAGAATTGTTCTAAAAGAAAAAGATGAAGTTAATAGCTGGTAAAGTTAGCAATAATATGAATACTAACTTTTAATATTTCCAATTTAATTACAAGAATCAAGCTCTTTATTTATGATTAGTTAGTATACATTTGCTAATACCAACACTTTCAGCCTAAATTTAACACTAAATTAACTATATTTACATAATATCAGACTATTATGTCTTAAACCTTTATAAAACTAGCCTTTTCCTTCTTTAATTTTAGATATGGTCTTATTAAATTGAAGGCTTTATTATCTTCTCTAAATTTATAGATTAACTATTTAGGTGCTAAATCTTATAAGCACAAGTTTCTCTTTATAATCACATATTTTATCTAAGTAAGCTTTAGAAGGTAAAGCATTATTATTAGTTATATCCAATAGAGTCTATAACTATAAATGTGTGCTAGATTAGGGCTAATCATTAGAATTATATAAGTAAAGTAAGAAATGGGTTTAATACCTAGCATTATAGCACTATACTATATTTCACTATAGTAAAGTAAAATACTAGTCACTACGGTATTACTTTCCTTTGCTTTCCCTAAATTCTTGTCTTTTATATTTGGATTAAGAAATAATTACTTCATATAAGCAAAAAGGAGATTAACAATTAAAATAAGCATTTTCAATTATTATTAATTAAGAAAGAAGATTTCCTTAATTATTATTTGCAGGCATTTCATAAAGTTAAGTGATTATTAGCTTAATTTTGCAGTTTGCTAATTAATTTCTAAACTCTTAAAATAAGCAGCTAGAATCTTACTTATAAGTGTATATATAAATTAACTTAATTCCTAATCACTTTCAACACTAATAATCTTTATTTATTTCCTCTTAAATACTTCTATAGAACACAAAGTTTAAGTTAAGCCATGCTAAGAAAATAAAGTTAAGAATATCTTATTATGCTGCATAGAAGCCTTAAAGCCAATTAAAAAAGGATAGTTCTTTAAATAAGATATAACTGCTAAATGCTTAAAGATTAAGGAACTTTGAGCTTATATTTATTAATTAATAAAGTATATAAGCTTTTAGTAACTAATATTAATATATAAAAATATCCTATATTCAATAAAATAGTACTCTATTCATTTATATTCTACTAGAGGAAAACACTTCCCTTTACCTCGCTATTTAGATTACCATAAAGAAGTTCGCGAAGTGATATCTTTCGTATTATGCTTAAATATTTAGAGCATTTCTTATGTTTTATTAAGAGCTTTGACCTTTATTTAATAACTTAGAAGGTTTATTAAAATCAAATTAATAATATAATCTATTTATCTAGGAAAACAGAGATCGGTTAAACATCAAAAACTAAGTAAAGAAAGGTAGGAGATAAGCAAGACTAGAAGAGAAAAAGCGAAAATCACTATAATCTTGTTTATCAAATCAGGTAAAAGACCAAAGGTAACTAGGAAAAAAACTCAATAGTTGAGAAAGAAAATAAATCCGTATATGAGTAATGTGTCAAAATGAAGAAAATTCTTAGCAAGTAGAATGTGATCATTTACGATCTTTCGGAGAGAATAAGAGAACTAAGGACATACATCGAAAAAATGAATTTAGAAACTTTGTACTAAAGGAAGCAATTTGTTCAGAATAAATTCTTAACAGAAGAACAGCTTTGACGTTAATCTTGAGATAACAGTTAGAGAAGCTCCAATAGACTGAAGAAATTAAGATTGATGTTGAGATTAATTAATAAAAATCCAAAAAAAGAAATGTAAAAAACTGAAATAACAAAAGAATGGAAAAAATTTGAGAGCTTTGTTCTTCAGAAAAAAATAGAAGATCAAGAGGTGCTTATATTATAAAAAAATGGATGTCGACCGCATCAGAAAAACTAGTAGGTAATCTGGTGCAGTGTATACTGCATTGCGAGTAATCTCGCACTAGATGCCACTATGGGGAAGGGTGGATAAACTCCGTTAAGACATGCCTAACTTAGCCCGAGAGTTCTCTCTAGCAGTATGAAAGTTTGACTGACAGGCCTTCTAATTAATAACTCAATAACTAATTCTTATTTGGACCTTATTCAAGAAGACTGAAGCATTTGAATCAAGATTCAAGACTAATTTCTAATAAGAAAATTCCTCATTTGGAGAAGCTGACATGATTCATTGGACTTCTAGAATTTTAACAATAAACATGAGAACATTTTTCTTAATATTAAATATTAATATTGAAAGATCTGCGCGCCAATGAGGTACTACGCGCTTATAATCATTTTTATTTAATTATTTATAATTCTTTCCAGCATTTAATAAAGCACTACTCTTGCTATAAAAAGATTTAAAGAAAAAGAACCAAAGAACCTGAAGATTAGCAAGAATCTATATAAATAGCAGCATTGTCTACAAAAAAGATAGGATAAGAAATAGACCTTAATGAGATGAAGGTTGAGAATAACCATCCACATTAAAAATATGATAAAGGAATCGAACCTTGATAAAAATTGGAAACCTATAACTGGTTGAAGTTCCAGGGAAAGCAAGCATTTATTGAACTTATAGTTGATAATAATAATAAGATCAAATGAGAAATATTTACATTGTAATTTGTATAATATAAGATATGATATACAATTAGCTATTATATAAAAAGGATTATTAATACTTTAATTAGAGTAAAGGTTATAGAATAAACTCACCTTCTTATTTAAGACTTAAAAGAAACTAAATTTTATATTTAAATAAACTTATAGAATCTATAACAGAGGAGAAGGAGCTCAGACTTCCAGATTCTCTTATCTAATTTATGTCATCTATGAAATAATATATTTCTATTGAATCTTCACTTTGAATGTATTAATTACAATTTTGTAGTATTTTAGTATAGTTAAGATGAAGCAGTCTAATAATATCTGGCTGATTTACTTTTTTCGAAATTAAATAAACGAAAATAATTTTATGGTTCATTCATTTTTATTAAAAATGAAGATTTCATACTTAAAGCTGGTTATAGTTTTCCTTTTAATAAAGAATTTAGAATGCAAAGCTAAGAAAGAAGAAGATCCATTTGAAATTGATAAATAGCAGTTGGAGAACGAAATTCAAGCAGAATATCCATAAGTATAAAACACTGAACAAACTTAAAGGTAGAAAGATTCTTCAGCATAATTTCAGGGCAAATTCTAGCAGAGTAAGTAGACTAAGGAAGAAGAAGATAAAAATGTTATTTATTCAGATGATTATAAATTATTAAGTGAAGAATGGGAAATGAAAATGTCAGATTTTGAACCTGCAGACTTAATAACGATTGCTATACCAGCTCGCACTGAAGAAACATTTGGACAAAACATAAAGAATGTTCCATCTATAGTAAGAGGAGCCTGGTTTGTATCCAGTTCTGATAAGGAAGCCATTAATATCGAAATAAAATAAAAAGAAACTGTTATATTTAAAAAAAATGAAAAGAAGGAGGGCATTTTTAGATTTGAGGCAACTAAACCAGGACTTTATGAGATTAAATTATATAATGCAAATTTCATTGAAGAAGTTCATGTAACTTTTGCAATTCACGCAGGTAACTCATCAGACGAACTCTTAGAATAAAAACATCTAACACCAATTGAAGAGCGATTACTTGATGTTGATAAAGTAATGAAAGACTTGTGGGTAGATATCGAATTTTCAGAAATAAGGCATGAATCTCATTTTAAAACCATAGCAGACGCCAATAAGAATATTTTCCTTTTCACCTTTTTAGAATGCGTTGTGATTATCAGCCTTAGTGCCTGGCAAGTTTTTTATATTAAAAGGTTACTAGACAACAGAGTGATAATATGATTTTCATTAATTTTTAACAAACTTATTTAATAATAACTTCCTTTAACCTTCTTTCCTTTTTATTTTCATCACTATAGCATTTCTAAGAATAACTATGTAGAATAAATCTGACTATATGTAGAATAGTGAGCTTTAATAATGCATTGCTCTAATTTATTTTTATAATCAGCTAAGGAATTTTATCTTCAGCTAAAAAAATTAAATTATGTAAATGTAATATTTAAATTAAACAGCGATTATCTATTGAATTTAAGATATTTTTTCTCCTAATGTTTTATAGCAAAGAATTGTAAATAAATGATAAAATCTTATAAAAGTGTAAAGGATAATACAAAGTGAAAATTTATAATTGTGAAATCTAAATTTGTTTCGAAACCTAACAAAAGTAATTTGCTAATTAAACTATTATCTGCAATGTATTCATGGCATCACTTTACAATCTTGACTCTTAGATTAAAGATCACCTGCTTTTGTTTTATAAGTATTAGTTTTAATGATATCTTCTATGTCTCTAATAATGAGAGTAAACTATCAACTCACTAAATAACTAAAGTTATAAAACTATTAATCATTAAAGAATTAAAGCTACTGAATTACCTAATTTTGGCTATTTAACTAATTAATTAGAAGGCTTTAGTAGAATATCTTGATTTTTGTATTTAATTAGGCTCTTAATGAAACTGTTTAATGATGGGTTCATGTTGTGGTTAAAACTAAGTAAAATAATAGAAAAAAGATCAAATTCTTCCCCTTTAGATTAACTAGTATGAAGAGAAAGTAGCAACTTAAGATATTAAAACAGCAGAAGTTACCTCAAATCTTTAATAATAAGAAGTAGTTTAGAAACAAATTAAGGCTCGTGGTACTTAGTAAATTTACTTAACTATAACTTAAGATAATCTTAATGGGAATCTAGTGTTTCATGGATAGTTTAATGAATATAAAAGTGACTTGCAAGTTTAAAAGTTGATATCTGATGTTTGTATGGGAACCTATACAAACTATAAACCTGTTCGAGGTAAAGACCATGTCATTCTTGAGTACTAGGGATAAATCTCAGACTATTAGTGAGATGATGGCGATTAGTTAGTAATATTTCCTAAATTTACTAAAGATGAAAAGGGCTATTTTCCCATTTAAAAGGGAGAGCTATCAGAATATTAAAAGCCTTATAGTTTAGGTTAGTTAACTGTGAATATTGGAATTAACTACTTAGGTATTTGCTAAAATTCTGATTGTAGAGCTTACGATTAACCTGTAGTATTCAATAGAGGAGTTGTTGAAAAGTTAGTGCTAATTCAAGATGTTTAATTAAATGCTGTATGTCCCATATGTAAAGACAAAATTGGACATACTGTTTCGAGTGTAGGCCTTTGGAAATGCATTTATAGTTTCAATGGAATTCAAAAAACTACCAGAGTTTGAACTACAGTTATAAAAGAATAAATTGCAGAAAATGATCTAAAGGTAACAAGATTCAGTGAATTCAAGTAATACGAGCAAGTGGGTTTAATCACAAGGTACATTCCTATATACCGAGTTTTTATTTTCTTTCATTAGTAGAATCAAGAATAGTTCGATTTCTAGAGAGAAAAGATAAATTAAATTTAAACAATTTAGTTTCCATTTTTTACCTAAAGATAAATACATTTTTTAAGCAAGTTTGCTTGCTTCTCAATAATTAACTATTTAGACCATATAAATTGATGTTCTGTTATCTCGCTTTTTTATAGTTTAAGATTAATCATTATATAGCTATCTTTTAAGACTTGCTAACATTTTTTCATCTTAGCAATAAATAAGCAAAAGCAAATAAAGAGCTATAAGCTAAAATAATAAATTAGCTTCACATTCAAATTAGATATAAGGTGATATATAAAAGATCTAATGCATTAATGTTTTCTACGATGTAATGGTAAAATATTAATAATAAACCTAATGCTTAGATTCTTAATTAAAGTAACATAGTATTTAGCCTTTTCAGAAATTAGAATTTCTACTTAAGTCCTTTAACTCTTAAGCTTCTTTCATTACTTTATAAGAGCAAGGGTAAATAAAGTTTAAGCTATAAATATTTATAAAAATAAATCGTTTTAAAAACTTATTTAAATTAAAGGGATTTATATAGAATATATAGTTGTTTTTTGTAAGGAGAAATTCGTTTCAGAAACAACTAAGCTAGTATTTAACGCTTCGGAGGAAATATAAATAAATGAATTCGAAGGCTTTAGTGATAGTTGCTATTTTATTCTTAAATGCTTACTCTGAGGATAGTCTTGGATTTGATAACACAGATAGCTTAAATCTTTACAAATATGACCCATCAATTTTAGAAGACTACAAGCGAGTTGATTTAGAAATTTTGTAGTAATGGTAAGAAATGATGACAACAGTTTATTCTGGATACGGATATCTCAAGCAAGAATCAGAGGAGGAATTAAAAAGAGCTGTTCAATGGGTGAAAGATTTCTATGATAATGTGACTAGATAATATGAAGAAGCTCTCTATGATTTTGAGTAAACTTATATATCTACATCGGATGAGGCTAATTATAAATTTTTATATGATATTGAGGAAATAATTTATGAAAACCTTGATTAGCTTGACGAAGCAACTAGAGAATCAGGAGAAAAATTAGAAAATGATTATTGGGGCATTTTAGATCAATTAGATGTTCAGAAAAATGATATTGAAGCTATCTTATAGACAACTGAAGGCAGAGTAAATGATGTTATGGATACCACAGAAGTTGATCTTGAAGCTTATATAAGCAGTCTAAATGAAAAGAAATGGGATCTATAGGAAGTTGAATATTAAGTTGAAGAAGACATTGATGATGATATGGTTAACTATTATGAAGAAGATGAAGATGATTTCTCAGAACCTGAAACAGCATCAGCTTCCTAGCTTATTAATGATATTTCAACCGATCTTGAAGATTTTGATACTGCAGGGTCCTATGTAAAAGATTACGAATCAGCGGATAATAGTACTGAAGCCACTTTTCTTGGATTTTGATTCTAACACTCTAGTTTTAAAGATTATTTTTTTGGATAAATATCATTTAAAATTAAATTTTAATTAATCTTAATTTAACCCTGCATAGATAAGTTTCTCTCATTTGTTTAGAATTGTTCTATATATGAGAAAATCAATATATTTAGCTAATTAAATTAATTGCTCTATTTTTATGCAAAGTAATTATATCATATTATTGCTTAAGGATAGAACTCTGTATACTTATTACTTTTTAACAATTAGCTAATTCAACATTTTCAACTTTAACTAAAATGAGTAAATTTTAACTTTGGTTATGAGTGATAAACTGTATTAATACTATCAGTTTATAATTAAGTTTCCTTCTATTACAATGTAAGGAGTAAATAAGTTATAATAATAAGGATTATAGAATAATGAACATACTTCTAATTTAAACTATTATACCTCTATTTATGTTATTTTACCTTTAGCATCTTATTACTCTAAATTTCTTAGATCAGTACTTTTCTTTTATGTAATAATGTTTATTTTAATTACCTTTCTATAGAAATCTAGTTGAGGGTATAAAGAACCAGAATAATTATGAAATTACCCAAACTTTAGAATATTACTAAATTATTAGGTAAATATAGTTATCAGTTAAATGAGCATAACAAGAGACCATTTGATTAAATAATAAATAGTAGGAAAGCAATGAAGCATGCTTATTAAAATGGTAATTAAGTGGGTGACTAAATATTACTTTCTAGTTGATTAGATCAAATGATCCTAGCTTAAAATATGTAATTACTTAAGCTATTAATATAATTCAGAAATAATGCTAAAGATAATGCTATGAATTACTCATATCAAATATTAAGGATAATGAAAATTCTAGACTCAGAACTAAAGCCAATGCTAATAACTAATACTTCTTATTTTATTAATTTATAAAATAAAAATATAAGGAAAGATAGAAAATATAGTAGGAGTAAAAGAAGAAGAAATATATTCAAATGATGAAATAAGTAAATAACTGATTAAAACAATTAAGTATTTAATCAATAATCACTTTCATTAGATAGAGAGTTAGAAGACGAATACTATATGTCAAAAATTACCTAATCTGAGTATTGATTTTCTTGCTGGTTAATTTTACTATCTTACTCATTTTCATTTTGCTACCTATTAGTTTCACTTTCACTGTTACTGCTACTTTTGCTGAAGCTTTAGTCGCTTTCTGACTCAGTCTTTTGTGAAGATACTACAGACTTTTGCATACTCTACTGAGATTGATTTTCCTATGTTTATTAGAATTAAAACTAACTGTTGTCCATAACCTATAAGTTTTTTTATTTTGAGAACATTACACTGCATGAAATAGTTACCTATTAAAAGGAGTTGAATCACTTGAAGCAGGTTAACTTTTTTTCTAATCATATTATTGAATGATGGATTCAAGAGCGGATCTTTGTATAGAGTCATCTTCAGGGCCTGGACTTAAGGATCTAAAAATGACAGTAAATTCTAGCTCAGAAGTTTTAATTCCAATTTTCTGTAGACAGGTTAAAAATTAAAGAGCACTCATTACATCAGGAAAAAGATCTTTTATCTATTGATTGGTCTTATGAATAAAGTTGATAATTCCGTTAATGCATTTATTAAATATTATTTACCTTTCCTCTTCTGTTATTTATATATTCTCACTACTCTGGTTCTATTCCGTATTTTCCTCTTCATCTTCGCTGGAAGATTAGCTAATGATTGATTGCTAATTTTAAGATTCATCGCTATTTTTCCTTTAAGATCTACTTTAAGAAAATTCTTCCTATTAGTTATTCTAGCTTTAGTCTTCATTCTATGGGTATGCATAAGCTTTCATAAATTCCTGTTTTAATCACTTACTTTATAAGGCACTGAGTCTATATCATCAGTAGAGCTATAAAAGAGAACAAATAAAAACTCTAAATGACTAGACTAAAAGTCCAGATTGAGTGTTTCAACAATATTTAAGAAGTCCTATTTATTAATTATGCCTGTCTAGTGCGTATCATACTTTTTGCATTCCGATTTTAGATTATTCTTGTTTTAGATGACTATATTCCTTATATGCTCATCTAAAGCTTCTTCATCTTCTTGTTCAAAAACCTTCCATTCAGCCACATTTTATATAAAGTTATCTAAAATTTCCTGAGCTTTTGCCTTTTTCTAGTTTCTAAATAAAAACTCTACAAACTTATTAGTTTTTTGAGTATCGTTAAGCCTTAAGATTTCTGACTAAGTTATAAGCTTTTTTATTTCTAACTGATTTCATGATTTTTATAGGAATTTTTTTTTTTCGATTTTTTTTTAAAAGAGTAAGCTTCCAAAATCATTTCTAGATTTCCTATTAACTTACATTTTATAAGATAGATGAAGCAAAATTTTTTGAATCTCACTATCTAGATCTTGCTATTATACCTAGTAATCTACTTAACCCTGGGAAAATGAATTATTTTAATTTGAAATTAATTTGAAATTGCTTTCCTTTGAGGCAGTTCTTTAGAATAACTCTTGCTAATTTCATTAGGTATCTCGTGAAAGGCTGTTTTCATTTTATTCAGGCTTTGCTAATTATGAAGTCTCTTAAGGAATTCTAGCTTTACTTGATTCATAAGTTCCGCTAGACTCGCTTTAAGTTTTAATATCATCATCACTAGCATTCTATATTTGTAGAGAGTTTTAATTTAAATACTCCATTTAGATCAAATTTTCTTAATATTTTTCTATTAAATTTTCAAACATTTCTACATTACATTTTGTAGGTTATTAAGGATTTAGCTGCAGCATGAAATTGGAAATTTCTTCTATTTATATTTAAAGTCCCAGATTTTCAAAGGCTTTCAATAACTGAGTTTTTGCTGCCATGTTACTGAGATTTAAATCTTGATATCAGAAGTCTCTGGGATTTTTATTGCTATTTTTAATTTTTAAGTCAACAGCATGCAAAATCTCTTCAACTGTAAGGTTCTTTTTATTTCTTAGAGTAGGCTATTTTATTATTTATACTATCTAAGGTTATGAAGGTTTTCTTTCAGTTGCCCTATCGTTAATCTATTTATTATCTGAGTTGGAAATCAAAAAATTCTCTATTTTTGAGTTAGTTTTTTGAATTTATTCATTTTTATTTTCAATTGACTTTTTCCTATCTGAACTTTATTATCGCTTAGATGACAGAAGCTCTTAGGAGTTCAAGGACTAATTGGTAAATCGTATGTCAGAAGCCCAAGTTGGCAAATCTGGATTTTCCTCCATCACTGGATTTTTTCTAAGTTAGTCAACACAAGTCATGAGATGATAAGCAGGTACTTTATTTTCAGAATTATTAACTAAGCAGATAAAAAGTTTTTCAGCCTCCTTTTGATTTACTTCCTTCATTTGATCTGCTAATTTAAAAATGAACTAATTTTTAGTTAAAATTTAGTCAGCACTTAAACCATGAGTTTCATAGTACTATATAGTAGACACTCCATTAGAGTCAAAGAATTTAGCGAATACCTTTAAGATATCAAAAGTTTCAGATTCTTATTAGATTAGTTTTTTATTTCTTTTAAGGGGAAATTTTCTACTTAGACCTAAAAAATCACAATCTCCATTTTAATTTTCTATTACTATATCTGCATAAGTACAGAAATCTTTAAGTTGTACCTTTTCCATTCATTTTAAATGATAGAAAACAACGCTTACTTGCTAGAACGTACACCCAAATATCTTTTTTACTAACTTAGTGAATTGCTTTTTGTTGTAACAGTCAGAGAGCTTAATATCAGGCTATTGCTTCTTTATATAAAAGTAACTAAAGTCGAATTTATGATTCTCGATTATATCCAACAAATTATGCTCCAAAGTAAATGAGTGAAGATAAGCATGTAATATTATATCAGGCTCACGATAGGATTCTATAATAGAAGCAAAATGATGAGATAAAATTTCCTATGAATTACCCACTATAGACCTTTTAAATAGCTTCTTGATATCCTTAGGACTAATTTAAATAAGTTAAAGCAAAATTTTTTAAAATTGCTCATAATTCATTGCCATCAACTTTTAGCTTTCTTCATGCTCAAAACCAAAGCTTTAAAAAATAATCTGATTAGAATCAACTTGGGAAGTAATTTATTTTAAATACAGGTATATTTGCTTACTTGAATCAATATTACTCATGAAAGGAAATTTTTTAATCCTTTTATAATTTTCTTCATTTATTTCATCCTTTTCGTCAAGAGCAGCTCTATATAAATCAATGTACGTAAAAAGAACAGGAAGAGCTAACGTTTGCTCCATTTGTTGCAACTAGTCGAATATGGATTTAAATTCTTACTTACTTAAGCTAAAAATCTGGAATTCTTTCTGAATTTGATCTCCATAAAATATAATATCTTTTAAGTCTATATACTCATTCCAATTTGGAAAGTGAAATTGTCTTAATTGCTCTTTAGGAAATTGTTTTACCTTGAAAATAAAATATTCCTTTGCACATCTAAACTTTGAAATCTTATTCTGCTTTGCATTTTACTCAGCTTAGTTTATTTGTTAAGCTAATTTTATGAAGCTTAATTCGTATTGCTTTAATTATTATTTCTAGATTTAAAGTCCACTCTACTTATCTTACTTTTATATTTTTGTTTATTAAGTTTCTGAGAAATCGCTTTTAGATTATATTTTTTGCAATTAATTTATTTTATTATTCTAGGAAATAGTTGATCTAATTAGCACATCTTCACTTTATTAATCTTAAGAATTTTCTAATATTTTAGATAAATTTTTTTGATCTGATTTTTCATCTTCACTTTAACTCTTTTCTATCTCTTCAGTTATACTATCACTATCACTATCACTATTACTATCTTACTTTTACTAAATATTCTCTTATTTTTATATAGTCTTAAGGTTGAAAATCTCATTTTAGGAACTTAATTTTTAGTTCTGTGAAATATCTTCATTTTACTAAACTATTTTTGTGTCTTCAGCTTCTTTATTTAATGTCGATGCTTTCTTTACAGTAATTATTATTTACTAAGGCTGAGCTTATTTTTTAGAGTCTTTTTCTTCAGTATTCAAATCTTAATTTTTTAGCTATTATCTTTCTAATTAATTATCAGTTTGAGCTTTTTACATTTACAAAGTTTTGAGCTGATTTTCATGCTAATTTAACTTCACTTAATACTCCTGAATTTGTAAAAATTGGTTTTGTATAGTATCTTAAATTTGCTTCTTGTCTTATTTAAACTTATTAATTTCCTCATCTATTTATTAAGAATCTTAAGCATTCTGGGAAATATTTTATAAGCTTTATATTTATTTTTAAAGCTAATTTATCTCTTTTTCTTTGCTTTGAGTAAGAGCAGCATTTTATTTCTGTAACTCCTCTATAGTTTGCTACAAACTTTTTATTGCTTGATCCTTTTCCGAAATATTAGATTCATTTAAAGTCTTCTTTTTGTTTTTCTTGCTACTTTCACTTGATTCTTCTCCTTTTTAAAGTAATTAAGTGCTTAAATCTTCAATTTACTTTTAAAGCATTATTTTTTCCTACTCTGAATAAGCAATCTAATCTTCCATTTTTTTACTTTAAGCCTTATATTTAGATAAAACCTATGCTGATCCTGTTCTATAATATTACTCATTTAGAAATAGCTTTGACTAAAGTTCATGCAGCTTTTGTTCAAATCCTTTAACTAAAAAATTATCCTAGGATGTCGAAGTCAAAATTTATTCTAACCTTTCTTGATTCTACTTGATTTGCTCCTCCTTTCTTTTTAATTAAAGACTGTTATCTTGCTCCTTGAATTTTACGTAATTCTTAAGTTCATTTATTTGTTCATCCTTTTATTTTATACCTTTTTGTAACTCTTCCTCTTAGGATTTTAACATTTCTAATTAATTCTTTTGCTCTTTTATTGTTTTCTATTGAATTTCATGCTGAGATTATTTATCTTGCATTTACTTTCTTACAGAAATCATCTCCTCTCGATTTGACTCAAGAACTTGTTTTTTATTTTGCTTATTGATCCTTTCTAGTTCTTTAATTCTCTTTTTTAGAACATTAGCATTATCTTCTGCATTTTTACATAGTTGAGATAATTCTTGATTTTCTTTTCTTAAAGTGTTTATGAGATTTTGCTATAAATGAATTTATTAGTTTTCTTCCATTTTATTCTAAGCATAAAGAGCATTCTAAGATTCGAAATGCGCATCTCTAATGTTATCTTACGCAATTTATTTAAGTCTGAGACATTCTTCTTAAACAGTTTTTAGCTCTTTTTCAAGTTCTAAATATTTAGTATTTTTCATATTTCTTTTAAGAATTTCACATTCATCTTCTTTAGATTTGAGCTTAGCTCTCATTTCTTTAACTTGACTTTTTAATTGTCTTTCGAAGTAAATATTGGCTCTTACCTATGATATTCCTCCCCTCTGTTCCTCTTTATTCAATCTAGTCAGTCGCTCTAATAAATCTTCCTATTTAGCCAATTCTTTCAATAGCATAGAAATTTTGGTTTTAAGTGTAATCTGATCATGCTTTAAGAAGTTTATTTATTTCTTATATTTTATATTTTCTTCAAATAGTCTCTCTTTATCGTAATACTAACTAGTTACTAATATTTTCTACTTCGCATCTTCTTTCTTTCATGGTTTTCGTTTTTAAAGGAAGGGCTATGTATTATAAAAACGCTTTTAGCTGTTTTAGTACTTAGGAGGAATAGAAGTACTTCCACTCGTTGGCTTAGCTGATTGAGGCCTATTTCTCCTTTATCCTTAAAATCTTGGCTTTACATTTTTAACGTTTGCTGATGATGGTCTTGTTCTAGTCTTAACAGTATCTATATACTAACCAGTTGAAAGGTAATCCTGCTACTCAAGCTGGTAAAGTCTTGGAGTTTTTGATTATAAATAGTTATTTTTTTAAGAAACTGCTTTCTAGTTTTAAGATTCAAAAAGCTACTCGCTTTACTCATCAATCGCTTGCTTATATATATTAATATCAGAGTTCTGCTTAAATATCTCTAATTCTGAATGAGAAGAATTTGTTTCCATCAATTTTATTTATTCTCAAAACGACTGAACGATTAATAATTAAATGTAAACAAGACTTTAAAATACACGATAGTAACTTACTTTAGTCATCACTTTTCTTACTTACTAAAGAGGCAATTTTATTCTGTTAGATTTGTAGAAGAGTGTTCTTTATTAGCCAAGAAGTTAGAATAAATTATAAAAGAAAGAATTAAATACTCTTTATAGAAACTGCAGACATTATTTACCTAGTTATTTAAGAAGAATTTTATAAGGATATTATAATAATTCATAAGAGCGACCTAAATTTTAAATGGCTTGAGTAACCTGCTTGATTCCTTTGTTTTTAATCATCAGGTTCGTATTTCTTCCTATTCTTCAATGGCTTTTCCCAAGCGTGTTCGCTGAAGGAAACTAAGAGCAAGGCAGTTGAGGACCTAGAGTAAGTTTTAAATTTTAGAAAACTGGTCCATGCGCTCCTTCTGGCAAGCTTAATGTAACACAAGCACCCCATGCTCCATAAGCCTAGAAAATGGACAAATGCGAATGAGATGAGAGAATTAGAAGAAAAGTGACGAGTCACTTCCAATATAAAGTGACTTCGAATTCTTCGTACTCTTAATATTATATTTGTTTACACCTTATTTATCGCTTCTTTATATTAATATAATAGTTCTAATTAAATTTATTTGCTTTTCTAGCTACATTTTCTCTTCATACTGATTCTCACAGTACTAAGAACCAACAGTATTAATCGTATCATTGATCTAGCTATATTTCGTTATTAATTTAGCTTTAAAAAATTATTTTCCACTTTATTTTCATCTATAAGCTTAGAAATAAGGTATCCTATTAAAAAATAACGCTACCAAAATATGAATAAAGTCTATTTTACTTATTTTTTATTCACTAGATAAATAATTTAAAGCTCTTTTTAAAAATGCTTTCATCTATTCTCCATATAAAAAGAGGAGCTAGTTCATTTCAATAAAATCCCTTTACTATTTAATTATTATTCTTTGAAGCATTTTTTCTTCAATGATATTTACTAACATTCTTCCTTAGTTACTTGAAATGCTATTTATTATTAATTTCTATTCTTAAAGTTTTTTAATTTAAAAGTGAAGAATTATTCTTTTCTAACTAATATTAATGGAAAATGGAGCTATTTTAGTATTTTTTACTCATACTATATAATTTATTTTCCTGTTTAAATAATCAAGACTAAATAGTTTTTAAATAGGTATTAACAGATATTCCTTAAAGTGAATGTTTGATTCCTTATTTTATTATAAATACTAGAAAATAAATTAGCTCAAGTATCATTTAAGCTTTTAAATCGCTATTCAATTTAAACTGCCGTACTTTTATGGTTAGTAAAGTTAATATTTTTTATTAGTTTATAGACTAAAGGTATGCTTACTGGTAATTATAATAGAGTTGTAATAAAAGAATTCTATTATATTAGCAAGATACAAAATTACTTATAAAAATGAAAATTTTACTTCTTATCTCTTCCTTAATTCTTCTTACCTAATGTCAAGTTAAGCCTATTCTTGATGTTGGTGAGTAACTTTGGCCAAGACCATAGAATATTGCTTTTGGAGAGTTAGAAATCCTTATATCTAAGGTTACACTTTTAGCAAGAAGTGGTTCGCTTGTTGATTAAGCTTTCGAGATATACGAGCCATTAATTCATAAGCATAAGGATTGCATTAGCTCATTTAAGAATCCGGATTGTGTAGAATTAAAGCTGAATGTAATTTGTGATTCCATGTGTGATGAAGAAACATACATACTTAATAGAAAAACTCCTGAGAATTATACTCTCTAAATTGATGCTAATGGAGATACTATTTTAAGAGCTAGTTCATATAGTGCTGTAATAAGAGGTCTTGAAACTTTAGCTTAATTACAAATTCAAGGATCTCTAAGAGGACTTCCAATTTAAGTTTAAGATTGGCCTGCTTTTTCTCATAGAGGATTAGGTGTTGACACATCAAGACACTTCTTCACTATTGATCTATTGAAGAATCTTATTAGAGGTATGTAGGCAAGTAAATTAAACGTTTTTCATTGGCATATAACAGATAGTGAAAGCTTTCCACTCTTACTTCCTTCAATTCCTGAACTTGCCTTGAATTCAGCTTATAGTAAAGAACAAATGTATACAGTTGATGACGTAAAAGAGCTTATTAAATATGCTAAACAAAGAGGAATTAGGATCATTCCTGAAATTGATATGCCAGGCCACACTTATAGTTGGGCTAAATCTTATCCTGATATTGTCAGTTGCTGGGATAGACACAATCTTGGAGTTCCAGTAGGTTAATTAGATCCTAGAAAATCTAAAACATTTGAGATAGTTAGAAAGGTTCTTAATGATGTGGAGTAAATTTTCGAAAGCGACATAATTCATGTAGGATTTGATGAAGTCTTCAACTGGTGCTATGGAGTGGAAGAAGAGGAAGGAATATTAATGAGAGAATGGTTTTTAGGAAACGTAAGCTAAATAATAAGTAAAGAGAAAATAGTAATGCATTACGAAGATAACTATATAAATTATAAAATTCTAGACAAAGATTAAGAACGTGTCATTTATCATTCTTGGCATTCACTTAATTATGCTATTGATATATTAGAAAATACTTAAAGCCAAGTTGTTTTGTCCTCTTTTGGATTTGGAAATCATGATATCTTATATCTTGACTGTGGTGTTGGAAACTTTATAACTGGAGGAGATAAAAGTTGGTGTGATCCTTTCAAGTCTTGGTACACCTTCTATTCATGGAGAATTCCTTAAAACATGACTTAGTATGGAAATAGAGTTTTAGGAGCTGAAGCTTTATAGTGGAGTGAATAAGTTGATGAAAACAATATGGAACTTAGAGTTTTTCCACGTGCTTCTGCCTTAGCAGAACCTCTATGGACAGGAAAACATGATAAAAAGATACCTTCAGCACGAATGAATCAGCATGTTAACTTACTAAGAACAAGAGATGTAAAAGCCTAAACACTGTAGCCGACATTCTGTGAAACAAGAGAATTTGGAAGAGATGGTTCTTGCTCTTACAATCAGGATCATTTATCATTATATTGAGGAAAAATAGATTAATATTAAAATTCAATTTGCTCTTATTTTTATTTATAAAGAAAACTCAGAAGTATTTCATGGTAATTTGTATAAACTAAAATAGTTGTTTATCTTCTATAGCTTTAAAGCAATAAAATGAAAAGTAAGCTTAGAATAATTTTAAGCATTTAAATCTTTTATGTATATTAATAAATATATTAACTATATCTTTATTAAAATACACTCCATCAAGTCCAAACAAAGAAGTAAAAATTATGAAGGACTTTTTAAATAAAGATAATATTATATATTACTTTATAAAAAGCTTTCAAAATGCTTAGTACTCAGATTTTAAATTTATTATTCTCTTGCAGAAACTCAATTTTTTTTGGCTTTATAGGTATGATTTAGATATTAATTTATCACTAAAATTAAATTAAATATCTCATCTATATTCATATTAACTTTTGCTTTATTTCTTAAATAAGTAAATCAAAGAATATTTTAAAATAATGTTTTTAATATTTCACTTTAGTGCATTTAGGAAATAAGATGAAATATATTAATAAAACTTGCTATATTAATAACTATAAACTAATTAAATAGATTTGATAATTCAAACTATTACCATAAGTTAAAATTATTACTTATTTAAGCTTTATGGTTATAAATATAAAAAGCCATGCAACTCTTTATTATTTTGACTAATTAATTATTAAGCTTTTATTTAAACAATTCTAAGGATTGCAAAAAAATAGAAATTAGTATATTGGTGAGTTTAGGTTAAACTGTAAAATATTTTAAAACTATCGCTAAATTTAAATTACAATTATTTGCTTTTACTGTGATGGAAAGGATAATTACTAAATCTTCCAAATCCCAACTCAAAGTATTTTTTAAAGAAGAATTTTATAAGTAACATTAATAGAAATAATAATACCAGGCAAATAAATATTTTGTCTAAGCTTTTATTTATTTATCATTGATTTTAATTAAATAAAAGCAAAATATTAGCATTAATTGTAAGGTTAGAACAGTAGCATTTAATCTCAATTATATATTTTTGTTTAAGACTAAATTTTTTTAAAATTCTACTTAAGAAACTATTCTATTGACATTATTAACATTTTGCGGTGCTTATGATCTTTAAATGATTATATGCTTTTAAAAGATGTTTATAAAAATTTAGTAGGATAATTAGGAATTTCCTTTTATATTTTTATTTCTCCAAATATTTTTATGATAAATTAAGTTGAGAAAATTTAAATAGTTTTAATTTTAATATTTTTTACAGCAAAATTTCAATATGATCGACTAATTTGTAAAGTTAAGTAAAAAATATCTGCTATTGCGATTTCCTTTTTCTCATTTAAGGAAGAAAGTCATCTTTATTTTTACTATTACAAAATAAAGAGAAAAGATTTAGTTGTTTTCAAATATTTAAGCTTTACTTATGAATTTTCTGTTTATTCTAGTAATAGTAAGTAAATAAAATTAAATGTATACAATTATATTAAAGATTTGAATGTTTAAAAGATATGATGTATATATTATTTTATTTAGTTTATCTTTTGAATGAATAAATAATCTTTTATCATTATAATCTTTATCTTGTTGCTTTTCTTTAACACCTTTTTCTTAACCATTTTTTCTTCTATTTTAAAACATCTTCATTTCATATCAAGCTCAGCAAAATTTTCTGTCTGAAATATTAAAAAAAGTCTTTATAAATTTAATTTTAATCCTTTTAAAGTAAGATTATATCCTCTTAAATATTTACCTTTAGTCTATAATTTAAAGTTTATACTTTCAAATTAATAGCAAACTTATTTTTTTAATTTAACAAACCTATCAAATTATTTATCTATAGTTCTCATATATACATCTTTGAAAAATTAAAAAAGGGTACTTATTATCTTGGTTAAAAGTTCTTAATCTAATACTTTAAAAGTTGAAAGTATTAGCATTCTAATAGACTAAATAGCTTATTCATTTATTTAATTTTGTTTACAATACATAGATTAATCCTTATATATTGTTCTTATATTACAAATAGCCAACTATTACTTTAGCGTACGAAAGTTTATTTTATTTTAAAGTAGAAATATATGATTGGATATTTTTTAAATTTAATTAATTAATAAGCTTACTATTTTATGCTCAAAGTTAATTATAATGAGGAAATCAATGCCTGAGTGTAATTTAAGTTTCATTGGCGTTGTTTGAATTTTAATTAAATGCTTGCTTCTATGCTGAAAGGCAACTATCTTCCTATTCTGTAAACTTTTATAGATGGATATATTCTTCTGATAATTGAGATATAATGGTTTAGTTATCTGCTTCTTAACTTCTAAAATAATCCATATCAATGAACTCAATTCAAGCTGCATCATATCCAGGTCTTACTTTTACATTAAATCTTTATAATTCCTCGTTCATTTACTTGCAAAAAACTGCTAAAGCCTCAACCATTCTGATCTTTATTTTTTATTCAGATATAAAGCAAGAAATAAAAGACCATAACAAGCATCCAAAAAAGGAGATGCTAATTAATCAAATTCCTTAGCGAATTTATTGGTTTGATTGAAAAGTGTTAGTGATGGTTTATAAAATTCCTATAAGGAACATTAAAATGGATATTAGAAGCAATAGTTTTGAAATTATCTTTTCGCATTAAATAGGTCTGTAAGCCCTGCTAACTACCTTTTATGCTTCCCCTAAAATGCTTTGAATTTCTTCTAGCTTCAGTTTTTCATCAAACAGATCTTAATAAGGATTTAAGTATGAAATTTAGTTATTCTGAATGCACATAATTGAAATAAATTTGAAAGTATTACTTTCTGGAATATAAAGCTCAGTATTAGAAATATCATTACCTTTTATCTTTCCATATGTTGATTTTACATAAATTGGAGGATCCCCCATATCTAGTTATTACTCTTCATGCTACATTTATAATTCTGTAATTTGCATTTTAATAAGTAAGCATATCCTAAGTTAAAGCTCTTTATTTTAGTTTAATGTAATTATATACAAAACCCTTTATTTTAAGTCTCAGGATTATTCAGAAACTGGTTGAAATACCACTAAGGCATTAATAATTTTATCTATAATAATGCAGTTATTAAAATCTCTAACTAACTCCATTTGCTATTAGACTATTTGTTCTCTTTTTTAAGAAAAGTAGTAAAGTAGTAAAGTAGTTTAATGATTTATGACAAACTAACTTTTATTAGAATAGTCTTAACACTTATAAAGTTAAGATACTAGTATAATGAATATTATAAACTTTTTTATATTAAATGTTCTATATCTAAAGTTAAGTTTAGCTTCCATATAATTACAGTGAAAGACAAATTCATTAGTTTATTTCAGAATTATTTCTAGGATAGTTTCATACCTAAAAATAAGCACTTTTTTATAATTTTCTAATTAAGCTTTTACTAATAACTTAATTCTTCTTTATGTATTTTCTATCTGCTTGCAATTTACCAAATTTGTATATACTATGCATCTAATCTAAATTAGTCATACTTCATAGATAAATACATTTATTTAGTACTAAGGCTAATATTTAAGGTTACTAAGTAAAATTAATAATTAGAATTTTGATTAGATTTAAATAAAGTTGCTTTAGAACTCTTTAAATCTTTAGCACTATACTGTAATATCAAAAGCCAATCATATTTGATAATAGATCCTGTAAGAGAATGCTAGTTTATTTCATTAGCCATTGTTAGTAAAATCATTTATAATTAGTAGGTTTTATTTGGTTCATTCCCTTAAAAGTAAATAAATAATGAAGAAAGCATAAAAACAAAGAATATAGAGTCAAAAGTAACTTACAATGACTTATTAACAATCAGTGCTAGCTTATTCTATTAACTTATTAATTTATGAAGAATAAATATCTCAAACTTAATAAGGGACAAAACTCTTAAGCAATCTTATTTTATAATTAAATGGATACTAACTTTCAGATTCATACATTAAATATAATTTATTAAGTTCTAAATGCTTATAAAGAGAAAAGCTAATAACAATAAAGAAGAAAATAGCATTCTTTAAATATAATAATTCTCAAAAGCATTATAGTTATATATGTCCCTTTAGTTTTTATAGTACTAATAATTTTAACTAAGATTGATGAAGCTGTTTATTTTCTAAGATTTATACTATATTTATTTAATAGTTCATAAAGCTATTATACACTTTCGAATTAACAACAAATCTAGCGGACTTACAAAAGTTAATTATATATAAATAACTATTATTATCCCTTACTTAAGCTATAAAGATCTAAAGATATCATTAAATAAAGTAAAATATATATCAGTTTCCAATTACCTAAAAAGGTATAAAAAACAGTTAGAACTTGATCAATAAATTCCATCACATGCAATATTCAACTAAAGCTTAAATAAATAATTATGCTTTTACATTAGCATTTAGAATTTAATACCTCATTAAGATTGTTACACTTATAATAGCGGATTTGCTAAATTAAACTAGAAATAGATAGCTTTGTTTATAATAATTAGCATAATATTAAATAGAGTTTATCTTATTTCCGTATTATTATCCTAATTATTATAGACTTATTATCTTTAATCCAGCGCTTATATCTTGCTATAATTGAAAGGATTTTTAAATTAATGATGCTTATATTAGCTCATAATTACTTAATGATATTAGAATAAGAGCAATTAATGTAACTTTTACAAGCATACAGTATACTTTGTTGTAAAATTAACTGATTGATTTAAGGTAAACTTATAGCTTACTAAATCTCTATAAGTATAAAAGGCTATTAAAATCTAAATAATAAAGTATCCCTAAATTATTTAATTTTCTTATTTGCAGTAAATATTCAAATTAATGAAAGCATTATGCTAAAAGATTTGAACCTAAGTTAATTCTTCTTGAATGTAATATTTAATTTTATAACTAAGGTAAACTATTAAAAGTTAGTTTTTTTCATTTTTTGCTAGAGCTTGGCCAAACTAATTTTTTCTAGATTGGGACTCTACTGTGCTCAGTAGATTCTCTTTATTCCATTTCTGGTACAGTTTTTAGTAAATTACCAACATAAAGTTGACGAGGTCTACCAATTCTGAACAAAGGATCAGACATCATTTCAGTCCACTAAGTAATCCATCCTATTGCTCTTGAAACAGCAAAAATAACTGTGAACATAGACTTAGGAATACCTATTGCATCTAGAACAATACCAGCATAAAAATCAACGTTTGGATATAATTTTCTTTATACGAAATAAGGATCTTTGAGGGCTATTTCCTCAAGCTAAATTGCTAATTGGAAAACAGGATCATTTTTTTTGCCTGTAACTTCCAAAACTTCATGCGCCAGTTCTCTCATTATTTTCGAACGAGGATCAAAGTTTTTGTATACTCTATGACCAAAGCCCATCAATCTAAATGGATCATTCTTATCCTTTGCTTTTTGTATGTATTTTGGAATGTTTTCAGGGGATCCAATTTCTTAGAGCATATCTAAAGCCGCTTCATTTGCACCACCGTGTGCTGGTCCCCATAAAGAAGCTATTCCCGCTGCTATGCAAGCATAAGGATTTGCCAATGAAGAACCTGCAATTCTAACAGTACTTGTTGAAGCATTTTACTCGTGATCAGCATGTAATAGAAGAATTAAGTCCATTGCCTTGATTATTGTTGGATGAACATCAAAATCTTTACTCATGGGGTCAGAAAACATCATATACAGAAAATTTTATGCAAAAGAAAATTCTCTTTTAGGCTGAACAAAAGGTAATCCAATAGATCTTCTATATGCATATGCTGCTAATGTTGGCATTTTTGCAATAATTCTAATAACAGTTTATTATCTCCAAGAATGATCTCTAAGATTATTTGGCTCAGCTTCCATAAAAGCTGAAAGAGCACCAACTACTCCTGTCATAATAGCCATAGGATGAGCATCTTCTTGAAATCCTTCATAAAATCTAATTAAATTTTAGTGAACAAGCATTTCATCATTTACCCAATCTTCAAATTTAGCCAACTCTTCTTTATCTGGCAATTCTCCATTTAATAATAGATAGCAGACTTCAAGATGACAGCATTTTTGAGCTAAATCTTCAATTGCATATCCTCTATACCATAATTATCCTTTATTACCATCAATATAAGTGATTTTACTTGCACAACTCGCAGTATTTACGAATCCAGGATCATATGTGAACATTTCAGCCTTTGATGATAGATTTCGGATATCAAGCATTGGATTACCTAAACTATCATTTAAAATTGGAATTTCTACTTTTTTTCCTCCAGGTAAAGACAGAATAGCTACTTCCTCTTAAATCACTTCTGGAGTATTAGGAATCAGAGATTTCTGTTCTGATTTGTAGAAAGCTAGCTTTTACACAGCTGTCATTGAACTTTTATGAGTTATTTAAGGAAAATCCACTGGAGCTTGTCCTTGCTACTCCATTTTTAAATTATATTTTCTCCCACTCTTACTGGTTAAATAAGCATCATTTATATAGAAATAATTTAATTACTTAAGATATTTTAGTTCCTTTACTTGACTTATATTCAGATGTCTATAAATAAACCTAGTAATGAATAATATTTTTTCTTTTAGATTTTCGCTATTTACGATAACTTCCTATAAAAGCTCTTTAATATAAATTAATTACATCTAATAAGTTTCTAGTACTAAGTATGACCTCTCTATCTAGTCTTATAAATAAATTTAAGTATTTTAACTATATTTAGAATTATCCTTTTATTAGTCTATGCTTTTCTTTATTTATTGTCCAAATATACTTTTCATTGCTGTAGCATTCCTCCAATTATTTCGTTTTAGTATATTTTATAGGTATTACCCTTTAACCTCTCTTTCCGTTTAGTTTTAAATTTGTCTAAAAGTCACATTTAAATGACTTCTAAAAGAAGCTGCTATTAATTTAGAGAAAACTTATAGCTTTTGGATGATGCTTTACTGTATTAAGTCTACTTTATTATAATTGAGGCACAAAATGATTTATATTAGGTAGTTTCTCTAGCTTTATTTATATGTTAAATATATAAAAGCAATATTTTAACTCTCCACAAATTATATCAATAACTTAGTCAATTCCTTTGATTTGTAAATAACCAGTCATTTTATTAAGTTACTATGAAGTATCTTCTAAGAACAGATTTAAGTCTATTATGCATGCTTATACCTCCTTTCACTAGATATTAAATTATCCAGATAGAACTTAGGTTTAGAAATTAGGAAAATAAGTGATTTATTTGAATGATGTTTTGAATAAAGAATCTTAGTGTAAAATGCTTTAACTTGGTTCTAAATATATTTAGTGTAATCTACTAGGAAAATGTATTTAAAGCCTGCTGAAAACTAATACGTCTAAATTAAATTAATAGAAACTAAGCTTAGAATGTCTCTTTTTACATTATCTAATCTTAGCTTTTGATAAAATAAATCTATTTTTTAGTAAAAAGTAATTACATTAAAGTATTCAAATATCTATAGGGAAATTTTTTAATTAAATTAATATAAAAGATATTAGAAGTGACAGTATAAGGAATTCAATTAAAAAAGATAATTAATTTAAATTTAATCATTACAAACATAATTAAGTGAGAGCAACTATA
This sequence comes from Loxodes magnus, assembly GCA_946699065.1. NCBI lineage: Eukaryota > Ciliophora > Karyorelictea > Loxodida > Loxodidae > Loxodes > Loxodes magnus. Next base: position 1,442,719 of record CAMPDV010000005.1, on the reverse strand, counting down.
ATAAATGCTAGCTTTAAAATTTAATTAATATCATGTTACTATAACTTTACATTATTGAGAAAATATTTAAATAGATTCTACTATGATATTATATATACTTCTTTCAGCTATTGATTTAAACATTTTTATCTAAAAGTTATTTAAGAAAAATAAACTTTATGGATGTAATCTATTTAAATTGTATATTTAAAATTTAATAATTTGTTCAAAGAAAATCTAAATAAATTTAAAATAACGAACGCTAAATTTTTAGCTTCTTCATATATATTTTAGAAATTTCAAAATAAATAATAAAACTTTATATTTTATCCCTAAAAGAGATTTTTTATTTTAGAGTTTATAATATAAAAATTAAGTGCTTTATACGAAGCTATCTTCTAAAATATGATTCTTATTTAAATATGTTCAAATAAAACTTGAATCTTATTAGTGATAAAATTTATAATCCTAAAACTTAATAACTATTAATTATAATTACGATCATTTTTATCTTTTTATCGTAGTATTTTTTATTAGTCTCAAGTATAAAAAACGCAGGATTAACATTGTGAAAAGCAAATTTAATTTTAGAATATTGGTTAATATATTATTGCTCTTTGATATTTATTAAAGATTCTCATTTTTGGTTTATATTTTTGCTTTCATCTATTCTCCATATTAAAAGAGGAGCTAGTTCATTTCAATAAAATCCCTTTACTATTTAATTATTATTCTTTGAAGCATTTTTTCTTCAATGATATTTACTAACATTCTTCCTTAGTTACTTGAAATGCTATTTATTATTAATTTCTATTCTTAAAGTTTTTTAATTTAAAAGTGAAGAATTATTCCTTTCTAACTAATATTAATGGAATATGGAGCTATTTTAGTATTTTTTACTCATACTATATAATTTATTTTCCTGTTTAAATAATCAAGACTAAATAGTTTTTAAATAGGTATTAACAGATATTCCTTAAAGTGAATGTTTGATTCCTTATTTTATTATAAATACTAGAAAATAAATTAGCTCAAGTATCATTTAAGCTTTTAAATCGCTATTCAATTTAAACTGCCGTACTTTTATGGTTAGTAAAGTTAATATTTTTTATTAGTTTATAGACTAAAGGTATGCTTACTGGTAATTATAATAGAGTTGTAATAAAGGAATTCTATTATATTAGCAAGATACAAAACTACTTATAAAAATGAAATTTTTACTTCTTATCTCATCCTTAATTCTTCTTACCTAATGTCAAGTTAAGCCTATTCTTGATGTTGGTGAGTAACTTTGGCCAAGACCATAGAATATTGCTTTTGGAGAGTTAGACATCCTTATATCTAAGGTTACACTTTTAGCAAGAAGTGGTTCGCTTGTTGATTAAGCTTTCGAGATATACGAGCCATTAATTCATAAGCATAAGGATTGCATTAGCTCATTTAAGAATCCGGATTGTGTAGAATTAAAGCTGAATGTAATTTGTGATTCCATGTGTGATGAAGAAACATACATACTTAATAGAAAAACTCCTGAGAATTATACTCTCTAAATTGATGCTAATGGAGATACTATTTTAAGAGCTAGTTCATATAGTGCTGTAATAAGAGGTCTTGAAACTTTAGCTTAATTACAAATTCAAGGATCTCTAAGAGGACTTCCAATTTAAGTTTAAGATTGGCCTGCTTTTTCTCATAGAGGATTAGGTGTTGACACATCAAGACACTTCTTCACTATTGATCTATTGAAGAATCTTATTAGAGGTATGTAGGCAAGTAAATTAAACGTTTTTCATTGGCATATAACAGATAGTGAAAGCTTTCCACTCTTACTTCCTTCAATTCCTGAACTTGCCTTGAATTCAGCTTATAGTAAAGAACAAATGTATACAGTTGATGACGTAAAAGAGCTTATTAAATATGCTAAACAAAGAGGAATTAGGATCATTCCTGAAATTGATATGCCAGGCCACACTTATAGTTGGGCTAAATCTTATCCTGATATTGTAAGTTGCTGGGATAGACACAATCTTGGAGTTCCAGTAGGTTAATTAGATCCTAGAAAATCTAAAACATTTGAGATAGTTAGAAAGGTTCTTAATGATGTGGAGTAAATTTTCGAAAGCGACATAATTCATGTAGGATTTGATGAAGTCTTCAACTGGTGCTATGGAGTGGAAGAAGAGGAAGGAATACTAATGAGAGAATGGTTTTTAGGAAACGTAAGCTAAATAATAAGTAAAGAGAAAATAGTAATGCATTACGAAGATAACTACATAAATTATAAAATTCTAGACAAAGATTAAGAACGTGTCATTTATCATTCTTGGCATTCACTTAATTATGCTATTGATATATTAGAAAATACTTAAAGCCAAGTTGTTTTGTCCTCTTTTGGATTTGGAAATCATGATATCTTATATCTTGACTGTGGTGTTGGAAACTTTATAACTGGAGGAGATAAAAGTTGGTGTGATCCTTTCAAGTCTTGGTACACCTTCTATTCATGGAGAATTCCTTAAAACATGACTTAGTATGGAAATAGAGTTTTAGGAGCTGAAGCTTTATAGTGGAGTGAATAAGTTGATGAAAACAATATGGAACTTAGAGTTTTTCCACGTGCTTCTGCCTTAGCAGAACCTCTATGGACAGGAAAACATGATAAAAAGATACCTTCAGCACGAATGAATCAGCATGTTAACTTACTAAGAACAAGAGATGTAAAAGCCTAAACACTGTAGCCGACATTCTGTGAAACAAGAGAATTTGGAAGAGATGGTTCTTGCTCTTACAATCAGGATCATTTATCATTATATTGAGGAAAAATAGATTAATATTAAAATTCAATTTGCTCTTATTTTTATTTATAAAGAAAACTCAGAAGTATTTCATGGTAATTTGTATAAACTAAAATAGTTGTTTATCTTCTATAGCTTTAAAGCAATAAAATGAAAAGTAAGCTTAGAATAATTTTAAGCATTTAAATCTTTTATGTATATTAATAAATATATTAACTATATCTTTATTAAAATACACTCCATCAAGTCCAAACAAAGAAGTAAAAATTATGAAGGACTTTTTAAATAAAGATAATATTATATATTACTTTATAAAAAGCTTTCAAAATGCTTAGTACTCAGATTTTAAATTTATTATTCTCTTGCAGAAACTCAATTTTTTTTGGCTTTATAGGTATGATTTAGATATTATATTCTCACTAAAATTAAATTAAATATCTCATCTATATTCATATTAACTTTTGCTTTATTTCTTAAATAAGTAAATCAAAGAATATTTTAAAATAATGTTTTTAATATTTCACTTTAGTGCATTTAGGAAATAAGATGAAATATATTAATAAAACTTGCTATATTAATAACTATAAACTAATTAAATAGATTTGATAATTCAAACTATTACCATAAGTTAAAATTATTACTTATTTAAGCTTTATGGTTATAAATATAAAAAGCCATGCAACTCTTTATTATTTGACTAATTAATTATTAAGCTTTTATTTAAACAATTCTAAGGATTGCAAAAAAATAGAAATTAGTATATTGGTGAGTTTAGGTTAAACTGTAAAATATTTTAAAACTATCGCTAAATTTAAATTACAATTATTTGCTTTTACTGTGATGGAAAGGATAATTACTAAATCTTCCAAATCCCAACTCAAAGTATTTTTTAAAGAAGAATTTTATAAGTAACATTAATAGAAATAATAATACCAGGCAAATAAATATTTTGTCTAAGCTTTTATTTATTTATCATTTATTTTAATTAAATAAAAGCAAAATATTAGCATTAATTGTAAGGTTAGAACAGTAGCATTTAATCTCAATTATATATTTTTGTTTAAGACTAAATTTTTTTAAAATTCTACTTAAGAAACTATTCTATTGACATTATTAACATTTTGCGGTGCTTATGATCTTTAAATGATTATATGCTTTTAAAAGATGTTTATAAAAATTTAGTAGGATAATTAGGAATTTCCTTTTATATTTTTATTTCTCCAAATATTTTTATGATAAATTAAGTTGAGAAAATTTAATTAGTTTTAATTTTAATATTTTTTACAGCAAAATTTCAATATGATCGACTAATTTGTAAAGTTAAGTAAAAAATATCTGCTATTGCGATTTCCTTTTTCTCATTTAAGGAAGAAAGTCATCTTTATTTTTACTATTACAAAATAAAGAGAAAAGATTTAGTTGTTTTCAAATATTTAAGCTTTACTTATGAATTTTCTGTTTATTCCTAGTAATAGTAAGTAAATAAAATTAAATGTATACAATTATATTAAAGATTTGAATGTTTAAAAGATATGATGTATATATTATTTTATTTAGTTTATCTTTTGAATGAATAAATAATCTTTTATCATTATAATCTTTATCTTGTTGCTTTTCTTTAACACCTTTTTCTTAACCATTTTTTCTTCTATTTTAAAACATCTTCATTTCATATCAAGCTCAGCAAAATTTTCTGTCTGAAATATTAAAAAAAGTCTTTATAAATTTAATTTTAATCCTTTTAAAGTAAGATTATATCCTCTTAAATATTTACCTTTAGTCTATAATTTAAAGTTTATACTTTCAAATTAATAGCAAACTTATTTTTTTAATTTAACAAACCTATCAAATTATTTATCTATAGTTCTCATATATACATCTTTGAAAAATTAAAAAAGGGTACTTATTATCTTGGTTAAAAGTTCTTAATCTAATACTTTAAAAGTTGAAAGTATTAGCATTCTAATAGACTAAATAGCTTATTCATTTATTTAATTTTGTTTACAATACATAGATTAATCCTTATATATTGTTCTTATATTACAAATAGCCAACTATTACTTTAGCGTACGAAAGTTTATTTTATTTTAAAGTAGAAATATATGATTGGATATTTTTTAAATTTAATTAATTAATAAGCTTACTATTTTATGCTCAAAGTTAATTATAATGAGGAAATCAATGCCTGAGTGTAATTTAAGTTTCATTGGCGTTGTTTGAATTTTAATTAAATGCTTGCTTCTATGCTGAAAGGCAACTATCTTCCTATTCTGTAAACTTTGATAGATGGATATATTCTTCTGATAATTGAGATATAATGGTTTAGTTATCTGCTTCTTAACTTCTAAAATAATCCATATCAATGAACTCAATTCAAGCTGCATCATATCCAGGTCTTACTTTTACATTAAATCTTTATAATTCCTCGTTCATTTACTTGCAAAAAACTGCTAAAGCCTCAACCATTCTGATCTTTATTTTTTATTCAGATATAAAGCAAGAAATAAAAGACCATAACAAGCATCCAAAAAAGGAGATGCTAATTAATCAAATTCCTTAGCGAATTTATTGGTTTGATTGAAAAGTGTTAGTGATGGTTTATAAAATTCCTATAAGGAACATTAAAATGGATATTAGAAGCAATAGTTTTGAAATTATCTTTTCGCATTAAATAGGTCTGTAAGCCCTGCTAACTACCTTTTATGCTTCCCCTAAAATGCTTTGAATTTCTTCTAGCTTCAGTTTTTCATCAAACAGATCTTAATAAGGATTTAAGTATGAAATTTAGTTATTCTGAATGCACATAATTGAAATAAATTTGAAAGTATTACTTTCTGGAATATAAAGCTCAGTATTAGAAATATCATTACCTTTTATCTTTCCATATGTTGATTTTACATAAATTGGAGGATCCCCCATATCTAGTTATTACTCTTCATGCTACATTTATAATTCTGTAATTTGCATTTTAATAAGTAAGCATATCCTAAGTTAAAGCTCTTTATTTTAGTTTAATGTAATTATATACAAAACCCTTTATTTTAAGTCTCAGGATTATTCAGAAACTGGTTGAAATACCACTAAGGCATTAATAATTTTATCTATAATAATGCAGTTATTAAAATCTCTAACTAACTCCATTTGCTATTAGACTATTTGTTCTCTTTTTTAAGAAAAGTAGTAAAGTAGTAAAGTAGTTTAATGATTTATGACAAACTAACTTTTATTAGAATAGTCTTAACACTTATAAAGTTAAGATACTAGTATAATGAATATTATAAACTTTTTTATATTAAATGTTCTATATCTAAAGTTAAGTTTAGCTTCCATATAATTACAGTGAAAGACAAATTCATTAGTTTATTTCAGAATTATTTCTAGGATAGTTTCATACCTAAAAATAAGCACTTTTTTATAATTTTCTAATTAAGCTTTTACTAATAACTTAATTCTTCTTTATGTATTTTCTATCTGCTTGCAATTTACCAAATTTGTATATACTATGCATCTAATCTAAATTAGTCATACTTCATAGATAAATACATTTATTTAGTACTAAGGCTAATATTTAAGGTTACTAAGTAAAATTAATAATTAGAATTTTGATTAGATTTAAATAAAGTTGCTTTAGAACTCTTTAAATCTTTAGCACTATACTGTAATATCAAAAGCCAATCATATTTGATAATAGATCCTGTAAGAGAATGCTAGTTTATTTCATTAGCCATTGTTAGTAAAATCATTTATAACTAGTAGGTTTTATTTGGTTCATTCCCTTAAAAGTAAATAAATAATGAAGAAAGCATAAAAACAAAGAATATAGAGTCAAAAGTAACTTACAATGACTTATTAACAATCAGTGCTAGCTTATTCTATTAACTTATTAATTTATGAAGAATAAATATCTCAAACTTAATAAGGGACAAAACTCTTAAGCAATCTTATTTTATAATTAAATGGATACTAACTTTCAGATTCATACATTAAATATAATTTATTAAGTTCTAAATGCTTATAAAGAGAAAAGCTAATAACAATAAAGAAGAAAATAGCATTCTTTAAATATAATAATTCTCAAAAGCATTATAGTTATATATGTCCCTTTAGTTTTTATAGTACTAATAATTTTAACTAAGATTGATGAAGCTGTTTATTTTCTAAGATTTATACTATATTTATTTAATAGTTCATAAAGCTATTATACACTTTCGAATTAACAACAAATCTAGCGGACTTACAAAAGTTAATTATATATAAATAACTATTATTATCCCTTACTTAAGCTATAAAGATCTAAAGATATCATTAAATAAAGTAAAATATATATCAGTTTCCAATTACCTAAAAAGGTATAAAAAACAGTTAGAACTTGATCAATAAATTCCATCACATGCAATATTCAACTAAAGCTTAAATAAATAATTATGCTTTTACATTAGCATTTAGAATTTAATACCTCATTAAGATTGTTACACTTATAATAGCGGATTTGCTAAATTAAACTAGAAATAGATAGCTTTGTTTATAATAATTAGCATAATATTAAATAGAGTTTATCTTATTTCAGTATTATTATCCTAATTATTATAGACTTATTATCTTTAATCCAGCGCTTATATCTTGCTATAATTGAAAGGATTTTTAAATTAATGATGTTTATATTAGCTCATAATTACTTAATGATATTAGAATAAGAGCAATTAATGTAACTTTTACAAGCATACAGTATACTTTGTTGTAAAATTAACTGATTGATTTAAGGTAAACTTATAGCTTACTAAATCTCTATAAGTATAAAAGGCTATTAAAATCTAAATAATAAAGTATCCCTAAATTATTTAATTTTCTTATTTGCAGTAAATATTCAAATTAATGAAAGCATTATGCTAAAAGATTTGAACCTAAGTTAATTCTTCTTGAATGTAATATTTAATTTTATAACTAAGGTAAACTATTAAAAGTTAGTTTTTTTCATTTTTTGCTAGAGCTTGGCCAAACTAATTTTTTCTAGATTGGGACTCTACTGTGCTCAGTAGATTCTCTTTATTCCATTTCTGGTACAGTTTTTAGTAAATTACCAACATAAAGTTGACGAGGTCTACCAATTCTGAACAAAGGATCAGACATCATTTCAGTCCACTAAGTAATCCATCCTATTGCTCTTGAAACAGCAAAAATAACTGTGAACATAGACTTAGGAATACCTATTGCATCTAGAACAATACCAGCATAAAAATCAACGTTTGGATATAATTTTCTTTATACGAAATAAGGATCTTTGAGGGCTATTTCCTCAAGCTAAATTGCTAATTGGAAAACAGGATCATTTTTTTTGCCTGTAACTTCCAAAACTTCATGCGCCAGTTCTCTCATTATTTTCGAACGAGGATCAAAGTTTTTGTATACTCTATGACCAAAGCCCATCAATCTAAATGGATCATTCTTATCCTTTGCTTTTTGTATGTATTTTGGAATGTTTTCAGGGGATCCAATTTCTTAGAGCATATCTAAAGCCGCTTCATTTGCACCACCGTGTGCTGGTCCCCATAAAGAAGCTATTCCCGCTGCTATGCAAGCATAAGGATTTGCCAATGAAGAACCTGCAATTCTAACAGTACTTGTTGAAGCATTTTACTCGTGATCAGCATGTAATAGAAGAATTAAGTCCATTGCCTTGATTATTGTTGGATGAACATCAAAATCTTTACTCATGGGGTCAGAAAACATCATATACAGAAAATTTTATGCAAAAGAAAATTCTCTTTTAGGCTGAACAAAAGGTAATCCAATAGATCTTCTATATGCATATGCTGCTAATGTTGGCATTTTTGCAATAATTCTAATAACAGTTTATTATCTCCAAGAATGATCTCTAAGATTATTTGGCTCAGCTTCCATAAAAGCTGAAAGAGCACCAACTACTCCTGTCATAATAGCCATAGGATGAGCATCTTCTTGAAATCCTTCATAAAATCTAATTAAATTTTAGTGAACAAGCATTTCATCATTTACCCAATCTTCAAATTTAGCCAACTCTTCTTTATCTGGCAATTCTCCATTTAATAATAGATAGCAGACTTCAAGATGACAGCATTTTTGAGCTAAATCTTCAATTGCATATCCTCTATACCATAATTATCCTTTATTACCATCAATATAAGTGATTTTACTTGCACAACTCGCAGTATTTACGAATCCAGGGTCATATGTGAACATTTCAGCCTTTGTTGATAGATTTCGGATATCAAGCATTGGATTACCTAAACTATCATTTAAAATTGGAATTTCTACTTTTTTTCCTCCAGGTAAAGACAGAATAGCTACTTCCTCTTAAATCACTTCTGGAGTATTAGGAATCAGAGATTTCTGTTCTGATTTGTAGAAAGCTAGCTTTTACACAGCTGTCATTGAACTTTTATGAGTTATTTAAGGAAAATCCACTGGAGCTTGTCCTTGCTACTCCATTTTTAAATTATATTTTCTCCCACTCTTACTGGTTAAATAAGCATCATTTATATAGAAATAATTTAATTACTTAAGATATTTTAGTTCCTTTACTTGACTTATATTCAGATGTCTATAAATAAACCTAGTAATGAATAATATTTTTTCTTTTAGATTTTCGCTATTTACGATAACTTCCTATAAAAGCTCTTTAATATAAATTAATTACATCTAATAAGTTTCTAGTACTAAGTATGACCTCTGTATCTAGTCTTATAAATAAATTTAAGTATTTTAACTATATTTAGAATTATCCTTTTATTAGTCTATGCTTTTCTTTATTTATTGTCCAAATATACTTTTCATTGCTGTAGCATTCCTCCAATTATTTCGTTTTAGTATATTTTATAGGTATTACCCTTTAACCTCTCTTTCCGTTTAGTTTTAAATTTGTCTAAAAGTCACATTTAAATGACTTCTAAAAGAAGCTGCTATTAATTTAGAGAAAACTTATAGCTTTTGGATGATGCTTTACTGTATTAAGTCTACTTTATTATAATTGAGGCACAAAATGATTTATATTAGGTAGTTTCTCTAGCTTTATTTATATATAAATATATAAAAGCAATATTTTAACTCTCCACAAATTATATCAATAACTTAGTCAATTCCTTTAATTTGTAAATAACCAGTCATTTTATTAAGTTACTACGAAGTATCTTCTAAGAACAGATTTAAGTTTATTATGCCTGCTTATACCTCCTTTCACTAGATATTAAATTATCCAGATAGAACTTAGGTTTAGAAATTAGGAAAATAATGGATTTATTTGAATGATGTTTTGAATAAAGAATCTTAGTATAAAATGCTTTAACTTACTTTCTAAATATATTTAGTGTAATCTACTAGGAAAATTTATTTAAAGCCTGCTGAAAACTAATAGTCTAAATTAAATTAATAGAAACTAAGCTTAGAATGTCTCTTTTTACATTTATCTAATCTTAGCTTTTGATAAAATAAATCTATTTTTTAAGTAAAAAATAATTACATTAAAGTATTCAAATATCTATAGGGAAATTTTTAAGTTAAATTAATATAAAAGATATACAAAAGATATTAGAAGTGACAGTATAAGGAATTCAATTAAAAAGATAATTAATTTAAATTTAATCATTACAAACATAATTAAGTGAGAGCAACTATAATAAATGCTAGCTTTAAAATTTAATTAATATCATGTTACTATAACTTTACATTATTGAGAAAATATTTAAATAGATTCTACTATGATATTATATATACTTCTTTCAGCTATTGAATTAAACATTTTTATCTAAAAGTTATTTAAGAAAAACTTTATGGATGTAATCTATTTAAATTGTATATTTAAAATTTAATAATTTGTTCAAAGAAAATCTAAATAAATTTAAAATAACGAACGCTAAATTTTTAGCTTCTTCATATATATTTTAGAAATTTCAAAATAAAAATAATAAAACTTTATATTTTATCCCTAAAAGAGATTTTTTATTTTAGAACTTATAATATAAAAATTAAGTGCTTTATACGAAGCTATCTTCTAAAATATGATTCATATTTAATTATGTTCAAATAAAACTTGAATCTTATTAGCGATAAAATTTATAATCCTAAAACTTAATAACTATTAATTATAATTACGATCATTTTTATCTTTTTATCGTATTATTTTTTATTAGTCTCAAGTATAAAAAATGCAGGATTAATATTGTGAAAAGCAAATTTAGTTTTAAAATATTGGTTAATATATTATTACTCTTTGATATTTATTAAAGATTCTCATTTTTGGTTTATATTTTTACTTTTATCTCATTTCTTATATGAAATTTTCTCTAAATTCTTACTGAAATAGAAATTATTATTCCAAAGCTCATATTTTCTTAATTATTTGCTAGTTTAGTATTCTAAATTTTTAAATTTAGATAATACATTTTCAATTTTAAAATTCCAATGAAAGTAATTTCAAGGATTTTCCAGGTGATTGGCTGAAGTACTATCATTATCATAAATAACTATTTCATATATTTCCATCTTTCTTTTTAATACAACTTTAATTAGCAATTTAATATAAAAATGAATAAAATGTTAAGCCTTGAAGGATATTAAGTACGAAGTCATAAACAACTAAGCACCCTAAATAAATAATTAGCATTAAGAAATATTAAAAAATGGTTAGTTTCAAGAAGGATTTTCACCTCCTCAGAGTAAGAGAGAAAACCTGAAGCTCTTTCTTCTACCATATCTTTGCTTTAATTACTTCAACCTTCTTTATTACGAATGGAAACAGATTCATAAAACTAGCATTGGGACTACACAGAAACAAGTTTACTGATTGAAAAACATGAAATAATTATATGCTTAACAGGAAAAGAACACCAATATATCTATGATTGGACAGATTTCACTAAAAAGGAGGAACATAAAATAAGAAATTAATTGAGTGATAAAAAAGTTCATAACCTAAGTAATAATTTAACAAAAGAATGAACAACTTGTTTCAGCAAACGTCCCTGAAGAATAAATGGCAAGAGTATACTAAAATGTCTATGATAATTTATTAGATATGGTGGCCTCAGTTTATTTTAACCACTATCTGGAAAATACTGATTTAATGAGAAAAAGACCATAGAATAAGAAGTGATGCAAATGTTTAGGAATCAAATATGGAGCGAGTGAGGACAAAAAGTGGCCGAATTCATTGTAAATAAAACGAAAATGTATACTTGACCTTCAACAATGAAGAAAGATACTAGCATTTAGTGGATATTCAAAGAATGAGCATTCTAAAGTGTTTTAATTCCTATCTAAGCAAGAAACTAATTAGAATACTTTGACATCCATAACTATCCAGTATATTTCATAATAAACGAATATTAAAACATAAAAGAAGTAATGGAAATAATGAGGTAATATGGAAAACCTAGATAAAGGGTAAAACAAACATACTCAAACACTACAATGCTAACAGGTAGCAGTATAGTGTACCTAGATTAAAGGATATAGACGAATCAAAGAGGTTATCAGAAGTAATAGACCTGAACGGAAACAAAATGAGAATACAGTTCCCAGTAAATTTTATTTGATGCTTATGCAAATTGAAAGAGTACACGGACCAACAATGCAGAAGGGTGGAAACAGCAAAAGGAAAAGGAAAAAATTGCATACAAGAGAATTAGAGATGCTTGAAGAAGTTAAATTAATCGTAAAAAAACCAGAATTAAAAGCAAATCAAGCAAATAAGAGGATAATTGAAAAAGGAGAATAAATGATTATAGAGGAATCAAGAGATGAAGAGAAGGAAATAAAACGAGGATAATAGAAAAATAATTAAAGCAATTAAAAAATTAAAAAATAGAAAGATTTTATACTAAAAGAATAAATAAATAAAATTTTCATAAAAATGGAAATGGAAATATGTAAGGCAGAGGGATAGAGAAATGTTCAACAAAGAATTAAATTAAATAAAAAGCCATCAATTAAATAAAATAAGATATAATATAGAAAAAATCAGATAATAGGATAAGATAATTTATGTTAAAAACGCTAAACCCTAACAGAAGAAATAAAAAACAAACAAAATAAAAAAATGAAGTATGTAAGGAAAAGTGTAAATAAAGAAAAGAAGCAAAAAGAAATAAAGCAAGCTCAATAAGAAAAAGAATAAATTGCGAGATAAAAGTGAAAATTAAGAAGCAAACTGAAGCGAAATTAAATTAGAATTTACTATGCTAAGAAACTTAAAAACAAAAAATGAATAATTACCCAACAAAAATAATAGGAAAAGGCAAAAGAAGAAGAATAGAATAGATAAGAAGAAGGAAAGATATAATAAGTGGAAAAAGATAAAAAGAGGAAAAGAACTAATAATGTAAAGAATATGTAGCAGAGAATGATAGATAAGAAGAAGGAAAGGTGGAGAAGGAAGATGAATAAAAAGAAGAAAGTGGTGAAGAGGAAGCAGAGGGGATGAGTGAAAAAGAAGAATAAGAATAATTCATAAAAATAGGGACATCAAATTTTAGGGGAGTTAGAAGTGCAAAATAAGCACTAGACAAATTCATGACAAAAAAAGTATCCACATAATGGCAATACAAGAGATTTAGATTGAAGAATAAAAAGATATTTGTAATGTAGCAGGATATAAAAACTTAATAAATGTAGGGTCAAAAAAAGGTAAAGGAGTAGCATTCTATATTAGAAACTTACATATGTAAGGAGATCAGAGAAATATAGAATGAAGTGAACCAAATGACTCTTTTTGGAGGAATGAGAGTGATGGCCATTAAAATAATGAGAAAAATGGCAGTAATAAATGTATATGCACTTGTTGCAAATGAAAATAAATAATATGAGCCATTCTATAAATTAGTGAATGAATTTAAACTATAAGCAATAGAAAAAGGACTTAATGTAATTATCATAGATGATTGAAATGCCCACATAGAGAAATGATTATCAAAGAAAACAAATTCAGATGGAAAGAGAATGCTACAATTCATGAAACAGAATAATTTAATATGCTAGTCCCAACTGAAATAGGTACTTTTGTTCACTAAAATAATGAATATAAAATAGATTAATTTTTAATTGAAGAGATAATGAGAGGAAAGGTGATAAAAGGTGATTTTTATTAATCATACGTAATAGGGATCATAGATTCAGTATTATATAGGTAAAGATTAGCAAAGAAGTTAGAAAAACATAAAGATAGTAAAAATAAATTATCTACTATTAAAGAAAAAAGAAATCAAAGAAAAATTTTAAAGATTTATACAAGAAAATATCTACGAAGAAGAAATTGATAACCTGGTACATAGACTTATAAATGATGAAAAAAAGATATAAGAAGGAGTTTAAATGATATGTGGAACAGCTAAACTTAAAACTTTAAGATAAATAAATACTCCTAAACAACAAAATAGTTTAATAAAATTTTCAGAAAATGCAGCAAGAAATTAAAATAAAGGGTAAATAATAACAAAAAATTAAAATCAAAAAAACAAGAAATATAGAGAATACCAAAGAGTTCGAAAAGAATACATTTATTCAAGAAAAAAGAAACTAACTTAACCTTTTTATGGACAATATAAATAAAGGAAATCTGACAGAAATGTGGAAGAAACTAAAAACCTGTTTAATAGAAAAAATAATTAATGAGTATCCTTATCAAAGAAGATGTTAAAACTTTTAGGATGAATAATAGTAGTTATATGAAATTGGCGATAATACATTACCAACTAAATTCTTAAGAAATAGATAAATTGGGGTAAAAAATATGAAATTTGAGAAAACATTAACTAATTGGCGAAATGAAAAGCAGCAGGATCTGATGAAATATAAGTAGGAACATTTTTAAAGGGAAGGAAAAAATGTATAGAACTAACTTTCAAAATGATAGCTAAGATGATTTAAGAGGTAGTAATAGGAGATGAAATTATAATACATGATATTAATATACAAAAAAGGAGGATAGATGGACCCGATAAACTATAGACCAATCTCTTTATTGAGTTATGCTTTAAAAATTTTAGACGCATTAATTTTCAAGTAATTGTAAGGATATCTACATAATGATGAAAATTAAAATTAAAATGGTTTCAAAAAAGGTAAATAATGCGCACTATAAATTTTCAATTTAAGAACAGTATAGGAATGATCATAGCTTGTAGAATTAAAAGCTAGGAATTATGATAGACTATAAAAACGAAGATGGATGAACATAAAAAAAATATATGCAGGATGATTTTATATGCAGATGACCTAGCCTCAATAAGTAAATGGGAATAATTAGAGAGAATAATAGAAAATTTAACCTCATGGGTAGAAAAGTACACATTGGAAATTGCAGATAAAATAAAATGAATGATATTAAAAACAGCGGAAAATAGTAACTGAGCAAATTCTGAAAATAACATCGAGATGGGAATTTTAAGGATAGAAAGAGTAAATACCTTTTAGTACCAAGGTCATATAATAGAAGATAACATCAGTTTTGAAAAACACTTGGAGAATAGACTAGAAGCAATATAAAAAATGTAGACATGAATACTGGGAAAAATAGCAATGAATAAGATATAAACACCATATAATGCAGGAATAAGTATAAAAACTTTCGTAAGTTCATTTTTCACTTATAGAACAGAAGTGATTCTATAGGCCAAATAATTTATCGAAAATAAGTGATAGAGCAATTAGAAATAATATAGAGAAAATCTTTCGAACAATCATAGATGCCCCTTTTTAAGTGCAAAATGAGATGTTAGAACATGAACTGTAATTTATGAAATTTAAACATTACTTATAACAGAAAACGTTTAAATTAAGAGAAGACTAATAGCTAACTAAGGAAAAACTGTAGACGGATTAATTTTCAACCTAAGTAAAGAAGAAAACTTTATATTTGAATAATATTACACGGCAATAAAATTAGGATTAAAAATTGAGGACAAAGATATATAAATAGATGATGATAATAATAATTAAAATGGGGGAAAAATTAATCGTGCAATTTTAGAATATAAAGTATAGGTAGAAGATAGAGAAAGAATGGAGTAAATGATAACAACAGTACAGTATAGAAAAGCATAATTTGATGAATATGTAGTAGGAACACCCAACTATCTGAGATAAAATAAAAATAGAAAAGAAGAAATATGCTACATATTTAGAATAAGAACGAGATGTAATGGGAACCATGATTGCTTAAAAGAAAAACACCTTTTTGTGACAAGTCAATGCCCCTTCTGTAGTGATGCAAGAGAAAATGAAAGGCAAATAATAGAAAAATGTTTAGAATACAAAGAAAAAAGATAAATATGTATTTAAAATCTAAGAGCAATAGAAGTAGATAATTAAAGAATGGAACTATTTGATATAATATGAGATATTGCCAAATTTGAGAAATTCATTAGACCTAAGAAGAGTAAAAGAGATCTAAAGTTGAATTGATAGAAAAAGATTATATAAGATATACTAGAAAAAAGAAAAAAATAAAATTGAATGAAAAAAAGAAATAGGAAAATACTATAGAGCAGAAAAAGGATAATTTTTATGATTTATTAAAGCTTGATTAAGAAGAAAATAATTAAAACGAAAATTAGTAAGATATGTAAGAAAAAATAAAGGAAGCTTGATCAAAGATCTAATAAAGTGTATATAGATAGAAGAAAGAAGAACAAAAGATAATGTAGAGGAAAATGATGAAGATATGTAATTAATAAGAGAAGAATTTCTATTACCAGAAGGTTTATTTGAAGAAATGGACATACATTGAAATATGGAAAGAGCTGCGCACCAAAGATGTGCTATGCGCTCTATAATCAAATTTATTTATTTAACAATTTTTATTAAAGAAATATAAGTTTTATAATAATAATAATTATTATTATTATTCATATCATTATAATTTTTTCTAAAATTTCATCATGATGCTTTAATAATTTAATTGATTTATAAGATTTTATTATTTTTTTATATATTTCTTTCGTTTAATTAAAGATCAAATTTTTTATTTAGTAAAATTATTCCATAATTTTTATTAAGACAAAAATGGAATTTGGCAGGAAATATAAAGCAATTAAATATCAAGAAACTAATTAAGAAAGGCATGAAGGGAAGAAGAAAAATATAAAAAATACAGAATCTTCTTCAATTTAAGGCAAACTATTCCAAAGAGCTTGAGAAAGTAACTTGATAAAAAATTGAGTTGCTTATAAGTATTTTGAAAAAGTGAAATAACCTTTTAACAAGCAGGATCATTTATCATTATATTGAGGAAAAATAGATTAATATTAAAATTCAATTTGCTCTTATTTTTATTTATAAAGAAAACTCAGAAGTATTTCATGGTAATTTGTATAAACTAAAATAGTTGTTTATCTTCTATAACTTTAAAACAATAAAATGAAAAGTAAGCTTAGAATAATTTTAAGCATTTAAATCTTTTATGTATATTAATAAATATATTAACTATATCTTTATTAAAATACACTCCATCAAGTCCAAACAAAGAAGTAAAAATTATGAAGGACTTTTTAAATAAAGATAATATTATATATTACTTTATAAAAAGCTTTCAAAATGCTTAGTACTCAGATTTTAAATTTATTATTCTCTTGCAGAAACTCAATTTTTTTTGGCTTTATAGGTATGATTTAGATATTAATTTATCACTAAAATTAAATTAAATATCTCATCTATATTCATATTAACTTTTGCTTTATTTCTTAAATAAGTAAATCAAAGAATATTTTAAAATAATGTTTTTAATATTTCACTTTAGTGCATTTAGGAAATAAGATGAAATATATTAATAAAACTTGCTATATTAATAACTATAAACTAATTAAATAGATTTGATAATTCAAACTATTGCCATAAGTTAAAATTATTACTTATTTAAGCTTTATGGTTATAAATATAAAAAGCCATGCAACTCTTTATTATTTTGACTAATTAATTATTAAGCTTTTATTTAAACAATTCTAAGGATCGCAAAAAAATAGAAATTAGTATATTGGTGAGTTTAGGTTAAACTGTAAAATATTTTAAAACTATCGCTAAATTTAAATTACAATTATTTGCTTTTACTGTGATGGAAAGGATAATTACTAAATCTTCCAAATCCCAACTCAAAGTATTTTTTAAAGAAGAATTTTATAAGTAACATTAATAGAAATAATAATACCAGGCAAATAAATATTTTGTCTAAGCTTTTATTTATTTATCATTTATTTTAATTAAATAAAAGCAAAATATTAGCATTAATTGTGTTTAAGACTAAATTTTTTTAAAATTCTACTTAAGAAACTATTCTATTGACATTATTAACATTTTGCGGTGCTTATGATCTTTAAATGATTATATGCTTTTAAAAGATGTTTATAAAAATTTAGTAGGATAATTAGGAATTCCTTTTATATTTTTATTTCTCCAAATATTTTTATGATAAATTAAGTTGAGAAAATTTAAATTAGTTTTAATTTTAATATTTTTTACAGCAAAATTTCAATATGATCGACTAATTTGTAAAGTTAAGTAAAAAATATCTGCTATTGCGATTTCCTTTTTCTCATTTAAGGAAGAAAGTCATCTTTATTTTTACTATTACAAAATAAAGAGAAAAGATTTAGTTGTTTTCAAATATTTAAGCTTTACTTATGAATTTTCTGTTTATTCCTAGTAATAGTAAGTAAATAAAATTAAATGTATACAATTATATTAAAGATTTGAATGTTTAAAAGATATGATGTATATATTATTTTATTTAGTTTATCTTTTGAATGAATAAATAATCTTTTATCATTATAATCTTTATCTTGTTGCTTTTCTTTAACACCTTTTTCTTAACCATTTTTTCTTCTATTTTAAAACATCTTCATTTCATATCAAGCTCAGCAAAATTTTCTGTCTGAAATATTAAAAAAAGTCTTTATAAATTTAATTTTAATCCTTTTAAAGTAAGATTATATCCTCTTAAATATTTACCTTTAGTCTATAATTTAAAGTTTATACTTTCAAATTAATAGCAAACTTATTTTTTTAATTTAACAAACCTATCAAATTATTTATCTATAGTTCTCATATATACATCTTTGAAAAATTAAAAAAGGGTACTTATTATCTTGGTTAAAAGTTCTTAATCTAATACTTTAAAAGTTGAAAGTATTAGCATTCTAATAGACTAAATAGCTTATTCATTTATTTAATTTTGTTTACAATACATAGATTAATCCTTATATATTGTTCTTATATTACAAATAGCCAACTATTACTTTAGCGTACGAAAGTTTATTTTATTTTAAAGTAGAAATATATGATTGGATATTTTTTAAATTTAATTAATTAATAAGCTTACTATTTTATGCTCAAAGTTAATTATAATGAGGAAATCAATGCCTGAGTGTAATTTAAGTTTCATTGGCGTTGTTTGAATTTTAATTAAATGCTTGCTTCTATGCTGAAAGGCAACTATCTTCCTATTCTGTAAACTTTGATAGATGGATATATTCTTCTGATAATTGAGATATAATGGTTTAGTTATCTGCTTCTTAACTTCTAAAATAATCCATATCAATGAACTCAATTCAAGCTGCATCATATCCAGGTCTTACTTTTACATTAAATCTTTATAATTCCTCGTTCATTTACTTGCAAAAAACTGCTAAAGCCTCAACCATTCTGATCTTTATTTTTTATTCAGATATAAAGCAAGAAATAAAAGACCATAACAAGCATCCAAAAAAGGAGATGCTAATTAATCAAATTCCTTAGCGAATTTATTGGTTTGATTGAAAAGTGTTAGTGATGGTTTATAAAATTCCTATAAGGAACATTAAAATGGATATTAGAAGCAATAGTTTTGAAATTATCTTTTCGCATTAAATAGGTCTGTAAGCCCTGCTAACTACCTTTTATGCTTCCCCTAAAATGCTTTGAATTTCTTCTAGCTTCAGTTTTTCATCAAACAGATCTTAATAAGGATTTAAGTATGAAATTTAGTTATTCTGAATGCACATAATTGAAATAAATTTGAAAGTATTACTTTCTGGAATATAAAGCTCAGTATTAGAAATATCATTACCTTTTATCTTTCCATATGTTGATTTTACATAAATTGGAGGATCCCCCATATCTAGTTATTACTCTTCATGCTACATTTATAATTCTGTAATTTGCATTTTAATAAGTAAGCATATCCTAAGTTAAAGCTCTTTATTTTAGTTTAATGTAATTATATACAAAACCCTTTATTTTAAGTCTCAGGATTATTCAGAAACTGGTTGAAATACCACTAAGGCATTAATAATTTTATCTATAATAATGCAGTTATTAAAATCTCTAACTAACTCCATTTGCTATTAGACTATTTGTTCTCTTTTTTAAGAAAAGTAGTAAAGTAGTAAAGTAGTTTAATGATTTATGACAAACTAACTTTTATTAGAATAGTCTTAACACTTATAAAGTTAAGATACTAGTATAATGAATATTATAAACTTTTTTATATTAAATGTTCTATATCTAAAGTTAAGTTTAGCTTCCATATAATTACAGTGAAAAACAAATTCATTAGTTTATTTCAGAATTATTTCTAGGATAGTTTCATACCTAAAAATAAGCACTTTTTTATAATTTTCTAATTAAGCTTTTACTAATAACTTAATTCTTCTTTATGTATTTTCTATCTGCTTGCAATTTACCAAATTTGTATATACTATGCATCTAATCTAAATTAGTCATACTTCATAGATAAATACATTTATTTAGTACTAAGGCTAATATTTAAGGTTACTAAGTAAAATTAATAATTAGAATTTTGATTAGATTTAAATAAAGTTGCTTTAGAACTCTTTAAATCTTTAGCACTATACTGTAATATCAAAAGCCAATCATATTTGATAATAGATCCTGTAAGAGAATGCTAGTTTATTTCATTAGCCATTGTTAGTAAAATCATTTATAACTAGTAGGCTTTATTTGGTTCATTCCCTTAAAAGTAAATAAATAATGAAGAAAGCATAAAAACAAAGAATATAGAGTCAAAAGTAACTTACAATGACTTATTAACAATCAGTGCTAGCTTATTCTATTAACTTATTAATTTATGAAGAATAAATATCTCAAACTTAATAAGGGACAAAACTCTTAAGCAATCTTATTTTATAATTAAATGGATACTAACTTTCAGATTCATACATTAAATATAATTTATTAAGTTCTAAATGCTTATAAAGAGAAAAGCTAATAACAATAAAGAAGAAAATAGCATTCTTTAAATATAATAATTCTCAAAAGCATTATAGTTATATATGTCCCTTTAGTTTTTATAGTACTAATAATTTTAACTAAGATTGATGAAGCTGTTTATTTTCTAAGATTTATACTATATTTATTTAATAGTTCATAAAGCTATTATACACTTTCGAATTAACAACAAATCTAGCGGACTTACAAAAGTTAATTATATATAAATAACTATTATTATCCCTTACTTAAGCTATAAAGATCTAAAGATATCATTAAATAAAGTAAAATATATATCAGTTTCCAATTACCTAAAAAGGTATAAAAAACAGTTAGAACTTGATCAATAAATTCCATCACATGCAATATTCAACTAAAGCTTAAATAAATAATTATGCTTTTACATTAGCATTTAGAATTTAATACCTCATTAAGATTGTTACACTTATAATAGCGGATTTGCTAAATTAAACTAGAAATAGATAGCTTTGTTTATAATAATTAGCATAATATTAAATAGAGTTTATCTTATTTCAGTATTATTATCCTAATTATTATAGACTTATTATCTTTAATCCAGCGCTTATATCTTGCTATAATTGAAAGGATTTTTAAATTAATGATGTTTATATTAGCTCATAATTACTTAATGATATTAGAATAAGAGCAATTAATGTAACTTTTACAAGCATACAGTATACTTTGTTGTAAAATTAACTGATTGATTTAAGGTAAACTTATAGCTTACTAAATCTCTATAAGTATAAAAGGCTATTAAAGTCTAAATAATAAAGTATCCCTAAATTATTTAATTTTCTTATTTGCAGTAAATATTCAAATTAATGAAAGCATTATGCTAAAAGATTTGAACCTAAGTTAATTCTTCTTGAATGTAATATTTAATTTTATAACTAAGGTAAACTATTAAAAGTTAGTTTTTTTCATTTTTTGCTAGAGCTTGGCCAAACTAATTTTTTCTAGACTGGGACTCTACTGTGCTCAGTAGACTCTCTTTATTCCATTTCTGGTACAGTTTTTAGTAAATTACCAACATAAAGTTGACGAGGTCTACCAATTCTGAACAAAGGATCAGACATCATTTCAGTCCACTAAGTAATCCATCCTATTGCTCTTGAAACAGCAAAAATAACTGTGAACATAGACTTAGGAATACCTATTGCATCTAGAACAATACCAGCATAAAAATCAACGTTTGGATATAATTTTCTTTATACGAAATAAGGATCTTTGAGGGCTATTTCCTCAAGCTAAATTGCTAATTGGAAAACAGGATCATTTTTTTTGCCTGTAACTTCCAAAACTTCATGCGCCAGTTCTCTCATTATTTTCGAACGAGGATCAAAGTTTTTGTATACTCTATGACCAAAGCCCATCAATCTAAATGGATCATTCTTATCCTTTGCTTTTTGTATGTATTTTGGAATGTTTTCAGGGGATCCAATTTCTTAGAGCATATCTAAAGCCGCTTCATTTGCACCACCGTGTGCTGGTCCCCATAAAGAAGCTATTCCCGCTGCTATGCAAGCATAAGGATTTGCCAATGAAGAACCTGCAATTCTAACAGTACTTGTTGAAGCATTTTACTCGTGATCAGCATGTAATAGAAGAATTAAGTCCATTGCCTTGATTATTGTTGGATGAACATCAAAATCTTTACTCATGGGGTCAGAAAACATCATATACAAAAAATTTTATGCAAAAGAAAATTCTCTTTTAGGCTGAACAAAAGGTAATCCAATAGATCTTCTATATGCATATGCTGCTAATGTTGGCATTTTTGCAATAATTCTAATAACAGTTTATTATCTCCAAGAATGATCTCTAAGATTATTTGGCTCAGCTTCCATAAAAGCTGAAAGAGCACCAACTACTCCTGTCATAATAGCCATAGGATGGGCATCTTCTTGAAATCCTTCATAAAATCTAATTAAATTTTAGTGAACAAGCATTTCATCATTTACCCAATCTTCAAATTTAGCCAACTCTTCTTTATCTGGCAATTCTCCATTTAATAATAGATAGCAGACTTCAAGATGACTGCATTTTTGAGCTAAATCTTCAATTGCATATCCTCTATACCATAATTATCCTTTATTACCATCAATATAAGTGATTTTACTCGCACAACTCGCAGTATTTACGAATCCAGGATCATATGTGAACATTTCAGCCTTTGTTGATAGATTTCGGATATCAAGCATTGGATTACCTAAACTATCAGTTAAAATTGGAATTTCTATCTTTTATCCTCCAGGTAAAGACAGAATAGCTACTTCCTCTTAAATCACTTCTGGAGTATTAGGAATCAGAGATTTCTGCTCTGACTTGTAGAAAGCTAGCTTTTACACAGCTGTCATTGAACTTTTACGAGTTATTTAAGGAAAATCCACTGGAGTTTGCCCTTGCTACTCCATTTTTAAATTATATTTTCTCCCACTCTTACTGGTTAAATAGACATCATTTATATAGGAATAATTTAATTATTTAAGATATTTTAGCTCCTTTGTTAGACTTATATTCAGATGTCTAAAAATAAACCCAGTAATGAATAATATTTTTTTATTTTAGATTTTCGCTATTTACGATAACTTCCTATAAAAGCTCTTTAATATAAATTAATTACATCTAATAAGTTTCTAGTACTGAGTATGATCTCTCTATCTATGCTTATAAATAAATTTAAGTATTTTAACTATATTTAGAGTTATCCTTTTTATTAGTCTATGCTTTTCTTTATTTATTGTCCAAATATACTTTTCAATGCTGTAGCATTCCTCCAATTTTTTTGTTTTAGTATATTTTATAGGTATTACCCTTTAACCTCTCTTTCCGTTTAGTTTTAAATTTGTCTAAAAGTCACATTTAAATGACTTCTAAAAGAAGCTGCTATTAATTTAGAGAAAACTTATAGCTTTTGGATGATGTTTTACTGTATTAAGTCTACTTTATTATAATTGAGGCACAAAATGATTTATATTAGGTAGTTTCTCTAGCTTTATTTATATATAAATATATAAAAGCAATATTTTAACTCTCCACAAACTATATCAATAACTTAGTCAATTCCTTTGATTTGTAAATAACCAGTCATTTTATTAAGTTACTACGAAGTATCTTCTAAGAACAGATTTAAGTCTATTATGCATGCTTATACCTCCTTTCACTAGATATTAAATTATCCAGATAGAACTTAGGTTTAGAAATTAGGAAAATAATGGATTTATTTGAATGATGTTTTGAATAAAGAATCTTAGTATAAAATGCTTTAACTTACTTTCTAAATATATTTAGTGTAATCTACTAGGAAAATTTATTTAAAGCCTGCTGAAAACTAATAGTCTAAATTAAATTAATAGAAACTAAGCTTAGAATGTCTCTTTTTACATTTATCTAATCTTAGCTTTTGATAAAATAAATCTATTTTTTAAGTAAAAAATAATTACATTAAAGTATTCAAATATCTATAGGGAAATTTTTAAGTTAAATTAATATAAAAGATATACAAAAGATATTAGAAGTGACAGTATAAGGAATTCAATTAAAAAGATAATTAATTTAAATTTAATCATTACAAACATAATTAAGTGAGAGCAACTATAATAAATGCTAGCTTTAAAATTTAATTAATATCATGTTACTATAACTTTACATTATTGAGAAAATATTTAAATAGATTCTACTATGATATTATATATACTTCTTTCAGCTATTGATTTAAACATTTTTATCTAAAAGTTATTTAAGAAAAATAAACTTTATGGATGTAATCTATTTAAATTGTATATTTAAAATTTAATAATTTGTTCAAAGAAAATCTAAATAAATTTAAAATAACGAACGCTAAATTTTTAGCTTCTTCATATATATTTTAGAAATTTCAAAATAAATAATAAAACTTTATATTTTATCCCTAAAAGAGATTTTTTATTTTAGAACTTATAATATAAAAATTAAGTG
The DNA here is from genome assembly GCA_946699065.1 of Loxodes magnus. NCBI lineage: Eukaryota > Ciliophora > Karyorelictea > Loxodida > Loxodidae > Loxodes > Loxodes magnus. The sequence goes on along the minus strand of CAMPDV010000005.1, from coordinate 1,417,742 downwards.
CTTTATACGAAGCTATCTTCTAAAATATGATTCATATTTAATTATGTTCAAATAAAACTTGAATCTTATTAGCGATAAAATTTATAATCCTAAAACTTAATAACTATTAATTATAATTACGATCATTTTTATCTTTTTATCGTATTATTTTTTATTAGTCTCAAGTATAAAAAATGCAGGATTAATATTGTGAAAAGCAAATTTAGTTTTAAAATATTGGTTAATATATTATTGCTCTTTGATATTTACTAAAGATTCTCATTTTTGGTTTATATTTTTACTTTTATCTCATTTCTTATATGGAATTTTCTCTAAATTCTTACTGAAATAGAAATTATTATTCCAAAGCTCATATTTTCTTAATTATTTGCTAGTTTAGTATTCTAAATTTTTAAATTTAGATAATACATTTTCAATTTTAAAATTCCAATGAAAGTAATTTCAAGGATTTTCCAGGTGATTGGCTGAAGTACTATCATTATCATAAATAATTATTTCACATATTTCCATCTTTCTTTTTAATACAACTTTAATTAGCAATTTAATATAAAAATGAATAAAATGTTAAGCCTTGAAGGATATTAAGTACGAAGTCATAAACAACTAAGCACCCTAAATAAATAATTAGCATTAAGAAATATTAAAAAATGGTTAGTTTCAAGAAGGATTTTCACCTCCTCAGAGTAAGAGAGAAAACCTGAAGCTCTTTCTTCTACCATATCTTTGCTTTAATTACTTCAACCTTCTTTATTACGAATGGAAACAGATTCATAAAACTAGCATTGGGACTACACAGAAACAAGTTTACTGATTGAAAAACATGAAATAATTATATGCTTAACAGGAAAAGAACACCAATATATCTATGATTGGACAGATTTCACTAAAAAGGAGGAACATAAAATAAGAAATTAATTGAGTGATAAAAAAGTTCATAACCTAAGTAATAATTTAACAAAAGAATGAACAACTTGTTTCAGCAAACGTCCCTGAAGAATAAATGGCAAGAGTATACTAAAATGTCTATGATAATTTATTAGATATGGTGGCCTCAGTTTATTTTAACCACTATCTGGAAAATACTGATTTAATGAGAAAAAGACCATAGAATAAGAAGTGATGCAAATGTTTAGGAATCAAATATGGAGCGAGTGAGGACAAAAAGTGGCCGAATTCATTGTAAATAAAACGAAAATGTATACTTGACCTTCAACAATGAAGAAAGATACTAGCATTTAGTGGATATTCAAAGAATGAGCATTCTAAAGTGTTTTAATTCCTATCTAAGCAAGAAACTAATTAGAATACTTTGACATCCATAACTATCCAGTATATTTCATAATAAACGAATATTAAAACATAAAAGAAGTAATGGAAATAATGAGGTAATATGGAAAACCTAGATAAAGGGTAAAACAAACATACTCAAACACTACAATGCTAACAGGTAGCAGTATAGTGTACCTAGATTAAAGGATATAGACGAATCAAAGAGGTTATCAGAAGTAATAGACCTGAACGGAAACAAAATGAGAATACAGTTCCCAGTAAATTTTATTTGATGCTTATGCAAATTGAAAGAGTACACGGACCAACAATGCAGAAGGGTGGAAACAGCAAAAGGAAAAAAAAAATTGCATACAAGAGAATTAGAGATGCTTGAAGAAGTTAAACTAATCATAAAAAAACCAGAATTAAAAGCAAATCAAGCAAATAAGAGGATAATAATTGAAAAAGGAGAATAAATGATTATAGAGGAATCAAGAGATGAAGAGAAGGAAATAAAACGAGGATAATAGAAAAATAATTAAAGCAATTAAAAAATTAAAAAATAGAAAGATTTTATACTAAAAGAATAAATAAATAAAATTTTTCATAAAAATGGAAATGGAAATATGTAAGGCAGAGGGATAGAGAAATGTTCAACAAAGAATTAAATTAAATAAAAAGCCATCAATTAAATAAAATAAGATATAATATAGAAAAAAATCAGATAATAGGATAAGATAATTTATGTTAAAAACGCTAAACCCTAACAGAAGAAATAAAAAACAAACAAAATAAAAAAATGAAGTATGTAAGGAAAAGTGTAAATAAAGAAAAGAAGCAAAAAGAAATAAAGCAAGCTCAATAAGAAAAAGAATAAATTGCGAGATAAAAGTGAAAATTAAGAAGCAAACTGAAGCGAAATTTAATTAGAATTTACTATGCTAAGAAACTTAAAAACAAAAAATGAATAATTACCCAACAAAAATAATAGGAAAAGGCAAAAGAAGAAGAATAGAATAGATAAGAAGAAGGAAAGATATAATAAGTGGAAAAAGATAAAAAGAGGAAAAGAACTAATAATGTAAAGAATATGTAGCAGAGAATGATAGATAAGAAGAAGGAAAGGTGGAGAAGGAAGATGAATAAAAAGAAGAAAGTGGTGAAGAGGAAGCAGAGGGGATGAGTGAAAAAGAAGAATAAGAATAATTCATAAAAATAGGGACATCAAATTTTAGGGGAGTTAGAAGTGCAAAATAAGCACTAGACAAATTCATGACAAAAAAAGTATCCACATAATGGCAATACAAGAGATTTAGATTGAAGAATAAAAAGATATTTGTAATGTAGCAGGATATAAAAACTTAATAAATGTAGGGTCAAAAAAAGGTAAAGGAGTAGCATTCTATATTAGAAACTTACATATGCAAGGAGATCAGAGAAATATAGAATGAAGTGAACCAAATGACTCTTTTTGGAGGAATGAGAGTGATGGCCATTAAAATAATGAGAAAAATGGCAGTAATAAATGTATATGCACTTGTTGCAAATGAAAATAAATAATATGAGCCGTTCTATAAATTAGTGAATGAATTTAAACTATAAGCAATAGAAAAAGGACTTAATGTAATTATCATAGATGATTGAAATGCCCACATAGAGAAATGATTATCAAAGAAAACAAATTCAGATGGAAAGAGAATGCTACAATTCATGAAACAGAATAATTTAATATGCTAGTCCCAACTGAAATAGGTACTTTTGCTCACTAAAATAATGAATATAAAATAGACTAATTTTTAATTGAAGAGATAATGAGAGGAAAGGTGATAAAAGGTGATTTTTATTAATCATACGTAATAGGGATCATAGATTCAGTATTATATAGGTAAAGATTAGCAAAGAAGTTAGAAAAACATAAAGATAGTAAAAATAAATTATCTACTATTAAAGAAAAAAGAAATCAAAGAAAAATTTTAAAGATTTATACAAGAAAATGTCTACAAAGAAGAAATTGATAACCTGGTACATAGACTTATAAATGATGAAAAAAAGATATAAGAAGGAGTTTAAATGATATGTGGAACAGCTAAACTTAAAACTTTAAGATAAATAAATACTCCTAAACAACAAAATAGTTTAATAAAATTTTCAGAAAATGCAGCAAGAAATTAAAATAAAGGGTAAATAATAACAAAAAAATTAAAATCAAAAAAACAAGAAATATAGAGAATACCAAAGAGTTCGACAAGAATACATTTATTCAAGAAAAAAAGAAACTAACTTAACCTTTTTATGGACAATATAAATAAAGGAAATCTGACAGAAATGTGGAAGAAACTAAAAACCTGTTTAATAGAAAAAATAATTAATGAGTATCCTTATCAAAGAAGATGTTAAAACTTTTAGGATGAATAATAGTAGTTATATGAAATTGGCTATAATACATTACCAACTAAATTCTTAAGAAATAGATAAATTGGGGTAAAAAATATGAAATTTGAGAAAACATTAACTAATTGGCGAAATGAAAAGCAACAGGATCTGATGAAATATAAGTAGGAACATTTTTAAAGGGAAGGAAAAAATGTATAGAACTAACTTTCAAAATGATAGCTAAGATGATTTAAGAGGTAGTAATACCTTAGGAGATGAAATTATAATACATGATATTAATATACAAAAAAGGAGGATAGATGGACCCGATAAACTATAGATCAATCTCTTTATTGAATCATGCTTTAAAAATTTTAGACGCATTAATTTTCAAGTAATTGTAAGGATATCTACATAATGATGAAAATTAAAATTAAAATGGTTTCAAAAAAGGTAAATAATGCGCACTATAAATTTTCAATTTAAGAACAGTATAGGAATGATCATAGCTTGTAGAATTAAAAGCTAGGAATTATGATAGACTATAAAAACGAAGATGGATGAACATAAAAAAAATATATGCAGGATGTTTTTTATATGCAGATGACCTAGCCTCAATAAGTAAATGGGAATAATTAGAGAGAATAATAGAAAATTTAACCTCATGGGTAGAAAAGTACACATTGGAAATTACAGATAAAATAAAATGAATGATATTAAAAACAGCGGAAAATAGTAACTGAGAAATTCTGAAAATAACATAGAGATGGGAATTTTAAGGATAGAAAGAGTAAATACCTTTTAGTACCAAGGTCATATAATAGAAGATAACATCAGTTTTGAAAAACACATGGAGAATAGACTAGAAGCAATATAAAAAATGTAAACATGAATACTGGGAAAAATAGCAATGAATAAGATATTAACACCATATAATGCAGGAATAAGTATAAAAACTTTCGTAAGTTCATTTTTCACTTATAGAACAGAAGTGATTCTATAGGCCAAATAATTTATCGAAAATAAGTGATAGAGCAATTAGAAATAATATAGAGAAAATCTTTCGAACAATCATAGATGCCCCTTTTTAAGTGCAAAATGAGATATTAGAACATGAACTGTAATTTATGAAATTTAAACATTACTTATAACAGAAAACGTTTAAATTAAGAGAAGACTAATAGCTAACTAAGGAAAACTGTAGACGGATTAATGTTCAACCTAAGTAAAGAAGAAAACTTTATATTTGAATAATATTACACGGCAATAAAATTAGGATTAAAAATTGAGGACAAAGATATATAAATAGATGATGATAATAATAATTAAAATGGGGGAAAAATTAATCGTGCAATTTTAGAATATAAAGTATAGGTAGAAGATAGAGAAAGAATGGAGTAAATGATAACAACAGTACAGTATAGAAAAGCATAGTTTGATGAATATGTAGTAGGAACACCCAACTATCTGAGATAAAATAAAAATAGAAAAGAAGAAATATGCTACATATTTAGAATAAGAACGAGATGTAATGGGAACCATGATTGCTTAAAAGAAAAACACCTTTTTGTGACAAGTCAATGCCCCTTCTGTAGTGATGCAAGAGAAAATGAAAGGCAAATAATAGAAAAATGTTTAGAATACAAAGAAAAAAGATAAATATGTATTTAAAATCTAAGAGCAATAGAAGTAGATAATTAAAGAATGGAACTATTTGATATAATATGAGATATTGCCAAATTTGAGAAATTCATTAGACCTAAGAAGATTAAAAGAGATCTAAAGTTGAATTTATTGAAAAAGATTATATAAGATATACTAGAAAAAAGAAAAAATAAAATTGAATTAAAAAAAGAAATAGGAAAATACTATAGAGCAGAAAAAGGATAATTTTTATGATTTATTAAAGCTTGATTAAGAAGAAAATAATTAAAACGAAAATTAGTAAGATATGTAAGAAAAAATAAAGGAAGCTTGATCAAAGATCTAATAAAGTGTATATAGATAGAAGAAAGAAGAACAAAAGATAATGTAGAGGAAAATGATGAAGATATGTAATTAATAAGAGAAGAATTTCTATTACCAGAAGGTTTATTTGAAGAAATGGACATACATTGAAATATGGAAAGAGCTGCGCACCAAAGATGTGCTATGCGCTCTATAATCAAATTTATTTATTTATTTAACAATTTTTATTAAAGAAATATAAGTTTTATAATAATAATAATTATTATTATTATTCATATCATTATAATTTTTTCTAAAATTTCATCATGATGCTTTAATAATTTAATTGATTTATAAAATTTTATTATTTTTTTATATATTTCTTTCGTTTAATTAAAGATCAAATTTTTTATTTAGTAAAATTATTCCATAATTTTTATTAAGACAAAAATGGAATTTGGCAGGAAATATAAAGCAATTAAATATCAAGAAACTAATTAAGAAAGGCATGAAGGGAAGAAGAAAAATATAAAAAATACAGAATCTTCTTCAATTTAAGGCAAACTATTCCAAAGAGCTTGAGAAAGTAACTTGATAAAAAATTGAGTTGCTTATAAGTATTTTGAAAAAGTGAAATAACCTTTTAACAAGCAGGATCATTTATCATTATATTGAGGAAAAATAGATTAATATTAAAATTCAATTTGCTCTTATTTTTATTTATAAAGAAAACTCAGAAGTATTTCATGGTAATTTGTATAAACTAAAATAGTTGTTTATCTTCTATAACTTTAAAACAATAAAATGAAAAGTAAGCTTAGAATAATTTTAAGCATTTAAATCTTTTATGTATATTAATAAATATATTAACTATATCTTTATTAAAATACACTCCATCAAGTCCAAACAAAGAAGTAAAAATTATGAAGGACTTTTTAAATAAAGATAATATTATATATTACTTTATAAAAAGCTTTCAAAATGCTTAGTACTCAGATTTTAAATTTATTATTCTCTTGCAGAAACTCTAATTTTTTTGGCTTTATAGGTATGATTTAGATATTATATTCTCACTAAAATTAAATTAAATATCTCATCTATATTCATATTAACTTTTGCTTTATTTCTTAAATAAGTAAATCAAAGAATATTTTAAAATAATGTTTTTAATATTTCACTTTAGTGCATTTAGGAAATAAGATGAAATATATTAATAAAACTTGCTATATTAATAACTATAAACTAATTAAATAGATTTGATAATTCAAACTATTACCATAAGTTAAAATTATTACTTATTTAAGCTTTATGGTTATAAATATAAAAAGCCATGCAACTCTTTATTATTTTGACTAATTAATTATTAAGCTTTTATTTAAACAATTCTAAGGATTGCAAAAAAATAGAAATTAGTATATTGGTGAGTTTAGGTTAAACTGTAAAATATTTTAAAACTATCGCTAAATTTAAATTACAATTATTTGCTTTTACTGTGATGGAAAGGATAATTACTAAATCTTCCAAATCCCAACTCAAAGTATTTTTTAAAGAAGAATTTTATAAGTAACATTAATAGAAATAATAATACCAGGCAAATAAATATTTTGTCTAAGCTTTTATTTATTTATCATTTATTTTAATTAAATAAAAGCAAAATATTAGCATTAATTGTAAGGTTAGAACAGTAGCATTTAATCTCAATTATATATTTTTGTTTAAGACTAAATTTTTTTAAAATTCTACTTAAGAAACTATTCTATTGACATTATTAACATTTTGCGGTGCTTATGATCTTTAAATGATTATATGCTTTTAAAAGATGTTTATAAAAATTTAGTAGGATAATTAGGAATTTCCTTTTATATTTTTATTTCTCCAAATATTTTTATGATAAATTAAGTTGAGAAAATTTAAATAGTTTTAATTTTAATATTTTTTACAGCAAAATTTCAATATGATCGACTAATTTGTAAAGTTAAGTAAAAAATATCTGCTATTGCGATTTCCTTTTTCTCATTTAAGGAAGAAAGTCATCTTTATTTTTACTATTACAAAATAAAGAGAAAAGATTTAGTTGTTTTCAAATATTTAAGCTTTACTTATGAATTTTCTGTTTATTCCTAGTAATAGTAAGTAAATAAAATTAAATGTATACAATTATATTAAAGATTTGAATGTTTAAAAGATATGATGTATATATTATTTTATTTAGTTTATCTTTTGAATGAATAAATAATCTTTTATCATTATAATCTTTATCTTGTTGCTTTTCTTTAACACCTTTTTCTTAACCATTTTTTCTTCTATTTTAAAACATCTTCATTTCATATCAAGCTCAGCAAAATTTTCTGTCTGAAATATTAAAAAAAGTCTTTATAAATTTAATTTTAATCCTTTTAAAGTAAGATTATATCCTCTTAAATATTTACCTTTAGTCTATAATTTAAAGTTTATACTTTCAAATTAATAGCAAACTTATTTTTTTAATTTAACAAACCTATCAAATTATTTATCTATAGTTCTCATATATACATCTTTGAAAAATTAAAAAAGGGTACTTATTATCTTGGTTAAAAGTTCTTAATCTAATACTTTAAAAGTTGAAAGTATTAGCATTCTAATAGACTAAATAGCTTATTCATTTATTTAATTTTGTTTACAATACATAGATTAATCCTTATATATTGTTCTTATATTACAAATAGCCAACTATTACTTTAGCGTACGAAAGTTTATTTTATTTTAAAGTAGAAATATATGATTGGATATTTTTTAAATTTAATTAATTAATAAGCTTACTATTTTATGCTCAAAGTTAATTATAATGAGGAAATCAATGCCTGAGTGTAATTTAAGTTTCATTGGCGTTGTTTGAATTTTAATTAAATGCTTGCTTCTATGCTGAAAGGCAACTATCTTCCTATTCTGTAAACTTTGATAGATGGATATATTCTTCTGATAATTGAGATATAATAGTTTAGTTATCTGCTTCTTAACTTCTAAAATAATCCATATCAATGAACTCAATTCAAGCTGCATCATATCCAGGTCTTACTTTTACATTAAATCTTTATAATTCCTCGTTCATTTACTTGCAAAAAACTGCTAAAGCCTCAACCATTCTGATCTTTATTTTTTATTCAGATATAAAGCAAGAAATAAAAGACCATAACAAGCATCCAAAAAAGGAGATGCTAATTAATCAAATTCCTTAGCGAATTTATTGGTTTGATTGAAAAGTGTTAGTGATGGTTTATAAAATTCCTATAAGGAACATTAAAATGGATATTAGAAGCAATAGTTTTGAAATTATCTTTTCGCATTAAATAGGTCTGTAAGCCCTGCTAACTACCTTTTATGCTTCCCCTAAAATGCTTTGAATTTCTTCTAGCTTCAGTTTTTCATCAAACAGATCTTAATAAGGATTTAAGTATGAAATTTAGTTATTCTGAATGCACATAATTGAAATAAATTTGAAAGTATTACTTTCTGGAATATAAAGCTCAGTATTAGAAATATCATTACCTTTTATCTTTCCATATGTTGATTTTACATAAATTGGAGGATCCCCCATATCTAGTTATTACTCTTCATGCTACATTTATAATTCTGTAATTTGCATTTTAATAAGTAAGCATATCCTAAGTTAAAGCTCTTTATTTTAGTTTAATGTAATTATATACAAAACCCTTTATTTTAAGTCTCAGGATTATTCAGAAACTGGTTGAAATACCACTAAGGCATTAATAATTTTATCTATAATAATGCAGTTATTAAAATCTCTAACTAACTCCATTTGCTATTAGACTATTTGTTCTCTTTTTTAAGAAAAGTAGTAAAGTAGTAAAGTAGTTTAATGATTTATGACAAACTAACTTTTATTAGAATAGTCTTAACACTTATAAAGTTAAGATACTAGTATAATGAATATTATAAACTTTTTTATATTAAATGTTCTATATCTAAAGTTAAGTTTAGCTTCCATATAATTACAGTGAAAGACAAATTCATTAGTTTATTTCAGAATTATTTCTAGGATAGTTTCATACCTAAAAATAAGCACTTTTTTATAATTTTCTAATTAAGCTTTTACTAATAACTTAATTCTTCTTTATGTATTTTCTATCTGCTTGCAATTTACCAAATTTGTATATACTATGCATCTAATCTAAATTAGTCATACTTCATAGATAAATACATTTATTTAGTACTAAGGCTAATATTTAAGGTTACTAAGTAAAATTAATAATTAGAATTTTGATTAGATTTAAATAAAGTTGCTTTAGAACTCTTTAAATCTTTAGCACTATACTGTAATATCAAAAGCCAATCATATTTGATAATAGATCCTGTAAGAGAATGCTAGTTTATTTCATTAGCCATTGTTAGTAAAATCATTTATAATTAGTAGGTTTTATTTGGTTCATTCCCTTAAAAGTAAATAAATAATGAAGAAAGCATAAAAACAAAGAATATAGAGTCAAAAGTAACTTACAATGACTTATTAACAATCAGTGCTAGCTTATTCTATTAACTTATTAATTTATGAAGAATAAATATCTCAAACTTAATAAGGGACAAAACTCTTAAGCAATCTTATTTTATAATTAAATGGATACTAACTTTCAGATTCATACATTAAATATAATTTATTAAGTTCTAAATGCTTATAAAGAGAAAAGCTAATAACAATAAAGAAGAAAATAGCATTCTTTAAATATAATAATTCTCAAAAGCATTATAGTTATATATGTCCCTTTAGTTTTTATAGTACTAATAATTTTAACTAAGATTGATGAAGCTGTTTATTTTCTAAGATTTATACTATATTTATTTAATAGTTCATAAAGCTATTATACACTTTCGAATTAACAACAAATCTAGCGGACTTACAAAAGTAATTATATATAAATAACTATTATTATCCCTTACTTAAGCTATAAAGATCTAAAGATATCATTAAATAAAGTAAAATATATATCAGTTTCCAATTACCTAAAAAGGTATAAAAAACAGTTAGAACTTGATCAATAAATTCCATCACATGCAATATTCAACTAAAGCTTAAATAAATAATTATGCTTTTACATTAGCATTTAGAATTTAATACCTCATTAAGATTGTTACACTTATAATAGCGGATTTGCTAAATTAAACTAGAAATAGATAGCTTTGTTTATAATAATTAGCATAATATTAAATAGAGTTTATCTTATTTCCGTATTATTATCCTAATTATTATAGACTTATTATCTTTAATCCAGCGCTTATATCTTGCTATAATTGAAAGGATTTTTAAATTAATGATGCTTATATTAGCTCATAATTACTTAATGATATTAGAATAAGAGCAATTAATGTAACTTTTACAAGCATACAGTATACTTTGTTGTAAAATTAACTGATTGATTTAAGGTAAACTTATAGCTTACTAAATCTCTATAAGTATAAAAGGCTATTAAAATCTAAATAATAAAGTATCCCTAAATTATTTAATTTTCTTATTTGCAGTAAATATTCAAATTAATGAAAGCATTATGCTAAAAGATTTGAACCTAAGTTAATTCTTCTTGAATGTAATATTTAATTTTATAACTAAGGTAAACTATTAAAAGTTAGTTTTTTTCATTTTTTGCTAGAGCTTGGCCAAACTAATTTTTTCTAGATTGGGACTCTACTGTGCTCAGTAGATTCTCTTTATTCCATTTCTGGTACAGTTTTTAGTAAATTACCAACATAAAGTTGACGAGGTCTACCAATTCTGAACAAAGGATCAGACATCATTTCAGTCCACTAAGTAATCCATCCTATTGCTCTTGAAACAGCAAAAATAACTGTGAACATAGACTTAGGAATACCTATTGCATCTAGAACAATACCAGCATAAAAATCAACGTTTGGATATAATTTTCTTTATACGAAATAAGGATCTTTGAGGGCTATTTCCTCAAGCTAAATTGCTAATTGGAAAACAGGATCATTTTTTTTGCCTGTAACTTCCAAAACTTCATGCGCCAGTTCTCTCATTATTTTCGAACGAGGATCAAAGTTTTTGTATACTCTATGACCAAAGCCCATCAATCTAAATGGATCATTCTTATCCTTTGCTTTTTGTATGTATTTTGGAATGTTTTCAGGGGATCCAATTTCTTAGAGCATATCTAAAGCCGCTTCATTTGCACCACCGTGTGCTGGTCCCCATAAAGAAGCTATTCCCGCTGCTATGCAAGCATAAGGATTTGCCAATGAAGAACCTGCAATTCTAACAGTACTTGTTGAAGCATTTTACTCGTGATCAGCATGTAATAGAAGAATTAAGTCCATTGCCTTGATTATTGTTGGATGAACATCAAAATCTTTACTCATGGGGTCAGAAAACATCATATACAGAAAATTTTATGCAAAAGAAAATTCTCTTTTAGGCTGAACAAAAGGTAATCCAATAGATCTTCTATATGCATATGCTGCTAATGTTGGCATTTTTGCAATAATTCTAATAACAGTTTATTATCTCCAAGAATGATCTCTAAGATTATTTGGCTCAGCTTCCATAAAAGCTGAAAGAGCACCAACTACTCCTGTCATAATAGCCATAGGATGGGCATCTTCTTGAAATCCTTCATAAAATCTAATTAAATTTTAGTGAACAAGCATTTCATCATTTACCCAATCTTCAAATTTAGCCAACTCTTCTTTATCTGGCAATTCTCCATTTAATAATAGATAGCAGACTTCAAGATGACAGCATTTTTGAGCTAAATCTTCAATTGCATATCCTCTATACCATAATTATCCTTTATTACCATCAATATAAGTGATTTTACTTGCACAACTCGCAGTATTTACGAATCCAGGGTCATATGTGAACATTTCAGCCTTTGTTGATAGATTTCGGATATCAAGCATTGGATTACCTAAACTATCATTTAAAATTGGAATTTCTACTTTTTTTCCTCCAGGTAAAGACAGAATAGCTACTTCCTCTTAAATCACTTCTGGAGTATTAGGAATCAGAGATTTCTGTTCTGATTTGTAGAAAGCTAGCTTTTACACAGCTGTCATTGAACTTTTATGAGTTATTTAAGGAAAATCCACTGGAGCTTGTCCTTGCTACTCCATTTTTAAATTATATTTTCTCCCACTCTTACTGGTTAAATAAGCATCATTTATATAGAAATAATTTAATTACTTAAGATATTTTAGTTCCTTTACTTGACTTATATTCAGATGTCTATAAATAAACCTAGTAATGAATAATATTTTTTCTTTTAGATTTTCGCTATTTACGATAACTTCCTATAAAAGCTCTTTAATATAAATTAATTACATCTAATAAGTTTCTAGTACTAAGTATGACCTCTGTATCTAGTCTTATAAATAAATTTAAGTATTTTAACTATATTTAGAATTATCCTTTTATTAGTCTATGCTTTTCTTTATTTATTGTCCAAATATACTTTTCATTGCTGTAGCATTCCTCCAATTATTTCGTTTTAGTATATTTTATAGGTATTACCCTTTAACCTCTCTTTCCGTTTAGTTTTAAATTTGTCTAAAAGTCACATTTAAATGACTTCTAAAAGAAGCTGCTATTAATTTAGAGAAAACTTATAGCTTTTGGATGATGCTTTACTGTATTAAGTCTACTTTATTATAATTGAGGCACAAAATGATTTATATTAGGTAGTTTCTCTAGCTTTATTTATATATAAATATATAAAAGCAATATTTTAACTCTCCACAAATTATATCAATAACTTAGTCAATTCCTTTAATTTGTAAATAACCAGTCATTTTATTAAGTTACTACGAAGTATCTTCTAAGAACAGATTTAAGTTTATTATGCCTGCTTATACCTCCTTTCACTAGATATTAAATTATCCAGATAGAACTTAGGTTTAGAAATTAGGAAAATAATGGATTTATTTGAATGATGTTTTGAATAAAGAATCTTAGTATAAAATGCTTTAACTTACTTTCTAAATATATTTAGTGTAATCTACTAGGAAAATTTATTTAAAGCCTGCTGAAAACTAATAGTCTAAATTAAATTAATAGAAACTAAGCTTAGAATGTCTCTTTTTACATTTATCTAATCTTAGCTTTTGATAAAATAAATCTATTTTTTAAGTAAAAAATAATTACATTAAAGTATTCAAATATCTATAGGGAAATTTTTAAGTTAAATTAATATAAAAGATATACAAAAGATATTAGAAGTGACAGTATAAGGAATTCAATTAAAAAGATAATTAATTTAAATTTAATCATTACAAACATAATTAAGTGAGAGCAACTATAATAAATGCTAGCTTTAAAATTTAATTAATATCATGTTACTATAACTTTACATTATTGAGAAAATATTTAAATAGATTCTACTATGATATTATATATACTTCTTTCAGCTATTGAATTAAACATTTTTATCTAAAAGTTATTTAAGAAAAACTTTATGGATGTAATCTATTTAAATTGTATATTTAAAATTTAATAATTTGTTCAAAGAAAATCTAAATAAATTTAAAATAACGAACGCTAAATTTTTAGCTTCTTCATATATATTTTAGAAATTTCAAAATAAAAATAATAAAACTTTATATTTTATCCCTAAAAGAGATTTTTTATTTTAGAGTTTATAATATAAAAATTAAGTGCTTTATACGAAGCTATCTTCTAAAATATGATTCTTATTTAAATATGTTCAAATAAAACTTGAATCTTATTAGTGATAAAATTTATAATCCTAAAACTTAATAACTATTAATTATAATTACGATCATTTTTATCTTTTTATCGTATTATTTTTTATTAGTCTCAAGTATAAAAAACGCAGGATTAACATTGTGAAAAGCAAATTTAGTTTTAGAATATTGGTTAATATATTATTACTCTTTGATATTTATTAAAGATTCTCATTTTTGGTTTATATTTTTGCTTTCATCTATTCTCCATATTAAAAGAGGAGCTAGTTCATTTCAATAAAATCCCTTTACTATTTAATTATTATTCTTTGAAGCATTTTTTCTTCAATGATATTTACTAACATTCTTCCTTAGTTACTTGAAATGCTATTTATTATTAATTTCGATTCTTAAAGTTTTTTAATTTAAAAGTGAAGAATTATTCCTTTCTAACTAATATTAATGGAATATGGAGCTATTTTAGTATTTTTTACTCATACTATATAATTTATTTTCCTGTTTAAATAATCAAGACTAAATAGTTTTTAAATAGGTATTAACAGATATTCCTTAAAGTGAATGTTTGATTCCTTATTTTATTATAAATACTAGAAAATAAATTAGCTCAAGTATCATTTAAGCTTTTAAATCGCTATTCAATTTAAACTGCCGTACTTTTATGGTTAGTAAAGTTAATATTTTTTATTAGTTTATAGACTAAAGGTATGCTTACTGGTAATTATAATAGAGTTGTAATAAAGGAATTCTATTATATTAGCAAGATACAAAACTACTTATAAAAATGAAAATTTTACTTCTTATCTCTTCCTTAATTCTTCTTACCTAATGTCAAGTTAAGCCTATTCTTGATGTTGGTGAGTAACTTTGGCCAAGACCATAGAATATTGCTTTTGGAGAGTTAGACATCCTTATATCTAAGGTTACACTTTTAGCAAGAAGTGGTTCGCTTGTTGATTAAGCTTTCGAGATATACGAGCCATTAATTCATAAGCATAAGGATTGCATTAGCTCATTTAAGAATCCGGATTGTGTAGAATTAAAGCTGAATGTAATTTGTGATTCCATGTGTGATGAAGAAACATACATACTTAATAGAAAAACTCCTGAGAATTATACTCTCTAAATTGATGCTAATGGAGATACTATTTTAAGAGCTAGTTCATATAGTGCTGTAATAAGAGGTCTTGAAACTTTAGCTTAATTACAAATTCAAGGATCTCTAAGAGGACTTCCAATTTAAGTTTAAGATTGGCCTGCTTTTTCTCATAGAGGATTAGGTGTTGACACATCAAGACACTTCTTCTCTATTGATCTATTGAAGAATCTTATTAGAGGTATGTAGGCAAGTAAATTAAACGTTTTTCATTGGCATATAACAGATAGTGAAAGCTTTCCACTCTTACTTCCTTCAATTCCTGAACTTGCCTTGAATTCAGCTTATAGTAAAGAACAAATGTATACAGTTGATGACGTAAAAGAACTTATTAAATATGCTAAACAAAGAGGAATTAGGATCATTCCTGAAATTGATATGCCAGGCCACACTTATAGTTGGGCTAAATCTTATCCTGATATTGTAAGTTGCTGGGATAGACACAATCTTGGAGTTCCAGTAGGTTAATTAGATCCTAGAAAATCTAAAACATTTGAGATAGTTAGAAAGGTTCTTAATGATGTGGAGTAAATTTTCGAAAGCGACATAATTCATGTAGGATTTGATGAAGTCTTCAACTGGTGCTATGGAGTGGAAGAAGAGGAAGGAATACTAATGAGAGAATGATTTTTAGGAAACGTAAGCTAAATAATAAGTAAAGAGAAAATAGTAATGCATTACGAAGATAACTATATAAATTATAAAATTCTAGACAAAGATTAAGAACGTGTCATTTATCATTCTTGGCATTCACTTAATTATGCTATTGATATATTAGAAAATACTTAAAGCCAAGTTGTTTTGTCCTCTTTTGGATTTGGAAATCATGATATCTTATATCTTGACTGTGGTGTTGGAAACTTTATAACTGGAGGAGATAAAAGTTGGTGTGATCCTTTCAAGTCTTGGTACACCTTCTATTCATGGAGAATTCCTTAAAACATGACTTAGTATGGAAATAGAGTTTTAGGAGCTGAAGCTTTATAGTGGAGTGAATAAGTTGATGAAAACAATATGGAACTTAGAGTTTTTCCACGTGCTTCTGCCTTAGCAGAACCTCTATGGACAGGAAAACATGATAAAAAGATACCTTCAGCACGAATGAATCAGCATGTTAACTTACTAAGAACAAGAGATGTAAAAGCCTAAACACTGTAGCCGACATTCTGTGAAACAAGAGAATTTGGAAGAGATGGTTCTTGCTCTTACAATCAGAATCATTTATCATTATATTGAGGAAAAATAGATTAATATTAAAATTCAATTTGCTCTTATTTTTATTTATAAAGAAAACTCAGAAGTATTTCATGGTAATTTGTATAAACTAAAATAGTTGTTTATCTTCTATAACTTTAAAGCAATAAAATGAAAAGTAAGCTTAGAATAATTTTAAGCATTTAAATCTTTTATGTATATTAATAAATATATTAACTATATCTTTATTAAAATACACTCCATCAAGTCCAAACAAAGAAGTAAAAATTATGAAGGACTTTTTAAATAAAGATAATATTATATATTACTTTATAAAAAGCTTTCAAAATGCTTAGTACTCAGATTTTAAATTTATTATTCTCTTGCAGAAACTCAATTTTTTTTGGCTTTATAGGTATGATTTAGATATTATATTCTCACTAAAATTAAATTAAATATCTCATCTATATTCATATTAACTTTTGCTTTATTTCTTAAATAAGTAAATCAAAGAATATTTTAAAATAATGTTTTTAATATTTCACTTTAGTGCATTTAGGAAATAAGATGAAATATATTAATAAAACTTGCTATATTAATAACTATAAACTAATTAAATAGATTTGATAATTCAAACTATTACCATAAGTTAAAATTATTACTTATTTAAGCTTTATGGTTATAAATATAAAAAGCCATGCAACTCTTTATTATTTTGACTAATTAATTATTAAGCTTTTATTTAAACAATTCTAAGGATTGCAAAAAAATAGAAATTAGTATATTGGTGAGTTTAGGTTAAACTGTAAAATATTTTAAAACTATCGCTAAATTTAAATTACAATTATTTGCTTTTACTGTGATGGAAAGGATAATTACTAAATCTTCCAAATCCCAACTCAAAGTATTTTTTAAAGAAGAATTTTATAAGTAACATTAATAGAAATAATAATACCAGGCAAATAAATATTTTGTCTAAGCTTTTATTTATTTATCATTTATTTTAATTAAATAAAAGCAAAATATTAGCATTAATTGTAAGGTTAGAACAGTAGCATTTAATCTCAATTATATATTTTTGTTTAAGACTAAATTTTTTTAAAATTCTACTTAAGAAACTATTCTATTGACATTATTAACATTTTGTGGTGCTTATGATCTTTAAATGATTATATGCTTTTAAAAGATGTTTATAAAAATTTAGTAGGATAATTAGGAATTTCCTTTTATATTTTTATTTCTCCAAATATTTTTATGATAAATTAAGTTGAGAAAATTTAAATAGTTTTAATTTTAATATTTTTTACAGCAAAATTTCAATATGATCGACTAATTTGTAAAGTTAAGTAAAAAATATCTGCTATTGCGATTTCCTTTTTCTCATTTAAGGAAGAAAGTCATCTTTATTTTTACTATTACAAAATAAAGAGAAAAGATTTAGTTGTTTTCAAATATTTAAGCTTTACTTATGAATTTTCTGTTTATTCCTAGTAATAGTAAGTAAATAAAATTAAATGTATACAATTATATTAAAGATTTGAATGTTTAAAAGATATGATGTATATATTATTTTATTTAGTTTATCTTTTGAATGAATAAATAATCTTTTATCATTATAATCTTTATCTTGTTGCTTTTCTTTAACACCTTTTTCTTAACCATTTTTTCTTCTATTTTAAAACATCTTCATTTCATATCAAGCTCAGCAAAATTTTCTGTCTGAAATATTAAAAAAAGTCTTTATAAATTTAATTTTAATCCTTTTAAAGTAAGATTATATCCTCTTAAATATTTACCTTTAGTCTATAATTTAAAGTTTATACTTTCAAATTAATAGCAAACTTATTTTTTTAATTTAACAAACCTATCAAATTATTTATCTATAGTTCTCATATATACATCTTTGAAAAATTAAAAAAGGGTACTTATTATCTTGGTTAAAAGTTCTTAATCTAATACTTTAAAAGTTGAAAGTATTAGCATTCTAATAGACTAAATAGCTTATTCATTTATTTAATTTTGTTTACAATACATAGATTAATCCTTATATATTGTTCTTATATTACAAATAGCCAACTATTACTTTAGCGTACGAAAGTTTATTTTATTTTAAAGTAGAAATATATGATTGGATATTTTTTAAATTTAATTAATTAATAAGCTTACTATTTTATGCTCAAAGTTAATTATAATGAGGAAATCAATGCCTGAGTGTAATTTAAGTTTCATTGGCGTTGTTTGAATTTTAATTAAATGCTTGCTTCTATGCTGAAAGGCAACTATCTTCCTATTCTGTAAACTTTGATAGATGGATATATTCTTCTGATAATTGAGATATAATAGTTTAGTTATCTGCTTCTTAACTTCTAAAATAATCCATATCAATGAACTCAATTCAAGCTGCATCATATCCAGGTCTTACTTTTACATTAAATCTTTATAATTCCTCGTTCATTTACTTGCAAAAAACTGCTAAAGCCTCAACCATTCTGATCTTTATTTTTTATTCAGATATAAAGCAAGAAATAAAAGACCATAACAAGCATCCAAAAAAGGAGATGCTAATTAATCAAATTCCTTAGCGAATTTATTGGTTTGATTGAAAAGTGTTAGTGATGGTTTATAAAATTCCTATAAGGAACATTAAAATGGATATTAGAAGCAATAGTTTTGAAATTATCTTTTCGCATTAAATAGGTCTGTAAGCCCTGCTAACTACCTTTTATGCTTCCCCTAAAATGCTTTGAATTTCTTCTAGCTTCAGTTTTTCATCAAACAAATCTTAATAAGGATTTAAGTATGAAATTTAGTTATTCTGAATGCACATAATTGAAATAAATTTGAAAGTATTACTTTCTGGAATATAAAGCTCAGTATTAGAAATATCATTACCTTTTATCTTTCCATATGTTGATTTTACATAAATTGGAGGATCCCCCATATCTAGTTATTACTCTTCATGCTACATTTATAATTCTGTAATTTGCATTTTAATAAGTAAGCATATCCTAAGTTAAAGCTCTTTATTTTAGTTTAATGTAATTATATACAAAACCCTTTATTTTAAGTCTCAGGATTATTCAGAAACTGGTTGAAATACCACTAAGGCATTAATAATTTTATCTATAATAATGCAGTTATTAAAATCTCTAACTAACTCCATTTGCTATTAGACTATTTGTTCTCTTTTTTAAGAAAAGTAGTAAAGTAGTAAAGTAGTTTAATGATTTATGACAAACTAACTTTTATTAGAATAGTCTTAACACTTATAAAGTTAAGATACTAGTATAATGAATATTATAAACTTTTTTATATTAAATGTTCTATATCTAAAGTTAAGTTTAGCTTCCATATAATTACAGTGAAAGACAAATTCATTAGTTTATTTCAGAATTATTTCTAGGATAGTTTCATACCTAAAAATAAGCACTTTTTTATAATTTTCTAATTAAGCTTTTACTAATAACTTAATTCTTCTTTATGTATTTTCTATCTGCTTGCAATTTACCAAATTTGTATATACTATGCATCTAATCTAAATTAGTCATACTTCATAGATAAATACATTTATTTAGTACTAAGGCTAATATTTAAGGTTACTAAGTAAAATTAATAATTAGAATTTTGATTAGATTTAAATAAAGTTGCTTTAGAACTCTTTAAATCTTTAGCACTATACTGTAATATCAAAAGCCAATCATATTTGATAATAGATCCTGTAAGAGAATGCTAGTTTATTTCATTAGCCATTGTTAGTAAAATCATTTATAATTAGTAGGTTTTATTTGGTTCATTCCCTTAAAAGTAAATAAATAATGAAGAAAGCATAAAAACAAAGAATATAGAGTCAAAAGTAACTTACAATGACTTATTAACAATCAGTGCTAGCTTATTCTATTAACTTATTAATTTATGAAGAATAAATATCTCAAACTTAATAAGGGACAAAACTCTTAAGCAATCTTATTTTATAATTAAATGGATACTAACTTTCAGATTCATACATTAAATATAATTTATTAAGTTCTAAATGCTTATAAAGAGAAAAGCTAATAACAATAAAGAAGAAAATAGCATTCTTTAAATATAATAATTCTCAAAAGCATTATAGTTATATATGTCCCTTTAGTTTTTATAGTACTAATAATTTTAACTAAGATTGATGAAGCTGTTTATTTTCTAAGATTTATACTATATTTATTTAATAGTTCATAAAGCTATTATACACTTTCGAATTAACAACAAATCTAGCGGACTTACAAAAGTAATTATATATAAATAACTATTATTATCCCTTACTTAAGCTATAAAGATCTAAAGATATCATTAAATAAAGTAAAATATATATCAGTTTCCAATTACCTAAAAAGGTATAAAAAACAGTTAGAACTTGATCAATAAATTCCATCACATGCAATATTCAACTAAAGCTTAAATAAATAATTATGCTTTTACATTAGCATTTAGAATTTAATACCTCATTAAGATTGTTACACTTATAATAGCGGATTTGCTAAATTAAACTAGAAATAGATAGCTTTGTTTATAATAATTAGCATAATATTAAATAGAGTTTATCTTATTTCAGTATTATTATCCTAATTATTATAGACTTATTATCTTTAATCCAGCGCTTATATCTTGCTATAATTGAAAGGATTTTTAAATTAATGATGTTTATATTAGCTCATAATTACTTAATGATATTAGAATAAGAGCAATTAATGTAACTTTTACAAGCATACAGTATACTTTGTTGTAAAATTAACTGATTGATTTAAGGTAAACTTATAGCTTACTAAATCTCTATAAGTATAAAAGGCTATTAAAATCTAAATAATAAAGTATCCCTAAATTATTTAATTTTCTTATTTGCAGTAAATATTCAAATTAATGAAAGCATTATGCTAAAAGATTTGAACCTAAGTTAATTCTTCTTGAATGTAATATTTAATTTTATAACTAAGGTAAACTATTAAAAGTTAGTTTTTTTCATTTTTTGCTAGAGCTTGGCCAAACTAATTTTTTCTAGATTGGGACTCTACTGTGCTCAGTAGATTCTCTTTATTCCATTTCTGGTACAGTTTTTAGTAAATTACCAACATAAAGTTGACGAGGTCTACCAATTCTGAACAAAGGATCAGACATCATTTCAGTCCACTAAGTAATCCATCCTATTGCTCTTGAAACAGCAAAAATAACTGTGAACATAGACTTAGGAATACCTATTGCATCTAGAACAATACCAGCATAAAAATCAACGTTTGGATATAATTTTCTTTATACGAAATAAGGATCTTTGAGGGCTATTTCCTCAAGCTAAATTGCTAATTGGAAAACAGGATCATTTTTTTTGCCTGTAACTTCCAAAACTTCATGCGCCAGTTCTCTCATTATTTTCGAACGAGGATCAAAGTTTTTGTATACTCTATGACCAAAGCCCATCAATCTAAATGGATCATTCTTATCCTTTGCTTTTTGTATGTATTTTGGAATGTTTTCAGGGGATCCAATTTCTTAGAGCATATCTAAAGCCGCTTCATTTGCACCACCGTGTGCTGGTCCCCATAAAGAAGCTATTCCCGCTGCTATGCAAGCATAAGGATTTGCCAATGAAGAACCTGCAATTCTAACAGTACTTGTTGAAGCATTTTACTCGTGATCAGCATGTAATAGAAGAATTAAGTCCATTGCCTTGATTATTGTTGGATGAACATCAAAATCTTTACTCATGGGGTCAGAAAACATCATATACAGAAAATTTTATGCAAAAGAAAATTCTCTTTTAGGCTGAACAAAAGGTAATCCAATAGATCTTCTATATGCATATGCTGCTAATGTTGGCATTTTTGCAATAATTCTAATAACAGTTTATTATCTCCAAGAATGATCTCTAAGATTATTTGGCTCAGCTTCCATAAAAGCTGAAAGAGCACCAACTACTCCTGTCATAATAGCCATAGGATGGGCATCTTCTTGAAATCCTTCATAAAATCTAATTAAATTTTAGTGAACAAGCATTTCATCATTTACCCAATCTTCAAATTTAGCCAACTCTTCTTTATCTGGCAATTCTCCATTTAATAATAGATAGCAGACTTCAAGATGACAGCATTTTTGAGCTAAATCTTCAATTGCATATCCTCTATACCATAATTATCCTTTATTACCATCAATATAAGTGATTTTACTTGCACAACTCGCAGTATTTACGAATCCAGGGTCATATGTGAACATTTCAGCCTTTGTTGATAGATTTCGGATATCAAGCATTGGATTACCTAAACTATCATTTAAAATTGGAATTTCTACTTTTTTTCCTCCAGGTAAAGACAGAATAGCTACTTCCTCTTAAATCACTTCTGGAGTATTAGGAATCAGAGATTTCTGTTCTGATTTGTAGAAAGCTAGCTTTTACACAGCTGTCATTGAACTTTTATGAGTTATTTAAGGAAAATCCACTGGAGCTTGTCCTTGCTACTCCATTTTTAAATTATATTTTCTCCCACTCTTACTGGTTAAATAAGCATCATTTATATAGAAATAATTTAATTACTTAAGATATTTTAGTTCCTTTACTTGACTTATATTCAGATGTCTATAAATAAACCTAGTAATGAATAATATTTTTTCTTTTAGATTTTCGCTATTTACGATAACTTCCTATAAAAGCTCTTTAATATAAATTAATTACATCTAATAAGTTTCTAGTACTAAGTATGACCTCTGTATCTAGTCTTATAAATAAATTTAAGTATTTTAACTATATTTAGAATTATCCTTTTATTAGTCTATGCTTTTCTTTATTTATTGTCCAAATATACTTTTCATTGCTGTAGCATTCCTCCAATTATTTCGTTTTAGTATATTTTATAGGTATTACCCTTTAACCTCTCTTTCCGTTTAGTTTTAAATTTGTCTAAAAGTCACATTTAAATGACTTCTAAAAGAAGCTGCTATTAATTTAGAGAAAACTTATAGCTTTTGGATGATGCTTTACTGTATTAAGTCTACTTTATTATAATTGAGGCACAAAATGATTTATATTAGGTAGTTTCTCTAGCTTTATTTATATATAAATATATAAAAGCAATATTTTAACTCTCCACAAATTATATCAATAACTTAGTCAATTCCTTTAATTTGTAAATAACCAGTCATTTTATTAAGTTACTACGAAGTATCTTCTAAGAACAGATTTAAGTTTATTATGCCTGCTTATACCTCCTTTCACTAGATATTAAATTATCCAGATAGAACTTAGGTTTAGAAATTAGGAAAATAATGGATTTATTTGAATGATGTTTTGAATAAAGAATCTTAGTATAAAATGCTTTAACTTACTTTCTAAATATATTTAGTGTAATCTACTAGGAAAATTTATTTAAAGCCTGCTGAAAACTAATAGTCTAAATTAAATTAATAGAAACTAAGCTTAGAATGTCTCTTTTTACATTTATCTAATCTTAGCTTTTGATAAAATAAATCTATTTTTTAAGTAAAAAATAATTACATTAAAGTATTCAAATATCTATAGGGAAATTTTTAAGTTAAATTAATATAAAAGATATACAAAAGATATTAGAAGTGACAGTATAAGGAATTCAATTAAAAAGATAATTAATTTAAATTTAATCATTACAAACATAATTAAGTGAGAGCAACTATAATAAATGCTAGCTTTAAAATTTAATTAATATCATGTTACTATAACTTTACATTATTGAGAAAATATTTAAATAGATTCTACTATGATATTATATATACTTCTTTCAGCTATTGATTTAAACATTTTTATCTAAAAGTTATTTAAGAAAAACTTTATGGATGTAATCTATTTAAATTGTATATTTAAAATTTAATAATTTGTTCAAAGAAAATCTAAATAAATTTAAAATAACGAACGCTAAATTTTTAGCTTCTTCATATATATTTTAGAAATTTCAAAATAAATAATAAAACTTTATATTTTATCCCTAAAAGAGATTTTTTATTTTAGAACTTATAATATAAAAATTAAGTGCTTTATACGAAGCTATCTTCTAAAATATGATTCATATTTAATTATGTTCAAATAAAACTTGAATCTTATTAGCGATAAAATTTATAATCCTAAAACTTAATAACTATTAATTATAATTACGATCATTTTTATCTTTTTATCGTATTATTTTTTATTAGTCTCAAGTATAAAAAATGCAGGATTAATATTGTGAAAAGCAAATTTAGTTTTAAAATATTGGTTAATATATTATTACTCTTTGATATTTATTAAAGATTCTCATTTTTGGTTTATATTTTTACTTTTATCTCATTTCTTATATGGAATTTTCTCTAAATTCTTACTGAAATAGAAATTATTATTCCAAAGCTCATATTTTCTTAATTATTTGCTAGTTTAGTATTCTAAATTTTTAAATTTAGATAATACATTTTCAATTTTAAAATTCCAATGAAAGTAATTTCAAGGATTTTCCAGGTGATTGGCTGAAGTATTATCATTATCATAAATAATTATTTCACATATTTCCATCTTTCTTTTTAATACAACTTTAATTAGCAATTTAATATAAAAATGAATAAAATGTTAAGCCTTGAAGGATATTAAGTACGAAGTCATAAACAACTAAGCACCCTAAATAAATAATTAGCATTAAGAAATATTAAAAAATGGTTAGTTTCAAGAAGGATTTTCACCTCCTCAGAGTAAGAGAGAAAACCTGAAGCTCTTTCTTCTACCATATCTTTGCTTTAATTACTTCAACCTTCTTTATTACGAATGGAAACAGATTCATAAAACTAGCATTGGGACTACACAGAAACAAGTTTACTGATTGAAAAACATGAAATAATTATATGCTTAACAGGAAAAGAACACCAATATATCTATGATTGGACAGATTTCACTAAAAAGGAGGAACATAAAATAAGAAATTAATTGAGTGATAAAAAAGTTCATAACCTAAGTAATAATTTAACAAAAGAATGAACAACTTGTTTCAGCAAACGTCCCTGAAGAATAAATGGCAAGAGTATACTAAAATGTCTATGATAATTTATTAGATATGGTGGCCTCAGTTTATTTTAACCACTATCTGGAAAATACTGATTTAATGAGAAAAAGACCATAGAATAAGAAGTGATGCAAATGTTTAGGAATCAAATATGGAGCGAGTGAGGACAAAAAGTGGCCGAATTCATTGTAAATAAAACGAAAATGTATACTTGACCTTCAACAATGAAGAAAGATACTAGCATTTAGTGGATATTCAAAGAATGAGCATTCTAAAGTGTTTTAATTCCTATCTAAGCAAGAAACTAATTAGAATACTTTGACATCCATAACTATCCAGTATATTTCATAATAAACGAATATTAAAACATAAAAGAAGTAATGGAAATAATGAGGTAATATGGAAAACCTAGATAAAGGGTAAAACAAACATACTCAAACACTACAATGCTAACAGGTAACAGTATAGTGTACCTAGATTAAAGGATATAGACGAATCAAAGAGGTTATCAGAAGTAATAGACCTGAACGGAAACAAAATGAGAATACAGTTCCCAGTAAATTTTATTTGATGCTTATGCAAATTGAAAGAGTACACGGACCAACAATGCAGAAGGGTGGAAACAGCAAAAGGAAAAGGAAAAAATTGCATACAAGAGAATTAGAGATGCTTGAAGAAGTTAAATTAATCGTAAAAAAACCAGAATTAAAAGCAAATCAAGCAAATAAGAGGATAATTGAAAAAGGAGAATAAATGATTATAGAGGAATCAAGAGATGAAGAGAAGGAAATAAAACGAGGATAATAGAAAAATAATTAAAGCAATTAAAAAATTAAAAAATAGAAAGATTTTATACTAAAAGAATAAATAAATAAAATTTTTCATAAAAATGGAAATGGAAATATGTAAGGCAGAGGGATAGAGAAATGTTCAACAAAGAATTAAATTAAATAAAAAGCCATCAATTAAATAAAATAAGATATAATATAATATAGAACAAATCAGATAATAGGATAAGATAATTTATGTTAAAAACGCTAAACCCTAACAGAAGAAATAAAAAACAAACAAAATAAAAAAATGAAGTATGTAAGGAAAAGTGTAAATAAAGAAAAGAAGCAAAAAGAAATAGAGCAAGCTCAAGAAGAAAAAGAATAAATTGCGAGATAAAAGTGAAAATTAAGAAGCAAACTGAAGCGAAATTAAATTAGAATTTACTATGCTAAGAAACTTAAAAACAAAAAATGAATAATTACCCAACAAAAATAATAGGAAAAGGCAAAAGAAGAAGAATAGAATAGATAAGAAGAAGGAAAGATATAATAAGTGGAAAAAGATAAAAAGAGGAAAAGAACTAATAATGTAAAGAATATGTAGCAGAGAATGATAGATAAGAAGAAGGAAAGGTGGAGAAGGAAGATGAATAAAAAGAAGAAAGTGGTGAAGAGGAAGCAGAGGGGATGAGTGAAAAAGAAGAATAAGAATAATTCATAAAAATAGGGACATCAAATTTTAGGGGAGTTAGAAGTGCAAAATAAGCACTAGACAAATTCATGACAAAAAAAGTATCCACATAATGGCAATACAAGAGATTTAGATTGAAGAATAAAAAGATATTTGTAATGTAGCAGGATATAAAAACTTAATAAATGTAGGATCAAAAAAAGGTAAAGGAGTAGCATTCTATATTAGAAACTTACATATGTAAGGAGATCAGAGAAATATAGAATGAAGTGAACCAAATTACTCTTTTTGGAGGAATGAGAGTGATGGCCATTAAAATAATGAGAAAATGGCAGTAATAAATGTATATGCACTTGTTGCAAATGAAAATAAATAATATGAGCCGTTCTATAAATTAGTGAATGAATTTAAACTATAAGCAATAGAAAAAGGACTTAATGTAATTATCATAGATGATTGAAATGCCCACATAGAGAAATGATTATCAAAGAAAACAAATTCAGATGGAAAGAGAATGCTACAATTCATGAAACAGAATAATTTAATATGCTAGTCCCAACTGAAATAGGTACTTTTGCTCACTAAAATAATGAATATAAAATAGACTAATTTTTAATTGAAGAGATAATGAGAGGAAAGGTGATAAAAGGTGATTTTTATTAATCATACGTAATAGGGATCATAGATTCAGTATTATATAGGTAAAGATTAGCAAAGAAGTTAGAAAAACATAAAGATAGTAAAAATAAATTATCTACTATTAAAGAAAAAAGAAATCAAAGAAAAATTTTAAAGATTTATACAAGAAAATGTCTACAAAGAAGAAATTGATAACCTGGTACATAGACTTATAAATGATGAAAAAAAGATATAAGAAGGAGTTTAAATGATATGTGGAACAGCTAAACTTAAAACTTTAAGATAAATAAATACTCCTAAACAACAAAATAGTTTAATAAAATTTTCAGAAAATGCAGCAAGAAATTAAAATAAAGGGTAAATAATAACAAAAAAATTAAAATCAAAAAAACAAGAAATATAGAGAATACCAAAGAGTTCGACAAGAATACATTTATTCAAGAAAAAAAGAAACTAACTTAACCTTTTTATGGACAATATAAATAAAGGAAATCTGACAGAAATGTGGAAGAAACTAAAAACCTGTTTAATAGAAAAAATAATTAATGAGTATCCTTATCAAAGAAGATGTTAAAACTTTTAGGATGAATAATAGTAGTTATATGAAATTGGCTATAATGAATACCAACTAAATTCTTAAGAAATAGATAAATTGGGGTAAAAAATATGAAATTTGAGAAAACATTAACTAATTGGCGAAATGAAAAGCAACAGGATCTGATGAAATATAAGTAGGAACATTTTTAAAGGGAAGGAAAAAATGTATAGAACTAACTTTCAAAATGATAGCTAAGATGATTTAAGAGGTAGTAATACCTTAGGAGATGAAATTATAATACATGATATTAATATACAAAAAAGGAGGATAGATGGACCCGATAAACTATATATCAATCTCTTTATTGAATCATGCTTTAAAAATTTTAGACGCATTAATTTTCAAGTAATTGTAAGGATATCTACATAATGATGAAAATTAAAATTAAAATGGTTTCAAAAAAGGTAAATAATGCGCACTATAAATTTTCAATTTAAGAACAGTATAGGAATGATCATAGCTTGTAGAATTAAAAGCTAGGAATTATGATAGACTATAAAAACGAAGATGGATGAACATAAAAAAAATATATGCAGGATGTTTTTTATATGCAGATGACCTAGCCTCAATAAGTAAATAGGAATAATTAGAGAGAATAATAGAAAATTTAACCTCATGGGTAGAAAAGTACACATTGGAAATTACAGATAAAATAAAATGAATGATATTAAAAACAGCGGAAAATTGTAACTGAGAAATTCTGAAAATAACATAGAGATGGGAATTTTAAGGATAGAAAGAGTAAATACCTTTTAGTACCAAGGTCATATAATAGAAGATAACATCAGTTTTGAAAAACACATGGAGAATAGACTAGAAGCAATATAAAAAATGTAAACATGAATACTGGGAAAAATAGCAATGAATAAGATATTAACACCATATAATGCAGGAATAAGTATAAAAACTTTCGTAAGTTCATTTTTCACTTATAGAACAGAAGTGATTCTATAGGCCAAATAATTTATCGAAAATAAGTGATAGAGCAATTAGAAATAATATAGAGAAAAATTTTCGAACAATCATAGATGCCCCTTTTTAAGTGCAAAATGAGATGTTAGAACATGAACCGTAATTTATGAAATTTAAACATTACTTATAACAGAAAACGTTTAAATTAAGAGAAGACTAATAGCTAACTAAGGAAAAACTGTAGACGGATTAATGTTCAACCTAAGTAAAGAAGAAAACTTTATATTTGAATAATATTACACGGCAATAAAATTAGGATTAAAAATTGAGGACAAAGATATATAAATAGATGATGATAATAATAATTAAAATGGGGGAAAAATTAATCGTGCAATTTTAGAATATAAAGTATAGGTAGAAGATAGAGAAAGAATGGAGTAAATGATAACAACAGTACAGTATAGAAAAGATAATTTGATGAATATGTAGTAGGAACACCCAACTATCTGAGATAAAATAAAAATAGAAAAGAAGAAATATGCTACATATTTAGAATAAGAACGAGATGTAATGGGAACCATGATTGCTTAAAAGAAAAACACCTTTTTGTGACAAGTCAATGCCCCTTCTGTAGTGATGCAAGAGAAAATGAAAGGCAAATAATAGAAAAATGTTTAGAATACAAAGAAAAAAGATAAATATGTATTTAAAATCTAAGAGCAATAGAAGTAGATAATTAAAGAATGGAACTATTTGATATAATATGAGATATTGCCAAATTTGAGAAATTCATTAGACCTAAGAAGATTAAAAGAGATCTAAAGTTGAATTTATTGAAAAAGATTATATAAGATATACTAGAAAAAAGAAAAAAATAAAATTGAATGAAAAAAAGAAATAGGAAAATACTATAGAGCAGAAAAAGGATAATTTTTATGATTTATTAAAGCTTGATTAAGAAGAAAATAATTAAAACGAAAATTAGTAAGATATGTAAGAAAAAATAAAGGAAGCTTGATCAAAGATCTAATAAAGTGTATATAGATAGAAGAAAGAAGAACAAAAGATAATGTAGAGGAAAATGATGAAGATATGTAATTAATAAGAGAAGAATTTCTATTACCAGAAGGTTTATTTGAAGAAATGGATATACATTGAAATATGGAAAGAGCTGCGCACCAAAGATGTGCTATGCGCTCTATAATCAAATTTATTTATTTAACAATTTTTATTAAAGAAATATAAGTTTTATAATAATAATAATTATTATTATTCTTATTATTCATATCATTATATTTTTTCTAAAATTTCATCATGATGCTTTAATAATTTAATTGATTTATAAAATTTTATTATTTTTTTATATATTTCTTTCGTTTAATTAAAGATCAAATTTTTTATTTAGTAAAATTATTCCATAATTTTTATTAAGACAAAAATGGAATTTGGCAGGAAATATAAAGCAATTAAATATCAAGAAACTAATTAAGAAAGGCATGAAGGGAAGAAGAAAAATATAAAAAATACAGAATCTTCTTCAATTTAAGGCAAACTATTCCAAAGAGCTTGAGAAAGTAACTTGATAAAAAATTGAGTTGCTTATAAGTATTTTGAAAAAGTGAAATAACCTTTTAACAAGCAGGATCATTTATCATTATATTGAGGAAAAATAGATTAATATTAAAATTCAATTTGCTCTTATTTTTATTTATAAAGAAAACTCAGAAGTATTTCATGGTAATTTGTATAAACTAAAATAGTTGTTTATCTTCTATAACTTTAAAACAATAAAATGAAAAGTAAGCTTAGAATAATTTTAAGCATTTAAATCTTTTATGTATATTAATAAATATATTAACTATATCTTTATTAAAATACACTCCATCAAGTCCAAACAAAGAAGTAAAAATTATGAAGGACTTTTTAAATAAAGATAATATTATATATTACTTTATAAAAAGCTTTCAAAATGCTTAGTACTCAGATTTTAAATTTATTATTCTCTTGCAGAAACTCTAATTTTTTTGGCTTTATAGGTATGATTTAGATATTATATTCTCACTAAAATTAAATTAAATATCTCATCTATATTCATATTAACTTTTGCTTTATTTCTTAAATAAGTAAATCAAAGAATATTTTAAAATAATGTTTTTAATATTTCACTTTAGTGCATTTAGGAAATAAGATGAAATATATTAATAAAACTTGCTATATTAATAACTATAAACTAATTAAATAGATTTGATAATTCAAACTATTACCATAAGTTAAAATTATTACTTATTTAAGCTTTATGGTTATAAATATAAAAAGCCATGCAACTCTTTATTATTTTGACTAATTAATTATTAAGCTTTTATTTAAACAATTCTAAGGATTGCAAAAAAATAGAAATTAGTATATTGGTGAGTTTAGGTTAAACTGTAAAATATTTTAAAACTATCGCTAAATTTAAATTACAATTATTTGCTTTTACTGTGATGGAAAGGATAATTACTAAATCTTCCAAATCCCAACTCAAAGTATTTTTTAAAGAAGAATTTTATAAGTAACATTAATAGAAATAATAATACCAGGCAAATAAATATTTTGTCTAAGCTTTTATTTATTTATCATTTATTTTAATTAAATAAAAGCAAAATATTAGCATTAATTGTGTTTAAGACTAAATTTTTTTAAAATTCTACTTAAGAAACTATTCTATTGACATTATTAACATTTTGCGGTGCTTATGATCTTTAAATGATTATATGCTTTTAAAAGATGTTTATAAAAATTTAGTAGGATAATTAGGAATTTCCTTTTATATTTTTATTTCTCCAAATATTTTTATGATAAATTAAGTTGAGAAAATTTAAATAGTTTTAATTTTAATATTTTTTACAGCAAAATTTCAATATGATCGACTAATTTGTAAAGTTAAGTAAAAAATATCTCCTATTGCGATTTCCTTTTTCTCATTTAAGGAAGAAAGTCATCTTTATTTTTACTATTACAAAATAAAGAGAAAAGATTTAGTTGTTTTCAAATATTTAAGCTTTACTTATGAATTTTCTGTTTATTCTAGTAATAGTAAGTAAATAAAATTAAATGTATACAATTATATTAAAGATTTGAATGTTTAAAAGATATGATGTATATATTATTTTATTTAGTTTATCTTTTGAATGAATAAATAATCTTTTATCATTATAATCTTTATCTTGTTGCTTTTCTTTAACACCTTTTTCTTAACCATTTTTTCTTCTATTTTAAAACATCTTCATTTCATATCAAGCTCAGCAAAATTTTCTGTCTGAAATATTAAAAAAAGTCTTTATAAATTTAATTTTAATCCTTTTAAAGTAAGATTATATCCTCTTAAATATTTACCTTTAGTCTATAATTTAAAGTTTATACTTTCAAATTAATAGCAAACTTATTTTTTTAATTTAACAAACCTATCAAATTATTTATCTATAGTTCTCATATATACATCTTTGAAAAATTAAAAAAGGGTACTTATTATCTTGGTTAAAAGTTCTTAATCTAATACTTTAAAAGTTGAAAGTATTAGCATTCTAATAGACTAAATAGCTTATTCATTTATTTAATTTTGTTTACAATACATAGATTAATCCTTATATATTGTTCTTATATTACAAATAGCCAACTATTACTTTAGCGTACGAAAGTTTATTTTATTTTAAAGTAGAAATATATGATTGGATATTTTTTAAATTTAATTAATTAGTAAGCTTACTATTTTATGCTCAAAGTTAATTATAATGAGGAAATCAATGCCTGAGTGTAATTTAAGTTTCATTGGCGTTGTTTGAATTTTAATTAAATGCTTGCTTCTATGCTGAAAGGCAACTATCTTCCTATTCTGTAAACTTTTATAGATGGATATATTCTTCTGATAATTGAGATATAATAGTTTAGTTATCTGCTTCTTAACTTCTAAAATAATCCATATCAATGAACTCAATTCAAGCTGCATCATATCCAGGTCTTACTTTTACATTAAATCTTTATAATTCCTCGTTCATTTACTTGCAAAAAACTGCTAAAGCCTCAACCATTCTGATCTTTATTTTTTATTCAGATATAAAGCAAGAAATAAAAGACCATAACAAGCATCCAAAAAAGGAGATGCTAATTAATCAAATTCCTTAGCGAATTTATTGGTTTGATTGAAAAGTGTTAGTGATGGTTTATAAAATTCCTATAAGGAACATTAAAATGGATATTAGAAGCAATAGTTTTGAAATTATCTTTTCGCATTAAATAGGTCTGTAAGCCCTGCTAACTACCTTTTATGCTTCCCCTAAAATGCTTTGAATTTCTTCTAGCTTCAGTTTTTCATCAAACAGATCTTAATAAGGATTTAAGTATGAAATTTAGTTATTCTGAATGCACATAATTGAAATAAATTTGAAAGTATTACTTTCTGGAATATAAAGCTCAGTATTAGAAATATCATTACCTTTTATCTTTCCATATGTTGATTTTACATAAATTGGAGGATCCCCCATATCTAGTTATTACTCTTCATGCTACATTTATAATTCTGTAATTTGCATTTTAATAAGTAAGCATATCCTAAGTTAAAGCTCTTTATTTTAGTTTAATGTAATTATATACAAAACCCTTTATTTTAAGTCTCAGGATTATTCAGAAACTGGTTGAAATACCACTAAGGCATTAATAATTTTATCTATAATAATGCAGTTATTAAAATCTCTAACTAACTCCATTTGCTATTAGACTATTTGTTCTCTTTTTTAAGAAAAGTAGTAAAGTAGTAAAGTAGTTTAATGATTTATGACAAACTAACTTTTATTAGAATAGTCTTAACACTTATAAAGTTAAGATACTAGTATAATGAATATTATAAACTTTTTTATATTAAATGTTCTATATCTAAAGTTAAGTTTAGCTTCCATATAATTACAGTGAAAGACAAATTCATTAGTTTATTTCAGAATTATTTCTAGGATAGTTTCATACCTAAAAATAAGCACTTTTTTATAATTTTCTAATTAAGCTTTTACTAATAACTTAATTCTTCTTTATGTATTTTCTATCTGCTTGCAATTTACCAAATTTGTATATACTATGCATCTAATCTAAATTAGTCATACTTCATAGATAAATACATTTATTTAGTACTAAGGCTAATATTTAAGGTTACTAAGTAAAATTAATAATTAGAATTTTGATTAGATTTAAATAAAGTTGCTTTAGAACTCTTTAAATCTTTAGCACTATACTGTAATATCAAAAGCCAATCATATTTGATAATAGATCCTGTAAGAGAATGCTAGTTTATTTCATTAGCCATTGTTAGTAAAATCATTTATAACTAGTAGGCTTTATTTGGTTCATTCCCTTAAAAGTAAATAAATAATGAAGAAAGCATAAAAACAAAGAATATAGAGTCAAAAGTAACTTACAATGACTTATTAACAATCAGTGCTAGCTTATTCTATTAACTTATTAATTTATGAAGAATAAATATCTCAAACTTAATAAGGGACAAAACTCTTAAGCAATCTTATTTTATAATTAAATGGATACTAACTTTCAGATTCATACATTAAATATAATTTATTAAGTTCTAAATGCTTATAAAGAGAAAAGCTAATAACAATAAAGAAGAAAATAGCATTCTTTAAATATAATAATTCTCAAAAGCATTATAGTTATATATGTCCCTTTAGTTTTTATAGTACTAATAATTTTAACTAAGATTGATGAAGCTGTTTATTTTCTAAGATTTATACTATATTTATTTAATAGTTCATAAAGCTATTATACACTTTCGAATTAACAACAAATCTAGCGGACTTACAAAAGTTAATTATATATAAATAACTATTATTATCCCTTACTTAAGCTATAAAGATCTAAAGATATCATTAAATAAAGTAAAATATATATCAGTTTCCAATTACCTAAAAAGGTATAAAAAACAGTTAGAACTTGATCAATAAATTCCATCACATGCAATATTCAACTAAAGCTTAAATAAATAATTATGCTTTTACATTAGCATTTAGAATTTAATACCTCATTAAGATTGTTACACTTATAATAGCGGATTTGCTAAATTAAACTAGAAATAGATAGCTTTGTTTATAATAATTAGCATAATATTAAATAGAGTTTATCTTATTTCAGTATTATTATCCTAATTATTATAGACTTATTATCTTTAATCCAGCGCTTATATCTTGCTATAATTGAAAGGATTTTTAAATTAATGATGTTTATATTAGCTCATAATTACTTAATGATATTAGAATAAGAGCAATTAATGTAACTTTTACAAGCATACAGTATACTTTGTTGTAAAATTAACTGATTGATTTAAGGTAAACTTATAGCTTACTAAATCTCTATAAGTATAAAAGGCTATTAAAATCTAAATAATAAAGTATCCCTAAATTATTTAATTTTCTTATTTGCAGTAAATATTCAAATTAATGAAAGCATTATGCTAAAAGATTTGAACCTAAGTTAATTCTTCTTGAATGTAATATTTAATTTTATAACTAAGGTAAACTATTAAAAGTTAGTTTTTTTCATTTTTTGCTAGAGCTTGGCCAAACTAATTTTTTCTAGATTGGGACTCTACTGTGCTCAGTAGATTCTCTTTATTCCATTTCTGGTACAGTTTTTAGTAAATTACCAACATAAAGTTGACGAGGTCTACCAATTCTGAACAAAGGATCAGACATCATTTCAGTCCACTAAGTAATCCATCCTATTGCTCTTGAAACAGCAAAAATAACTGTGAACATAGACTTAGGAATACCTATTGCATCTAGAACAATACCAGCATAAAAATCAACGTTTGGATATAATTTTCTTTATACGAAATAAGGATCTTTGAGGGCTATTTCCTCAAGCTAAATTGCTAATTGGAAAACAGGATCATTTTTTTTGCCTGTAACTTCCAAAACTTCATGCGCCAGTTCTCTCATTATTTTCGAACGAGGATCAAAGTTTTTGTATACTCTATGACCAAAGCCCATCAATCTAAATGGATCATTCTTATCCTTTGCTTTTTGTATGTATTTTGGAATGTTTTCAGGGGATCCAATTTCTTAGAGCATATCTAAAGCCGCTTCATTTGCACCACCGTGTGCTGGTCCCCATAAAGAAGCTATTCCCGCTGCTATGCAAGCATAAGGATTTGCCAATGAAGAACCTGCAATTCTAACAGTACTTGTTGAAGCATTTTACTCGTGATCAGCATGTAATAGAAGAATTAAGTCCATTGCCTTGATTATTGTTGGATGAACATCAAAATCTTTACTCATGGGGTCAGAAAACATCATATACAAAAAATTTTATGCAAAAGAAAATTCTCTTTTAGGCTGAACAAAAGGTAATCCAATAGATCTTCTATATGCATATGCTGCTAATGTTGGCATTTTTGCAATAATTCTAATAACAGTTTATTATCTCCAAGAATGATCTCTAAGATTATTTGGCTCAGCTTCCATAAAAGCTGAAAGAGCACCAACTACTCCTGTCATAATAGCCATAGGATGGGCATCTTCTTGAAATCCTTCATAAAATCTAATTAAATTTTAGTGAACAAGCATTTCATCATTTACCCAATCTTCAAATTTAGCCAACTCTTCTTTATCTGGCAATTCTCCATTTAATAATAGATAGCAGACTTCAAGATGACAGCATTTTTGAGCTAAATCTTCAATTGCATATCCTCTATACCATAATTATCCTTTATTACCATCAATATAAGTGATTTTACTTGCACAACTCGCAGTATTTACGAATCCAGGGTCATATGTGAACATTTCAGCCTTTGTTGATAGATTTCGGATATCAAGCATTGGATTACCTAAACTATCATTTAAAATTGGAATTTCTACTTTTTTTCCTCCAGGTAAAGACAGAATAGCTACTTCCTCTTAAATCACTTCTGGAGTATTAGGAATCAGAGATTTCTGCTCTGACTTGTAGAAAGCTAGCTTTTACACAGCTGTCATTGAACTTTTATGAGTTATTTAAGGAAAATCCACTGGAGCTTGTCCTTGCTACTCCATTTTTAAATTATATTTTCTCCCACTCTTACTGGTTAAATAAGCATCATTTATATAGAAATAATTTAATTACTTAAGATATTTTAGTTCCTTTACTTGACTTATATTCAGATGTCTATAAATAAACCCAGTAATGAATAATATTTTTTCTTTTAGATTTTCGCTATTTACGATAGCTTCCTATAAAAGCTCTTTAATATAAATTAATTACATCTAATAAGTTTCTAGTACTAAGTATGATCTCTGTATCTAGTCTTATAAATAAATTTAAGTATTTTAACTATATTTAGAATTATCCTTTTATTAGTCTATGCTTTTCTTTATTTATTGTCCAAATATACTTTTCATTGCTGTAGCATTCCTCCAATTTTTTTGTTTTAGAAATAATATATTTTATAGGCATTACCCTTTAACCTCTCTTTCCGTTTAGTTTTAAATTTGTCTAAAAGTCACATTTAAATGACTTCTAAAAGAAGATGCTATTAATTTAGAGAAAACTTATAGCTTTTGGATGATGCTTTACTGTATTAAGTCTACTTTATTATAATTGAGGGTCAAAATGATTTATATTAGGTAGTTTCTCTAGCTTTATTTATATGTTAAATATATAAAAGCAATATTTTAACTCTCCACAAACTATATCAATAACTTAGTCAATTCCTTTGATTTGTAAATAACCAGTCATTTTATTAAGTTACTATGAAGTATCTTCTAAGAACAGATTTAAGTTTATTATGCCTGCTTATACCTCCTTTCACTAGATATTAAATTATCCAGATAGAACTTAGGTTTAGAAATTAGGAAAATAATGGATTTATTTGAATGATGTTTTGAATAAAGAATCTTAGTATAAAATGCTTTAACTTACTTTCTAAATATATTTAGTGTAATCTACTAGGAAAATTTATTTAAAGCCTGCTGAAAACTAATAGTCTAAATTAAATTAATAGAAACTAAGCTTAGAATGTCTCTTTTTACATTTATCTAATCTTAGCTTTTGATAAAATAAATCTATTTTTTAAGTAAAAAATAATTACATTAAAGTGTTCAAATATCTATAGGGAAATTTTTAAGTTAAATTAATATAAAAGATATACAAAAGATATTAGAAGTGACAGTATAAGGAATTCAATTAAAAAGATAATTAATTTAAATTTAATCATTACAAACATAATTAAGAGAGAGCAACTATAATAAATGCTAGCTTTAAAATTTAATTAATATCATGTTACTATAACTTTACATTATTGAGAAAATATTTAAATAGATTCTACTATGATATTATATATACTTCTTTCAGCTATTGATTTAAACATTTTTATCTAAAAGTTATTTAAGAAAAATAAACTTTATGGATGTAATCTATTTAAATTGTATATTTAAAATTTAATAATTTGTTCAAAGAAAATCTAAATAAATTTAAAATAACGAACGCTAAATTTTTAGCTTCTTCATATATATTTTAGAAATTTCAAAATAAAAATAATAAAACTTTATATTTTATCCCTAAAAGAGATTTTTTATTTTAGAGTTTATAATATAAAAATTAAGTGCTTTATACGAAGCTATCTTCTAAAATATGATTCATATTTAATTA
The DNA here is from genome assembly GCA_946699065.1 of Loxodes magnus. Classification (NCBI taxonomy): domain Eukaryota; phylum Ciliophora; class Karyorelictea; order Loxodida; family Loxodidae; genus Loxodes; species Loxodes magnus. Next base: position 1,378,813 of record CAMPDV010000005.1, on the reverse strand, counting down.
TGTTCAAATAAAACTTGAATCTTATTAGCGATAAAATTTATAATCCTAAAACTTAATAACTATTAATTATAATTACGATCATTTTTATCTTTTTATCGTATTATTTTTTATTAGTCTCAAGTATAAAAAATGCAGGATTAATATTGTGAAAAGCAAATTTAGTTTTAAAATATTGGTTAATATATTATTGCTCTTTGATATTTACTAAAGATTCTCATTTTTGGTTTATATTTTTACTTTTATCTCATTTCTTATATGGAATTTTCTCTAAATTCTTACTGAAATAGAAATTATTATTCCAAAGCTCATATTTTCTTAATTATTTGCTAGTTTAGTATTCTAAATTTTTAAATTTAGATAATACATTTTCAATTTTAAAATTCCAATGAAAGTAATTTCAAGGATTTTCCAGGTGATTGGCTGAAGTATTATCATTATCATAAATAATTATTTCACATATTTCCATCTTTCTTTTTAATACAACTTTAATTAGCAATTTAATATAAAAATGAATAAAATGTTAAGCCTTGAAGGATATTAAGTACGAAGTCATAAACAACTAAGCACCCTAAATAAATAATTAGCATTAAGAAATATTAAAAAATGGTTAGTTTCAAGAAGGATTTTCACCTCCTCAGAGTAAGAGAGAAAACCTGAAGCTCTTTCTTCTACCATATCTTTGCTTTAATTACTTCAACCTTCTTTATTACGAATGGAAACAGATTCATAAAACTAGCATTGGGACTACACAGAAACAAGTTTACTGATTGAAAAACATGAAATAATTATATGCTTAACAGGAAAAGAACACCAATATATCTATGATTGGACAGATTTCACTAAAAAGGAGGAACATAAAATAAGAAATTAATTGAGTGATAAAAAAGTTCATAACCTAAGTAATAATTTAACAAAAGAATGAACAACTTGTTTCAGCAAACGTCCCTGAAGAATAAATGGCAAGAGTATACTAAAATGTCTATGACAATTTATTAGATATGGTGGCCTCAGTTTATTTTAACCACTATCTGGAAAATACTGATTTAATGAGAAAAAGACCATAGAATAAGAAGTGATGCAAATGTTTAGGAATCAAATATGGAGCGAGTGAGGACAAAAAGTGGCCGAATTCATTGTAAATAAAACGAAAATGTATACTTGACCTTCAACAATGAAGAAAGATACTAGCATTTAGTGGATATTCAAAGAATGAGCATTCTAAAGTGTTTTAATTCCTATCTAAGCAAGAAACTAATTAGAATACTTTGACATCCATAACTATCCAGTATATTTCATAATAAACGAATATTAAAACATAAAAGAAGTAATGGAAATAATGAGGTAATATGGAAAACCTAGATAAAGGGTAAAACAAACATACTCAAACACTACAATGCTAACAGGTAGCAGTATAGTGTACCTAGATTAAAGGATATAGACGAATCAAAGAGGTTATCAGAAGTAATAGACCTGAACGGAAACAAAATGAGAATACAGTTCCCAGTAAATTTTATTTGATGCTTATGCAAATTGAAAGAGTACACGGACCAACAATGCAGAAGGGTGGAAACAGCAAAAGGAAAAGGAAAAAATTGCATACAAGAGAATTAGAGATGCTTGAAGAAGAAGTTAAATTAATCGTAAAAAAACCAGAATTAAAAGCAAATCAAGCAAATAAGAGGATAATTGAAAAAGGAGAATAAATGATTATAGAGGAATCAAGAGATGAAGAGAAGGAAATAAAACGAGGATAATAGAAAAATAATTAAAGCAATTAAAAAATTAAAAAATAGAAAGATTTTATACTAAAAGAATAAATAAATAAAATTTTCATAAAAATGGAAATGGAAATATGTAAGGCAGAGGGATAGAGAAATGTTCAATAAAGAATTAAATTAAATAAAAAGCCATCAATTAAATAAAATAAGATATAATATAGAAAAAATCAGATAATAGGATAAGATAATTTATGTTAAAAACGCTAAACCCTAACAGAAGAAATAAAAAACAAACAAAATAAAAAAATGAAGTATGTAAGGAAAAGTGTAAATAAAGAAAAGAAGCAAAAAGAAATAGAGTAAGCTCAAGAAGAAAAAGAATAAATTGCGAGATAAAAGTGAAAATTAAGAAGCAAACTGAAGCGAAATTAAATTAGAATTTACTATGCTAAGAAACTTAAAAACAAAAAATGAATAATTACCCAACAAAAATAATAGGAAAAGGCAAAAGAAGAAGAATAGAATAGATAAGAAGAAGGAAAGATATAATAAGTGGAAAAAGATAAAAAGAGGAAAAGAACTAATAATGTAAAGAATATGTAGCAGAGAATGATAGATAAGAAGAAGGAAAGGTGGAGAAGGAAGATGAATAAAAAGAAGAAAGTGGTGAAGAGGAAGCAGAGGGGATGAGTGAAAAAGAAGAATAAGAATAATTCATAAAAATAGGGACATCAAATTTTAGGGGAGTTAGAAGTGCAAAATAAGCACTAGACAAATTCATGACAAAAAAAGTATCCACATAATGGCAATACAAGAGATTTAGATTGAAGAATAAAAAGATATTTGTAATGTAGCAGGATATAAAAACTTAATAAATGTAGGATCAAAAAAAGGTAAAGGAGTAGCATTCTATATTAGAAACTTACATATGTAAGGAGATCAGAGAAATATAGAATGAAGTGAACCAAATGACTCTTTTTGGAGGAATGAGAGTGATGGCCATTAAAATAATGAGAAAAATGGCAGTAATAAATGTATATGCACTTGTTGCAAATGAAAATAAATAATATGAGCCGTTCTATAAATTAGTGAATGAATTTAAACTATAAGCAATAGAAAAAGGACTTAATGTAATTATCATAGATGATTGAAATGCCCACATAGAGAAATGATTATCAAAGAAAACAAATTCAGATGGAAAGAGAATGCTACAATTCATGAAACAGAATAATTTAATATGCTAGTCCCAACTGAAATAGGTACTTTTGCTCACTAAAATAATGAATATAAAATAGACTAATTTTTAATTGAAGAGATAATGAGAGGAAAGGTGATAAAAGGTGATTTTTATTAATCATACGTAATAGGGATCATAGATTCAGTATTATATAGGTAAAGATTAGCAAAGAAGTTAGAAAAACATAAAGATAGTAAAAATAAATTATCTACTATTAAAGAAAAAAGAAATAAAAGAAAAATTTTAAAGATTTATACAAGAAAATGTCTACAAAGAAGAAATTGATAACCTGGTACATAGACTTATAAATGATGAAAAAAAGATATAAGAAGGAGTTTAAATGATATGTGGAACAGCTAAACTTAAAACTTTAAGATAAATAAATACTCCTAAACAACAAAATAGTTTAATAAAATTTTCAGAAAATGCAGCAAGAAATTAAAATAAAGGGTAAATAATAACAAAAAAATTAAAATTAAAAAAACAAGAAATATAGAGAATACCAAAGAGTTCGACAAGAATACATTTATTCAAGAAAAAAAGAAACTAACTTAACCTTTTTATGGACAATATAAATAAAGGAAATCTGACAGAAATGTGGAAGAAACTAAAAACCTGTTTAATAGAAAAAATAATTAATGAGTATCCTTATCAAAGAAGATGTTAAAACTTTTAGGATGAATAATAGTAGTTATATGAAATTGGCGATAATACATTACAAACTAAATTCTTAAGAAATAGATAAATTGGGGTAAAAAATATGAAATTTGAGAAAACATTAACTAATTGGCGAAATGAAAAGCAACAGGATCTGATGAAATATAAGTAGGAACATTTTTAAAGGGAAGGAAAAAATGTATAGAACTAACTTTCAAAATGATAGCTAAGATGATTTAAGAGGTAGTAATACCTTAGGAGATGAAATTATAATACATGATATTAATATACAAAAAAGGAGGATAGATGAACCCGATAAACTATAGATCAATCTCTTTATTGAATCATGCTTTAAAAATTTTAGACGCATTAATTTTCAAGTAATTGTAAGGATATCTACATAATGATGAAAATTAAAATTAAAATGGTTTCAAAAAAGGTAAATAATGTGCACTATAAATTTTCAATTTAAGAACAGTATAGGAATGATCATAGCTTGTAGAATTAAAAGCTAGGAATTATGATAGACTATAAAAACGAAGATGGATGAACATAAAAAAAATATATGCAGGATGTATTTTATATGCAGATGACCTAGCCTCAATAAGTAAATGGGAATAATTAGAGAGAATAATAGAAAATTTAACCTCATGGGTAGAAAAGTACACATTGGAAATTGCAGATAAAATAAAATGAATGATATTAAAAACAGCGGAAAATAGTAACTGAGCAAATTCTGAAAATAACATAGAGATGGGAATTTTAAGGATAGAAAGAGTAAATACCTTTTAGTACCAAGGTCATATAATAGAAGATAACATCAGTTTTGAAAAACACATGGAGAATAGACTAGAAGCAATATAAAAAATGTAAACATGAATACTGGGAAAAATAACAATGAATAAGATATTAACACCATATAATGCAGGAATAAGTATAAAAACTTTCGTAAGTTCATTTTTCACTTATAGAACAGAAGTGATTCTATAGGCCAAATAATTTATCGAAAATAAGTGATAGAGCAATTAGAAATAATATAGAGAAAATCTTTCGAACAATCATAGATGCCCCTTTTTAAGTGCAAAATGAGATGTTAGAACATGAACTGTAATTTATGAAATTTAAACATTACTTATAACAGAAAACGTTTAAATTAAGAGAAGACTAATAGCTAACTAAGGAAAAACTGTAGACGGATTAATGTTCAACCTAAGTAAAGAAGAAAACTTTATATTTGAATAATATTACACGGCAATAAAATTAGGATTAAAAATTGAGGACAAAGATATATAAATAGATGATGATAATAATAATTAAAATGGGGGAAAAATTAATCGTGCAATTTTAGAATATAAAGTATAGGTAGAAGATAGAGAAAGAATGGAGTAAATGATAACAACAGTACAGTATAGAAAAGATAATTTGATGAATATGTAGTAGGAACACCCAACTATCTGAGATAAAATAAAAATAGAAAAGAAGAAATATGCTACATATTTAGAATAAGAACGAGATGTAATGGGAACCATGATTGCTTAAAAGAAAAACACCTTTTTGTGACAAGTCAATGCCCCTTCTGTAGTGATGCAAGAGAAAATGAAAGGCAAATAATAGAAAAATGTTTAGAATACAAAGAAAAAAGATAAATATGTATTTAAAATCTAAGAGCAATAGAAGTAGATAATTAAAGAATGGAACTATTTGATATAATATGAGATATTGCCAAATTTGAGAAATTCATTAGACCTAAGAAGATTAAAAGAGATCTAAAGTTGAATTTATTGAAAAAGATTATATAAGATATACTAGAAAAAAGAAAAAAATAAAATTGAATTAAAAAAAGAAATAGGAAAATACTATAGAGCAGAAAAAGGATAATTTTTATGATTTATTAAAGCTTGATTAAGAAGAAAATAATTAAAACGAAAATTAGTAAGATATGCAAAAAAATAAAGGAAGCCTGCATCAAAGATCTAATAAAGTGTATATAGATAGAAGACAGAAGAACAAAAGATAATGTAGAGGAAAATGATGAAGATATGTAATTAATAAGAGAAGAATTTCTATTAACAGAAGGCATATTTGAAGAAATGAACATATATTGAAATATGGAAAGAGCTGCACACCAAAGATGTGCTATGCGCTTATAATCAAATTTATTTATTTAACAATTTTTATTAAAGAAATCTAAGTTTTATAATAATAATAATTATTATTATTATTCATATCATAATAATTTTTTCTAAAATTTCATCATGATGCTTTAATAATTTAATTGATTTATAAGATTTTATTATTTTTTTATATATTTCTTTCGTTTAATTAAAGATCAAATTTTTTATTTAGTAAAATTATTCCATAATTTTTATTAAGACAAAAATGGAATTTGGCAGGAAATATAAAGCAATTAAAAATCAAGAAACTAATTAAGAAAGGCACGAAGGGAAGAAGAAAAATATAAAAAATACAGAATCTTCTTCAATTTAAGGCAAACTATTCCAAAGAGCTTGAGAAAGTAACTTGATAAAAAATTGAGTTGCTTATAAGTATTTTGAAAAAGTGAAATAACCTTTTAACAAGCAGAATATGATAATATTCCATCTTTCAAAGAGATCAAGATAATAATTTTGCACATAAAGATTTGAATTTAGAAATTTTAAATTTGAAAAAAAAATTAAAAATAAAGTTAGTAAAAGTAGAACAATTTGATCATTAACTATAATCCATCTTACTTGGGGAAGTACATTGATAATTTTTTAATCTAAGAAAGATATCGCCTAAATATTTGGAAACGTTTTAAAAAAATTAAAGTTCGGAAATAACAAAAGAGTTACAAATTTTATAATGCAATAGAAAAAATTATATAATTTGATTAAAAAGAACTATTAATGTAAATCACGAAAACATTTTATCAAATTCTTATTAAATAAAAATAATAAAGAAACAGTAAAACTTAAAACATTAAGAAATCTTACTATATTATACATTTAAAAAATATTTTACAATAATTAAAATTTGAGAATAAAATAAATCTTTCTATTAAGAGAGATGGTAATTATTTTTTTAGCAAAACCCTTGCAGAATCCAAACTCATTAAAAACCTGTCGCCAGGACTGGTTGAAGATTCAGAAATGGTAAACTTTAATAAAACTTTTAGTTGATAATCTATCAATCAAATTAAAATGTTTGCAGTGCCACAACGTCACTGTTTACATAAAATTTTTAAATTAAAACTTTTCAGTTTTATCGAACTTTGAACTTGTGATGCAAGTTCCTAATTTTCTGTTTAGCTTGTCAGGATATATTTCTTCAATCTAGTATGTCTAGATTTCCTTTCCGTCAATAAACCTCAGCAATCTGTCTAAATCCGAGCAAGTTTTATCATATTATTCTTTTCTTTATTTGTTTTTCATATTTATTCCTTCAGTTTTTGAAAAGCAGAATATTTTCATAGCAGATGTGATTTGCATTTATAATAGTAGCATTAAATTGTTTTGTATTTTTTGAATTTTTATTACATATTTGATTAATTTTCAAATTAGCCATTTCGAAATTCTTCGATTAAAAAGTTATAGCTTAAATAAAAATTTTTCCTTTTTTAAGAATTATTTAAGAATTTTTTTTAAATTTCTAATAAAAAAATAATAGAATTTATTTATTGGTAACTTTAAAAAGTATATTGTCCTTATATTAAATTGCTTTTAATAAAAAAATGTAAATAAACCATTATTTATATAAAAAACCAATTAAAGATTAAATTAATTATTATTTTTGTTTTAAAAATGTTAAAAGTTCAACTCAAAGTAAAAATAAGAGGCCTACAAGTATACTACTTGAAATGTTTATCCCTATCTATACGTATATATTTGAATTTTTTTTAAATTATAAATGAAATAAGTAAAATGGCTTCTAAGAAATAACAGAACTTTGAACAAAACATTTAAATAGGAAAATTCTCTAAAAAATAAAAAAGCGAAATAATTACAATGAGTGAAAGTGAGAAATATGATTGATATGACAAACATTAACCACTTGGAAATCCAGAACTAAAAAATCTTCCGACACAAACTCAAATAGAAATATTATCTAAGTCATTAAAAGAGTTTATGTTTAAAAATAGATACCTCACTGATAAAGTAGAAAAATTAGAAAAACTAATAACGTCTTTACTTGAGAAACAATATTAATAATCATAAGAAATAGAAAAAAAACTGGAACAAAGAATTCTTTAAATTTAATAATAAATTCAGGTTACGCCATTTTCGTTTTAACAGAATTAATCAGATCCTACGGAAATAGAAAATGAAGCCTCAAATTAAAATAAACAGTAAACGTTTATTTAATATAAGTAGTAAATTTAAATTAAATAAGTGTTACAGGAATAATAGTTTAAAAGAAGAATAAAATGTTACATGTGCAATAAATAACACCAATGAAAATACTGCTACTAACTAAGCGAAATTTAAAGAAAGAATAAATAAGATATTTTTAGAAAACTATTTAGGATATATCCAACATAAAGCGGAAAAATTTATAGAGAAAATTCTTTAATTCAAATCTTAATCCTTGGAGAAATAATTAGGAACGCTACATGCAAGATGAAAACTATTCAGAATATTAAAGGATGGTGCGCTAATGAAGTGCTACACCGCCTAACTAAGCCTAGTAGAAATTCAAGACAAACTAATGGAGACAAGCTGATAGAATAGGTCAGATGGCTGACTACTAAGGCTTTAACAAAGCTTTTTAACTTTAACCTTTTATGAAGTTACTTCTTTTAGTGATTTTTTCAAAATTTCTAATTCATCCTTTAGCTTTCCTCAGTTTTATACTGAACTTTTCTCTTGTATTTTTTAATCTCCGATTCTTGTTAAAGATCTTTAAAAATCAGTAATCATCCCCTCAATATCCTCAAATTTTATAATTATATCCTCCGCGATATAAAAGGATTTCTAAGAATGTTCCTAATTCATTTCTTCTTGATTTATTTTTATTTCTTCAATTTTTTTTTGCAAAAATACAATCTGCCTTTTTATTTTTTTTAATAAATGCAAAAATCAGAATTTAAATATAAATTATTTTATAAAATCATCATTTTCTTATATAAATTATTAATTAAGTAATTTATAATATAATCTAAAAGATTTTCTTAAAGAATTTATTTTTATAATAATATTATATCTTTACTTTTATAAAACTTTCATTTCCTCATTTTTTTAAATTAATATTGTAAATTATTTGATATTCAACATGTTTTTACACAATTTAACTCTACATCAGCTTAAAAAGATTACTTGGTTGTAGTGTGGAATAATAATATGTTTGGTGTATGAAAAATAAATTTAAATATTTCATAGTGATATTTATCAAGCTTTAATTTTTATTTAATCTTTTTTTATATTATTAGATAATATATTCTGTTATAGCGATTAATAAAAAGATTGAATTAAAATCTGAAATGTATTAATTTTTACTTTCTATAATAAAATTAGTATTAAACTTTTATTTTTCTATTTAAAGTAATTTTAAGAAAATATAAATTCAGTGCTTGTTTTCTTTCTAATCTCTAAATGGATCTAGACTTCCTGCTCTCTTATTTTGACTAGTTTATGCATATCTATTCCTCTCTTCTATTGATAACCTTCCCTGATTGCTCTCTCTAGATTTATTCTGTTTTAGCATCGTTTTAGGTCTTAGAGGTAATCTTTTATGCTAAGGAGTTTGCTGAGACTGAGTGTTCGATTCAACTTATATACTGTTTGTTGATATCATACAAGAAAAAATTTGCTTAGGTTGGATTCCTTTAGTCAAGTTAGTTAAAGAGTTAGTTTTTTAAGTTTATCCAGTTATCTATGAAAGGGAATTCCTTTCAATACTATTAATATTAAAATTTTATTAAGGATTATCTAGAAATTCTGTAAGAGCTGCTAGAGTATTATTGTATTTTCTTTCAAATTAGGAAAATTTTTCAGCAGATATAGTGAATAAAATCTAATTTTAAGAATTTTATTTTTTTATATTATTCAAAGAATAAACTTTACGGACTGTGCTACTTGAACTTGTTTACTTTTATTCAATTTAATTTTGTGAATCTTTTAAATCTTTTTGTTTATTTATCGTTATATTCTCTTACCCTTCCAAACTTGTAGGTGCTGTCATTACTAATTTCATAAGTTCTTTATAGAGAGACTCGAAAATTTTCTTAGTTTATTTAATAAAGAGAAACTCATTTTTATTAGTAATGAAATTATTCTCTAGTTCATTCTATTCGAATATTTAATAGTTGTCTAATTAGTTTTAACTTTAACTCTTTTCATGCTATTGACGGGCAGTCTCGCTTTTGAATGGAATATCTACAGTATTTACTACAGTAAAAGGACTTTCAGTTGTTTTTTCATTTAAGCTGTTATTCCTTTTTATACGGTCCTATAAACTGTTCATTTACTTCTATAATATATCCCTTTTACCTTCCGTAATAGCCATTTTCTTGAATACCTACTGTTTTTCATTTTCTAAAGCGTATATTTTAGTTTTTAACTATTCTACATCGATTTAGAATTCTTTGTTAGTTTAATGAAGTTCTTAGTTAGTCTTTTGAAGTCAATTTAGCTTTTCGTTTAGACTTTAAACTTCTTTTTGAAGTTCATTGTTTTCTTCTTCTCTCTACTTAGCTTTGGGGTCTTCTTAACAGCGTGCCGATAACGTTTTGTTGTCCTCTTTAAGTTACTTAATCTAATCAGTATAAAATTCTCTTTGACGATGCATTTCTTGGCTATGCTTATTTATTTTAACTTCCAAATCATGCTACTACTACTAAATCTTCAATTACATCTCTTAATTTTACTATTTGCATGCTAGAAGCTCTTATTCAGAACTATCTAAATCCTTTGTTTTCTACTACATTAAACTTTCAAGTTCACTAACTTTGATTCTCAGAATAGAGGATTAATCTTCAGAAAAAGTGAGAGTAGTTAATCTGATTCTATTATTTTCCTGCTTTAAGCTTGCTATTGTACTTTCTAACTGTAGCTTTTCATATAAATACTCTTGGTTTATTTCTTAAAGTCTGTAAATCTCTGCTCTAAAGTTATCATTGAGAGTCCTCAAAACTTTTAATTCTTCTTCTTTTTTAGCTATTTCTTAGAAGCTTGATTCAAGACAGTCGTCTGATATTTCTAAATCAATAACGTTTTACTTTTTGCTTACTGGGCTTTTATTAAGTCAGCTGTTCTATTATTATGACTAAGTCATTTTAACTTCTTTAGATTTCTCAATTACATCTTGCTTAAGCTGTTCAATCACGTTTTCTTTTAACCCAAGTTGCAAATCTTTTTCGTATAATTAAGAATTCAACTGCTAAATTTCCTTTTCTTTACTTTAAATTTACTCAAGCTAAATATTAATTTTCTCTATTAGCTTTTCATTTTCTTGCTATTACATTATCAAAACTTAAGATTGCTCCTCAAGATTTTTTTCCAATGTATCTTTTTCATCCTATTCATTCTAAAGCGCCTCAGAATATTCATTTAGGTCTTTTTCAACGTTAAAAATAAGATCATAGAGTTCTTCCTTAGATAGCTAGACTAATATTTCTCTTTTAAGTTTTATTTCTTTCTTCTTCTGTAGGAACTTTAAAAATCGGTTTTACATTAATTATAGTGATTTAAAATAAATGCTAAATATACTAAAACTATCACTATTTAGTCTTTCTTATTTATATATTTCTATACATTTCCCTTAAGTTCATTATTATAGCTTAAGTATTAAATACCTTGCTATAAATTATATATCTTATATGTGCATAAATAGGTAAGTATATGGTAGTTGTTTTAAATATAAGGGGTAGTAGAGTTGTATCATCTATAATGCATTACTTTCTTATTTATCATATCTTATCTAAAAGTTAAGCTAAGATAGCTACTTATAACTCTTTATTTCCCTTCATTATGACAATAAACTAGTTTCCAAATATTAGATAAATAGAAAAGCTATTGAAGTAATTAAGGGAATACTAGGCTAAATAGCTTACAAATAGGAAATTCTTTACTTAATTAAAATGAATATCTGATAAATATAAACTAGTATATGATTATTCAATTCAAATGACACTATCATAGAATTATAGAAGCAAAGCTGTCTATATTTATTAAGACGCTCTGGTATTAGGAGTTATTGTAGACTACTTTATGAATAATTATTAAATTATTAAAATATGCCCCCTTAATTATAAGTGGCTTACTTCTTATACTTATTTGAATATTACATCCAGATAATTTTGAAATACCTATTATAGAGTATAATATATTAAATAACTAGATTTTACTCTATGAAATATAGTAATATCTAAGTTCTCTTATAAAAGAGTTTATTTAAATAGGAGCTATTGATTATTATCAGTATAGTAATATTTTTAAAAGTCATTCTAATCTAGAATGCTTAATATGGCTGCTTTATAGTTTCCTTTCTATATTTTTATCTTAGATTTATATATTCAGATTAAAAATAAAAATTACTAGTTAATTATTTAATCAAGTAACTCTTTAATAATAGTAGTTATTTATGAGAAAATAAATCTAAAAAGAAAACTCAAAATAAGTAAGAGCCAGAGTAGATAATTTAAAATAAAGCATTTTTAAAAGACTTATAATTCATTTATGTAAGAATGAAGGCTAAATAATAGCTAAGCTTATTTAATTTAGCTTATGCATCTAACTTCTCTAAATTGCCTTTTTTTCTTTTAATCTCTATATTAAAATATTATATTATAATATTTTAGATTTAAGTGAAAATGTCTCTTGAACGCTGCTGAGTATAATAATGCTTACAAAAATAAACAAAAAGTAAGGAGAATTTGCATATATGGGAACTAATACATTTCCTCAGCATTTTTTAGTTCAATGATATAAGAAAATTTCAATTATTTAAGTATTGAAAGTAAAATAAAATGAATACCCCCATTCTCTTTATTAATGATTATCTAAATTTAAGAAACTGCTAGATAAATTTTATATTTTACTTTGGTAATTAAGAATACTAAATTAAAACAAGAAAGTTTAAAGGGCTAAAAGCGGAATAAGGAACTAAATTAAGAGAAAAGAAATCTTAATACTTAATTTATTAAATAAACTAGAAAGAAAATTATATCAAAGAAGGTATAAAAAGCTGGTAAATTCTATTTAATTTAGAATATTTAAGTTTATAACTATTTAGTTTAATAAGAAATCAATAAATGGAAACTTTGATCAGTTTTGGAGTATAATCTAGCTATTTTATTTTGAATATTTTTGACTAATAAATATTAATTATATTTAAGTTTAAAAGTATTCATTTGCTTTATTTAACGGAGTTAATTTTAAAAGCTATAGGAGTTTATTTTAAAAACAACATATGGCTTAAAATTGTAAATTGATGCAAAAAGTACAATTATATGCTATTTATAGTATAAAATTCGTTTTTAACATAGATGTAATATGAATTTTGAAAAACTTAAAAGTGAATATTAAAATTAGTAGACTAAAAAAGAAAGAAAATTATCATAAATTTGAAGCAAAAAATATTTTAAATATGTTTGTCTTTCATAAGATGATAATGATATAAAACAGAGGAATGATAATTATTATATATTGTCAAGTAACTATAACTTAAGCTGTTAAAAAATATTTTTAATTATTTATATCTAAGTTGCTACTTAAATAAACATTGCTTATAAATAAAGTGATTTAGTCTAATAATCTATCTAATAGTATTTACCTACTATTAACTAAAACATTTCTCAAATTTTAAATCTTAATTACCATAGTAGCTTTACGATTAATTTATAGTTACCAAATTTCATTATTATCTTAAATTCTGAAAAAAATAGAAGCTAAACTGAGGTATTTCGATAACTAACGTTGAACTGAAGAAAAATATCAATTTAATGCTTTTTTAACTTAATGTTGGCCACTTAATTTTAAGTATATTATCATGAATGGAACAGAACATACTTATATCAATTATATTTATATACTAAGAAAGAAAAGATTTAGCTTATAAGCTTCTCACAATCTTACTATTAGTTGATAGACTGCTATAATATTAAAAAATAGATAGTTTTAAGAATAAATTACCTGATTTCTTTACTCTTAATATAGATTAGCTCTTCTAAGAAAATATAAGAAATTATCATAATAAAATAATAAATAAAAAGTGCTATATTAAGACTAATGAACTTAAACATGTAAAACCTAGTTTAAAACTTAAAATTCTAGAAATAATTTTAAAATTGTAAAGATCCTTAAAATGTTAATTCAACAAAGAAGAAAAGCAATCTACAGTTACATGATTTACCTCTAATTATTTATAACTTATTTCTAAGCTGTAATTGAAGGATGAAGAATATAGATTAATTATATAAGATAAAGTGAATTAGAATAGAAGATATACTCATCTTAATGATTAAAACTTTGAATTAATAAGCATAAGTTTACTTCATTTCTTTGGTGATCCAGTTGCTTCTATTTCGTCGATTTTACCAAATTTAGGTTCATCTTGAGTCTTTGCTTTTGTTTCTACTTTCGCTGAGGCACGTGCTTCGAGTTTCTTTTGAGTAAAGACACCACAATATGATCCTAATATCATACAAACTAGAAAAACTATAAGATGTGGTGTATTGAAAAAGTCAATTAGAGCTGGCCCTGGACAAAATCCTGCAAATCCCCATCCAATACCAAAAATAGCATTACCTATTAGCATAGGTATTTCAAGTTCTGTCTTTTTAGGAATTCCAAAATTTTCAGCCCAAACTGGAACTTTCTTAATTTTTAATATATAATGAAAAGTAAACACGTTTATAAATACGGCTCCTCCCATCACAAAGCCTAGACTTGGATCCCATCCATCACGAAGAGTTAAAAATCCTAAAACTTTTCATTATCTGCACATTCCTGATATTACTAATCCAAATCCAAAAATACATCCAAATAGAAACTAGCATATGAGTAGTTTTATCTTTGATCTTTCTATTATAAAATCTACGACTACTCCTGCTAATACAACACATCATATAACAAGACCCCCAATATTCCATCAATCTTCTCCTCAATATTTGCCATTTTTTAAAATATCGGCATGCCATCTTATTGTAGCTGTGCCAAATCCAAAGAACATGAAAACACATACAGCGACAATACTTCTTTTAGAAAATCTAGGCAATCCACATACGCCATGTCCACTTGTGCAGCCATTTCCTACTTTAGTTCCAAATCCAACTAAAATTCCACCTATTATAAAGCCTCCAATATGTTCGTTTTCTCCAACATGTCTATTACTATCAAAGAACTTCATAGTATAATCTTCATAGAAGTAAGTTTCTCTATCGTCTGAAAGGTAAATAATGTAAGGTATTGTAATCAACCCAACTATGAAATCGTATCTCCATCCTATGTCTTTTTTAGATGTTGGAAACGTAATTCCTCCTAGAATGCCACTAAGACCTGTTATTTTTCCAAACAGCAGCAAGTTTAACGTAGTTGATAGACCTATTATTAGACCTCCTACAAAAGCAGCAATATATTCGCCTCCGTTAACATAGATTCCCATATTTTTACTGATATTTTTATAAAATTTACATTTTAAGAACCTTTTAACTTTCAAAAGTTAAACCATTAAACTCCCTTTTTATTTGCAATCAAAATTAATTTCACTTTGAAATCAATTTATTTCATATACTAAATTCTTTATCACTTTTAAAATAACACTAAATCATTCAAATTCTCTATAATCAGAGCCAACTAAATACAGTAAATTAAGAATTTTTCAGCTAAAGTTCATTTCTAAATAGTATTTCACCCAATAATCTGTTTTCCTTCTTTATTTAACTAGAAAATACTCTAAATTTCTATTTAAGGATATTTACTGATTCTCTTATAATTATCATGTTTCTTAATAGCTTCAAGTATATAAATTCTAGCTTTAAAGCAAAATCAACAGTTACACCTTGGAAAAAGAAAAGAATTGTAACTTTTATTCTTAAATGCTAAATTTTACTTATCAAATGAGTATTGGTAACTGAAAGCAAAATAGTAAAAGGTATTAAGTTTATAACTTATATGCATGCATTTCTATACATCTTAAAATATATTAACGTGTTGCTTTAAATTAAATGACTTAGAAAGGATTAAAAATGTAGATAGTTAGAGTAAGATAAAATAGAAAGTATAAAATACTACCTAATTAAAGAACTATGCTAGAACCTTTTTTGCTCTAAATTATATAGCTTTAACTTAGCTAAGATTTTTGTTATTTAAAGGTTGATATATTTTTCTAAATATTTCAATTAATTAAGAATTTAAACACAATTAGAGTAAGCTTAAACTTATGAAGGTTATTCAACTATATAAATTAAGAGTTTCTTATAATGAATTTATGTAGAGAAGCATGCTTTAATATTCATAAATTAGCTTATATTTATAACTATTATGTTAGCTAAGTCTTTTAACTTGTTTACTTTGAAATTGATAAATTTTAAAAAATATTCTTTATGACTGAATGATAAATATTAATTTAATGCATATAAACCTTAGTAATCTAATTTGAAGATTTAATTACAACTTAGAATATAATAAAGTGCTATCTAATTAGAACTTATTTTTATCTGTATAGTAAGGATTTTAAATTTAATATGTAGGCTACAATTTATTTAGCAGAGCTAGGTGCTGACATCTTTAGATTTAATAAAATTAGAACTATTCAAAACTTATAGCAATTTCTAGCTTTTAAATAATACCATCCCTTACATTAACAATCATTTAATGTAATTAAGGAAAGGATTTACTTAATTAGATATTCTTAGTCCTATCTACTTGCGACATACCTATAGAGATATATATTATCTGCACTTTGCAGATAAAATCCTGCAAAAATTAGGTATATGAGATAATTAAGGTTACTGCCTATTAATTTATATATTTGCTATAAATTTAGATTAATAGTATTTTATGTCTAAAGTTATAATATTTTATAAAAGTATCTAATCTCTTCAAAGTAGGTAAAATAACAACCAGATCTACACAATAGATAATATAAAAATGATATCCCATGCATTAATAAATCCTTTGCCAGGTAAATGCTCTAGTATATTAGATAATCTATAAGAATTAAAAAATAATAGAGAAATAGTTATCTTTGACATATGATAGCTACTTAATCCAGCTTTACACTAAACTCTACTTAGTGTTATAGATTAAACTATTAAAGTAATAGTTGATGAAGCTAGTTTAATTTCCTTAGATTATAAACATAAGTAAATATTAAAAGACTTATAAGCTAATTTTTGCTTTTTTATATAAAAATGATTTATTTAAGTAGGATGCACTATCTAAGATAGTTTAATTTAAGCTTATCTAGAAATTTCGCGGTCTTACCTAGTATACCTAGCTTCACTTTTGCAAGTTCTTTCCAAAGAAACTAATTTTAGACAGGAAATCAAAAATAAATGAATATAAAATAAATCCTAAATATTTTGGCTGATCCTAAGTAAAAGAACACCCATTACTAGACGATTTAGGAAAACAAATATGAAATCTTATCATCTGTAGATAAAATAACTGGCTACAAAATATTCAGAACAATCTTCTAAAATCACTCTCATAAAGATGAATTCTTTGAAAAGGTAAAGGAACATTTTATAAATTAGCTAAAGTCAATACATTAAAATTCTTTAGCTTCTATCTTGGTATCTGTTGCTTAAAATAGATAATAAAGCTAAGCTACTAGAGAAATTATATAAATAATCTAAACGTAAATAATAAGTAATGCTGAAGAATTAAACAAGATACCTGCTTGCAACTTGCTTTAATAATATACTAGCAACAAAATCGAAATGCCTTAAGATTTGTTAGAACTTATAAAAAAATCACTGGAAGGTTAGTTAAAAACGCTTACTAATTACGATATAGCTCAAATTTCCTTTGCTATAAATCTCGTTCCATAATGGTCGGAAACTATCTTAGAATTAATTTAACAGAATTACCAAACTGCAAAGCATATAGACTTATCTATGTTTATGGACGGATGCTTGAAAATGGAGAATTTAGGAATAAACGTAGATAAAGCAAAAGAACTTCTTTTTGAAAGAATTTAATAAACACTAGATTAATGAAGCGATTATGATCTAATCTGCTTCATTAATAACTTAAGTGAGTTTTAGTATAAAAACAAAGATTTAATAATTTAGCTGTTCTAAAAGATGATAAACAGACCTCAGTTAAAAACAAACCCATTTTAGTTTTCATTGTTAATACACTCAATTTAGAAATATATCCATATTTACGAGATTGAAATGAATTAATTTGCTTAAGCCGTTTTTGACTTATATAATTCTGAAATGTTTTCAAAAGGAACCAATTAATAGAAGTCGGTTATCATTACAAACTTTATGATACTACAATGTAGAAATGAAAAAATTATGGAGGAACTTTCTGATGAAGCTATTACTATTTTTGACTAGCTAAATGCTAAAAACCAAATAAATTTAGCAAGTAATCTTAGTAGACGCCTTTACGTAAAACCTGAAAAAACCTTAATAATCAAAGAAAAAATCAAGACTATGCTTAGAGACCCAAATCTGAAGTAGATTGAAAGAGAATCAATAGAGTTAGCTCTAAAAAGATTTGAAGGTTAAAGCTGATCAAAATGAATTTTAATTAATTTAAACTTAATTTAATATCTAATCAATTACTTCTATATTTCATCATTTCATCATTTCATCTTTATCCTTTTGTTTCTATTCTATTTCATTATCTACTTATTTCTAACTAGATTAATTCTTTGCTTCATCTTTTAAAATATTTTCATCTTATGAATCAGTTAATACAAGCAAACTTCTTAGATAATAGTGACTCTTTATGTTTTAGGTTTGGCTGAAGCTATTTATTAAAGATGGAATATGCGATTAAAAGATGAAATATAGTTATAGTATTCAAAATAGCCTCTTTTATTCTTAGCTTCTTTTATTATTTGCTAAATTTATTTACTATTTCAGTTCTTCTTATATCATTAAAATCTTTATCTAAGTAAATTCCTACTCACATATACTTTCTCAATAACCATATTATTCCTTATGATTAGCTTTAAATCACTTATACTTTATTAAGCCAAATGATAAAAATAAGCATTTTAAAATATGCTGCTTTATTATAGAAGCATATCTTTTAAACTATGATTATCGCTTCTAAGTGGAAAATGGCAGATTTTAAAGAAAATACTTAATAATATATAAAAGCTCTAAGTTGGTAAATGAGATAAAGAATTCACAATGAGATGTAATTTGGTAGCTTGTAGATGTTAACTGATAATTGATATGATATATCTTGTACTTATATCTAGTACCTAAATTATTGTAACTTAAGCTTAATTTTACTATTTTTGTTCCTTTCAATGTATAATGTTTTAGTGAAATATAGTAATAATAGTATAATTAAAAGACTTTAAACAAATATATTTATCTTTATTTACATTATTCACCTTCCATGAAATCTTTTTATGCCTCATAAATTATGAAAGATTATATAGAAGAAGATTAGAATTAAATAAAGCAGTTTGTTATAAGCTATGTATTTTCTACTAAACTCTATATACTAAAATCATTTAAATACAACATGAATTCTAAAAATTTTTCCTAAATAAGTATATTTAAAAGAATCTTTGTCTTAATTTTATTTATAGCATGTAAATTTTAAAATTAACAGCTTTTAATTAAATTGTTAGATATTAAGGGAATTTATATTTTTAAAGCAAAAATTTAAATTGTAAAATACTCAAGTTGTATATTTAAATCTGATTAAAATGAGATTTTAATAGTAGTTGAAGTTGAATACATTAATTTAAAATTAAGAAGACTGTTTTATATTTAAAAATATAGCTATGCAAGTAAATAGAATTATATATTATAAGCTAAATTTCATCTCAGAACTTGAATCTGTCTTCTTTTTTTTCCGCTTCAAATTTAGACTTTTTATTTTTTATTTAAGCATTATTGTATAATCGAGCAATTACTCCTGGAGAATTCTGAGATGGACCTTAAAATAAAATAGTTACCTTTTGGTAGAAAATTACTCTGATTCATCTATTTACTCTAACTAAAGCCATTTTCGTGTATGCTTTATGGGCTGGATGATGCAGTGCTCATTATTTTTAAAGATTAAAATAATTAGTCTATTGTTTAAGTTTATGTCTTTTTTTACTTATGTGCATTTGGAGTAAAATTTATTCCACTATCTTAGAGAAACTTAAGAACTAAATTTTTTTTCTTTTGCTTTAATTCTTTGTTTTCTTGATATAATCTATCATAAATATTTCCGCTGCTATTAGACCTTTAATGTAATCTTTTTTCATTCTTATTATTTTAAGCAGTGAGTAAGCTTTTCTTATTTTCTTATAAGTATTGATTATATATATCTTCTCTTAATTTATTGAGGTTTTATTCCTTTATGGTACTATCTTTGTAAAGCCTTTAAAATGGAGATTCGGAGCTCTAAGATTTTTCTCCTTTATCTAATGATCTACTTTTAATTTGAGGCTTGAAAGTGCACTCTTTCAATGTTTGAGAACACACTTTTTATGTAAGTTCTTATTATTTTTTCCTTTGCTTTTCAAAGGTACTAAATAATCTAGTAAACACTTTTTCTTAAGGTAACGTATCAAAGGTTTTGTGTTCTAGGTTATCATTTTTTTAATTTTATGTTCTCGAACTTCGGAAAGGTTGAAAAGTACATCCTTTCATCTCCTTTTTTAATTTATCTTATTGTTTTAATTTAATATGTTTCTATTTTATTTCATAGTCATTGTACAATTTCTCATATGTATTATATTTCCTATCTACAAATTTATCATTATTTGCTGTTAATTCAGGTTAAAAGGTGCAACTTTCAAGTTCATTAAATTCTTTCTATTGCTGCATTATTTAATATAATTGCTTTTTATCAGTTGATAGTCTTTCGTATACGTTTTAGCTATCTGAAAGAGTAGTACTCTTATCTCTAGAGTTTAAGTATTTTCTAGATGACTAAACTGTTAAAGTTAAATCTGGTTTAAATGTGCAATCTTCTAATTCTTTAACTTTATTTTTTATCTATTTTTATTCTTTACTCTGCTTCTAAATTGAAAAATCGGCATATAGTCGATCATATACTTACTAATTTTCCTTAGATGACTTCAGTGATAAACTTGTATTAGCAGTGTAAGATTTAATTGGTTAATAATGCTATTTATCCTAATTCTTATTGATACCATTTATTATTTTTGTAGATAAATCATTTGTTTGCTTTTGATTGAAAAGATGACTAGATTGGTAAACTTTTTCTAAGAAATTGGAATTACTTTTGTTGCGAATATGAGTAGCTAGTTATTTAGGAGACTAAATTCCTTTAACTTTCTTACTTTCAAGCATTATTTTCTTAATATATTGCTTCAATTTATCATTTTCTAAAGCTAATTTACTTTCTTAACTCTTGACATTATACTTTCATCTACTAAATTTCATAGCAACTTTTATTCTTTAGTAGTTTAGAACGAAACCTTATAACTTTAGCAGCTTTAATCCTTTGAATTTCTGTATATTTCCTTCATACTTTGTATAGATTCTTAAAGCCATATCTTTAATTATTACTTACCTTTTAACTACTCCTTAGTAGATTGTCCCAAGTAATTACTAAGCTAAGATATTGCTTGAGATGCTTGCTTAGGATTATCCTCAATCTTTGCTTTATCATGGATCTAAAGAACACCCTGAATAAAAGATTACTGAATCCAATAAACTTTACTTGAAATTTTAGCTAAAGAACGTTTTTTCTATTTTTCTCATATTATGATATTAGCCAAGATTAACTTTATATAAAACTAACATAAAACTCCCTATTTAAATTATATTTTATCTCTTTTTCTTTATTCTACACATCTCAATTTATCTGCAAGTATATCTTCCTTTACCATACCTTATTGTTCTTATTTATAAGTATGGAGCATTGATGATATTAAAGAATAAGGAGTATTAATTTTAAAGGATTTTCCTTTTATTCTTTTCAATTGCCATAGTACTATTAAACTAGATATCTGCAGTTCTTTTTTTGTTTCCTTAATAAAGTAATTTAATGGATTAATTGGTAATATCTTAATCCTTTTTAATCTCTATAATATTTGTATGGCGTTTCAACTTATAATGGTTAAGATCCTTAAAAATAAATTAGATAAAGCGATTTATTAATTAGAAGCTTTTGCTAGAAGTTTGGGTTATAATTTAGTAGAGTTATTGAGTAATTAATAGTTATCTATGGATTATTATTATTTTTAGGCTATTATTTTCTATATAACTGCTTATTATTAAATTACACTAGCTATAAGAGAAAATCTTTTATTTATTTAGTCAAAATTAACTTTTGTAAAGTTGGTTATAATAGAGTTTAAATATAGAAGAAACATTATAGGAACACTCTAGATTAAATGAGCTTGAAAGTTATTTAGAGAAAAGAAGTAGTTTGTAAAGCTATGAATATCAACTTGTAATTTACTTTGATTTAATCAATAGAATCATAAACTTTGCTCTTTTTACTTTAAATTTAAAATAGAGTTCACATTATAAGGATTTTCTATATTGGCATTTATCTAACTTTTCTCAACAATAGCTTACTAAATATAAGCAAAAGGATAAATGAGATTAAGCTTAAATTTAATAGAAATTTAGTTTATAATTTCCTTTTGATTAATTATTACTGCAACGTACTCAATAATTTGAAAGCTTTATACAATATTTACTATCAACTAAGCAGCAACTTTATTTTACTTTTTACTTTATTTTTGCTACATAATTTAAGGTTTAATTCTCTATATTTGCAAGTTTATAAATAAGGAATTCTTATTATCAATGTGCAAACCATTTGTCTTCTATTTTAAATTTGTAAAGCTTAGGTAAGTAAGATAAAAGAAATAAGGTAATTAATATTCTAAATAATCAACCTTAGTAATATAAAAAGACTAAAACAGTTCTTTCAATACACTTATTATACCTTTAATTACCTTTTTAAAAGTAATATTTTTATATAAGAATCATTTATTATATTTTTACTTAATTAAAAGAAGCATTTTATTTACAAAGAATTAACTGCAAGCTATATTATCTCACATTTCTAACTCTTCTACATCTTCTACCTAAAGTTAAATACTTACATCAGCAAATATTTTTTATTTAGCTAAATCTTTATTCACAAACTAATTTTGGTACTTAGGTTCTTATATTCTATTACTCTCCTTTTGAATAGGATTGTATTTGAATTAGTTAGTATTAAGATTATTACTTTTATCTTCGAAGTTTTAGTTAAATAAACCGTAATTTTAGTTACTTTAGTTTTAGGATTTTTCTTAATTTTCTTGTTGGCCTATTTACAAAATGTCCTAATCTCCGCTAACTTAACTTTCTGATTATAAAGTAATTATATCATTTTATGGGCTTTTATTTGTAGAGTTAAGTAGAAGGTTTGAATTTTAAAATTGTTATTGCTTATTAGTATTTTATTACAAAGCTTAGAATTAAGGTACGACTGTATTTTCTTTTTGATAGTCAATTTTTGGATTATTTATACTAGCACCTTTTAAGTTATTATTCTAAGTCTATTGATTGGCTTGAAAATTGTTATTTAAAAAGTTTTGATCGCTATCATTTTTAATTACTTTTCTTCTTCTTGATGTTCCAACATCCAAAGTTTGAATTTAAGTATCTTGCTATTATACTTAGTTTTATTGATTTTGAAATACCATTTCTTTTTTTTAACTACTATTACTTTGATTTTAAATTTCTTATTAAGTCTTTTGTTATTAACTTGCTTAAAATTTTTAATCTTAATAAAGTTAATTATTTTGATCTTGTTGTTACTATGTTTTTGTTTAACTCTCATTAATATTAAACTATTGGCTGCTTTAATTTTGATTACTTTAATTCTGTATTTCGATTTACAACTTGTTATTTTATGCTTCTTGACTCTGATTATTTAAATTTCTTTTCATTCTTAAGTTAGGCTTTTAAAAAGATTACTACTAAATGTTTGGGGTTTGAGTTTAAATTTCAGTTTAATTGTTTTTAGCTTCTGAAGTTTCTTTTTATTATTTTATTGGCTCATCTAGAATAACTTGCTTCATTTATTTTTGCTCCTATGCTGTACCTTATGTTGCTTTATTTTAATTAGTATCTGGAATTTTAATTGCTTCGTTGTTTGAAGTTTGCTAGATATTTTCTATATTATTCACATTATTTTACTTTTTTCTTAGTATAGGCTTTGAATAAATAGCCGATTAAGTTGCTTGCTCCTATTATTTGATATTATTACTTTGATTTTCGCTCTTTTTATCCTAATCTTATTACAATATCTTTTTATCTTAATGATTATCATCTTCTTATTTCTATATCTCTGTTTTGTTAGTAAGTTGGATATTTAAAGGTTGACTTAATTGAGACATGTTAAGTTCTTATGATTTTTTATTAGTTTCGCTTTTATACAGTATTCCTGATCTTAAAGGTTTTTATGATAAATTTCTAGAAGATTTTGGAGATAATAGAGATTATTAAAGTGATTTTTAAGAGCTTTCATTTTTCTAATGCTATCTCTGCTAAATATATTTTTTGTCTATTCTATTCCTTGGAGTATTTCCTGTACTTTATGTTAAAAACACTCTTTTAGATTCTTATACACTTACATTGTTTCTTACCAATTATTTGAGTGACTTCCTACTGTTAATTGTCAAGTCTTCACTTTGACCTGGACTATTTTGGGACAAAATACTTGTACTAGCATTTTTTAATAGTTATTTATCTTTTTTTTCTCAAAAGTCTAATTTTAGCAACAATAAACCTTCAATTTCCTGCTTTTTTTCATCTATTAATGCTTTGATTTCTGCTTATTTGGCTTATAATTCCCTAAACTATTTAAGTTGATTTGCTTCGTTCCTTTTACTTGATTTTTCATAATCACTTAAAAAATTTTGCAAGCTTTGTTTCTGTTTGAATAAAGCTATTGCTTATTCCCTCAAACTCTTCTACTCTTTAGACATCTCCTATAATCCATTTTATTTTGCATATTGCTCCATTATTTCTATATTTTTCTTCAGTTCTGGCTCTAATTATGTCTTTTTGTGAAAGTCTTTACTTATTTAACTATGCTCTGATTGCAACTTAATTAGCTTTTGCTAGTAAGTTAAAAGGTTTTTTGATACTTCTTACAGTTGTTTGCTAGGATTACTCTACTCTTAACTCAAAATCTACTTTTGCTAATTATTTTGTTTATTCATTACTTTCTTAATATCTCCTTCTATCTTTTATATTTGAAGTTTTCTGTCAACTATTTTCCTTTCTAACTCAACTAAGTATTGCACATCATTATATTTATTCCATTTCTTTTTAACGTTTTTGTATTCAGTTCTAATCTATTATACAAAACTTACTCATACATCTAGAGTTTCTTCTGGTAAATCACTATTTATTCCTCAATCACTTTATCACTTTAAATTTCTATGACTGGCTCTAAAAATTAAATAAGAGTTACTTTTATTCTGCTATCTTTCAAAGATGTCGTTTAGATTTTCATTCAGCTCTTTTAGTTTTTCTTTCAAATCAAAGTTTTCAATTTTTAATCTTTCAAATTCCTTTCTTTAAGAAATTTTTTTATTCATCTTGTTTTACTTACTTTCATCTAAATAGCTTCAGTTATCATGTAAATTTCTTGTTGAAGCAGGTTAATATTAAGATTAAAATTATATGCTTTTCCTTCTTTTCAAGACATTTTCAGTTTCTAATTACTCTGTTGCTAAGCTCTTATTAATATCTCTATTATATACTTAAGATCTTTCTAATCCATCTAAATATTTGGTCTCGTTTTTAACTTCTTTTTTACTTTCTTACTGATACTAGCTAAACTCTTCTTGTTCGTATTCATTTTCTAATTCTTCTTTATTCAAAAAGCTTTGCTTTATATCTATATCTTTTTGAAGTATTTAATAGGATTCATTTCCTCTCTCTTAAATATCCTAATTTTCTTCTTTCTTCTGTTCATTATTTTGTGAATATCTATTTGCAGAATTTATAGGATGCTTTGGAGGTTTATTTTTTTCTTATAAAGGTATAGGAGCTTACCTATATGTATTAAACTCACTAAAGCGATACTATGGAGTTTTTTTTCTAGATTCAGGAGTTTTTTCTTCTTTCCTTAAAGATTCACTATTTTTATTTTCGTTCTCTTCTCTAGAAGCTATAAATTATCCATCCTCACTTATTTCTTATTATTTTTGATCTTCAAAATCTTCGGAATAGTCTGACATTTCAAAACGCTTATGATAATTTAATGAATAAAATAGCTTACTTGATTTGTTTATCTATTTAAAGCTTCTTTTAAATGTAAATACTAATCTACTTAAACTTTACTAATTTATATTTATGAGATCAATTAATGCTTAAAGGATTTACTTTCATCTCATATTTTATTTACTTTACATTGAAATTAGCACTTCACTTTACTTTATATCTCGTTACAAATTTTAATTAGTTGCAAACAAGAATATCTATAAACACTTTTGAGATTAAATTCAACATGCTTTTGTAATATTGCTTTACTTTTTCTAAGTTTAATTGCTTAGAATCAAATAAACTCATTTTTTATAAAAGCTTTCTTTAGTTATATCTATATCACAACTCTAGCAGTTTACAAGCAACATCTCTAGAAATATAAAGCATTTGGTAAAGAATGTAATAATAGCATAAAATGAAATAGTAAGTTAATATAATTTAGGTTACAATAGATGAAAGTTTATTATTATTAGAGGTTTATTTAAAGTTATAGATATCTTGATATAATCTTCGTGAAGTTTTCCATAAAAATTTGCTGGCTGAATTATAAGGCATGCTATCTACTGTTTTTTCTCATTTCTCCCAGCTTTTCATATTATTCTGCAATTAGTTCCATTTTTTCGGAGTAAGTGTCTATATCATTTGCTAAGTAACCAAATTCAGTTTGAACTATGTCTAGTTTTGGTCCTGCACTATTATGAGCTAGCACTACACATCCTGCTGCTTATAGTTCTACCACACAAATTCCAAAATGTTCATTTCACATACTATGAATTCCACAATGAGACTTAGATAGGATATCAACAAGCACAGTACGGGATACATTGGTATGGAAAAAGAGATTTTTCTAAATCTCAAGTTAATCTGACAATTCCTTTAAAGAGTTTACTCTTTCAATATCTGACTAATCTCTAGTGGATCCAACTAAGTGTAATTAACACTTCTAAAAAAGTTTAGGGTTCTTATTTCTAAATTTTGCAAATGCTTCAAGCTAAAGCTCATAATTTTTTTCAGGTCTAAATTGACCGATAGAAATGAATAAGAACTAGTCTGAATTTCTCTCTAATTTAAGTTGAATTAGATCAGTTACATCACATGGAGGAAAGAGAACTACAATTTCAGAGCATCTATTTCCCCAAGTTTACTTCATATGGTTATAGGTTCATGTGGAGTTACACATAGCTAGGTCCATAATGTTTCCTACTAAACTGTACATTTTAAATAAGACTCTATAATATATCAATTTTCCTTTGGATAGAGTTATGTTTTATGATATATACCTTCTGTTATTGTATTAAGGTCTCATTTCTTATACCATATCAATCATATCAGTGCTTATTAAGGGATAGTGAACATATGAAATTATTTTTCTACTCCCAAGAAATTTTAGAGCGAAGCAAGCATAGGGTTATCCATGAGTATCTATATTATAAAATTACCTATCAGCACATCAGGTAAAAACCTGAATCCCACTTCTAAGCCAAAAATGAACTGGCCTAGTTTTTAGAAAAAGATGGTTAAGAACTTGTATCTACTTCCTTCTATAAGAAAGCGTGATTTCAATCTGACAAACTTAACTTCTTAAATTGTAATGTTAAAGAATTTCTGTATAATATATTTATACCTAAGCTTTAGCTAAAATTTCTTGAGAGCTTGTCTTATCTCCTGTTAAAATAGCTATCTTATAGTTTTTATGAGAATTTTAAAGAGCAGCAATAGCACAAAATAATACTCGTTCTCCTCCACCACCTCCATCACTAAAGATAGTAAAATTACCAATAAGGATGCAAAAATCCAATATAGTTGCGTTATCTCCTTAAAAACAAAAGTTTAATAGTAATCACAGAAATTACAAAAACTAAAGAACATTTCCAACAAAAAATAGAGATAATGCCTGCACTTAAAAGTAGTCACAGAGTAAAAATCCACATTTTTAAATTACTTTATTTATTGCTATATATAATCATCCTATAAAACATACTATCAGCTTATTCATGCTATTATCTCTCTTCCTTTACCTTACTATGCTCCCAATTTTACTTTATTTATGGTATTTTTTCCTTTTCATAGAGTGCTGATAGCTTAATATTAGTGTATACTATTTCATTAGTAAATACATTTGATATATGAATTAAATAAAATATTATAAGCTATTTGTTAGTTAACTCTTAGATATAGCTTAAAATTTATATTTAAAGCTACTTTTCTTAGCTTAATTCTTGTATTAAGAAAGGCTTATTAAAGGGATAATATGTTTGCATCAGAAAATACTAGTACAAGCCTTTAATAAGTGTAGATCATAATAGATTATAAGCAAGTCATTTATCCTTTTTATACTTTTGCTTGCATTTAGCACTTCAATCTACTTTGAATTGCTATCAAAATATTCTAACTTAAATATTAAAATTAAAGTACTTAGCTAATTAAAATGGCCAATCTTCCTTAATTTGAAGCTATTAGTTTAACGATATAGGAAAAAAACATAGCTGTTATTACTTTAAACAGGCCTTAAAAGCTAAATGCCTTCAATTTTTAGATGTTTAAGGATTTGGAAGCAGCTTTCAAATTCATAAATGATTTAGAAATTGATATTAGAGTGGTTATTTTGGCTGGTTCCGGAAAACATTTTACAGCAGGTTTGGATTTGCAAACAGCAGGTGAACTATTTTCAGGAATGCCTGCTGGGATAGATGCAGCAAGAGCTTCTTAGCGTATCTATTAAAAAATAAAAGTATTGCAAAGATAAACATTTATATAGTGCAGAGTGCCTGTTATTGCAGCAATTCAAGGATATTGTATTGGAGCTGGTATTGATTTGACTTCTTCTTGTGATATTAGAGTATGTACCAAGGATGCCAAATTCAGTATTAAAGAAATTGATATTGGAATTTCTGCTGACTTGGGTACTTTTTAACTAATTTCAAAAATAACGGGAAATGACTCTTGGGTTAGAGAATTAGGATACACAGGTAGATTTTTCGATGCTTAGGAAGCTTTAAATAGAGGATTTGTAAGTTAAGTATACTAAGATTAAGCTGATATGATGGTAAAAACAATGTCAATGGCTATTGAAATAGCAAGCAAAACTCCAGTTGCAATAGCTACTATTAAAAAGTGTTTGGACTATAGTCGTGATCATTCAATCAAAGATGGTCTTGACTATATCGCAATACTTAATAGCGCTTCATTTTAGACAGAAGATATGCAGAAAGCAGTAGTTTCTAACATTAGCAAGCAGAAACCTTTGTTTAGCAAACTTTGAAATAAAACCTAAAAATATAATTTTTATTATTAAGTTTGTATTACTTATCTAACTATATCCTATTTCTTATATTTCTCCAGGATTATCTATATAATATTAATTAGTTAAGGCAATTTATTATTTCTTATTTAATCAATCTTTGAAATCTAAGAATAGTGGGTATATTATATTTCAAAGAGGTAAAAATTTGATTTTTTTAAGTTTTATCTATCAAAGTTGAGTATCTAATATTAGTCCAGTTAATAAACACTAACAAATATAGAGCCCTTAATAAATAACTAAGTGGTGATTTAATAATTATTAAACTAAGATTTAAAGTAAAGCAGTGATACTTTATAATCTTATAGATATTTACATTTATTTAAGTATTAAAAGTGCTGCTTTATCCTAACCTCTAATAATAGGATTAATATTTTTATTGGGATTCATTTTAATCTCTAGCTCCTATTATTCCGTTTAAAACCTTTTTTAAAATTAGTCTACTATTTCTGGTTTTTCCTATCTATTTAGAATTTTTATTTCAAAGGAAAGAAATCAAGATAAAGCTTGCTTTCGCAAGTTTTACAGAAGATATAGTATGATAGTAAGGTATTAAAAAGCAAGTTAATTTAGAGATGATAGATATGTAGTGAGCAGGGTATTTAGGAATATAATTGAAATAATTCTTAAGAATGAGATTTGAATTTTAAGTTATTTGTGTGTATATTTAATAATGTCAGAGCAAATAGAAGAGAAAGTTTTGATTCCAATTCCTTAAGAAGATAAAAAGAAGAAGAAGAAAATAAAAAGGAAGGATAGTGATCTAGTATCTTCATATGAAGTAGGATAAAAAATAGTTGGAACTATTACCTAAATTCAACATGACTCTATGTTTATCACTTTCTCTAGTCTTTGCTATGGAAGATGTCATCTCGCTACTTTTAATATATTCTAGGATAAAGATAAGCTAAGTTCAGATTTCCTTAAGTATCAATTGAAAGATGAGATTGAAACTTACATTATTAAAAAAGAGCAAATAAAGAATAAAACAGTTTATGAACTAGCCTATGACTAACAAAAGTACGATCTATAGCTAAACTAAAAAAGCGAAGAAAGATATGGTGTTATCACTTCAATAGATCAGAGCAAGATAAATCCACTCATTTTGTCGATAAATCATTAAGAGAAGTAAAAGGTTCATTTTTCATAGCTAAAGATATAAGACTTATAGATACTAAATAATCTCCAAAGTACTTTTTAACTAGGATAAATATGCAGGTGGCCTTAAGATTTTAAACCAATTTAAAGTGAGAGTGAATATAAAGCTGGAGATTTAGTATTCGTTAAGGTATTGAAAATAAATCATTAAATGTAAGCTGCTTTGTGCTAAATAACTGATAAGCTTATTGGAAGTATTGATGTCACTTAAATATCTGATGAAATGATATAAACTCCTTTAAAAAGTCTTGTTGAAAACTAAATTTACTAAGGAAGGATTTTGGAAGTAAAAGAGAACAAAGCTTAAATTTCATTACTGAAGGAGCAAGCAAACGAAAGCACTTACTAAATCCTAATGAAAGGTTCAAGTTTACAATTCCTTTCAAACTTTTAATCTAAAATAGATTAAGGAGACGTTAAAGCTAAACTATTCAAATATGGAAAAGATAGTCTCAAGCAAGGAGACATAGTATAAGGGTATATTAGTTGCTTAAATGATAAAGGTTGCTTTATCAAAATATCATATAACGTAATAGTCAGAGCATCAACTAACGAAATAACCGACTCTCCACTTCCCAATTTATCAGAAATCTTTTATAAAGGCAAAGCAATTTTATGTAGAGTTGTAGCGATTAAAAAAGGATTAATTCACGTGAGTATGAGAAAATCAGTAGTAGTTCAAGGGATAAAACTGAATCTTTCATAAATAAAGAAAGGCAAATCAGTGATGTGCACAGTTAATACCTTTATGACTAAAAAAAATAAATGCCTAGTAAGGATAGATGCAAGCAACTTCAAAGCAAAAATGGGATTTAAGAAACTATAAGCAATCATTCCTAGTTCAACAAACAGCAAAGCTCCTCTGTAAGAGTTAATAAAATTGGGACAGTAAATCTGCTGTGAAATCACAAAAGTGGACAAAAATGCGACTCCGATATAGATAAAGTTAAAAGCTCTAGACTTATAGTAAGCTGATAAAAATAAGATAGTTAATTTGACCTAATCCAAAGAATTAGATCTTTTATTTGATTCAGTAATGAATTTGAGTTTAGAGTAAACTCTATAATAAGTTTAAAAGGAAAAGCAAACAGAAATATAACAGAAAGAAGAAGAAATTTAGAAACAAGAAATAGTAGAAAATGGAATCACCTTTAATGAACATTACGTTTCCGAGGATTCAGATTAAGAAAATACTTAGCAGTAAACTAGTGAAGTTATTTAAGAAGCTGATTAAATGGATATTGAAAAAAATAGCAATGGACCTAAAGAAGAAAAAGAAGAAAAAGAAGATCAAAAGGAGAGTTAAGACTAAGAAAATGAAGAAAAACCTGAAAAATCTAAAAAATCTAAAAAAAGAAAAGGCAGCAAAATATAAAGCCAAGAGGTGCAAAAGGAAAAGAGAATCCGTAAAAAAGAATTAGAGAAATTCCAAAATCCTGAACTGCTTTTAGCTTCAGATCACAATAATTCTCAAGTTTGGTTATAATATATAGCTCAAACTTTTGAAAAATATGGTAAACAAGCAGCATCAGATCTTTTCCAAAGAGCTTTAAGTACAGTAGATATTGAAGCAGAAGACCAGAAATTGAATCTTCATATCGCATGAATTAACTTTAATTATAATTATGAGGATCAAGAAAAATTGGAATAGGCCTTTAAGCAAGCTTTGCAAATAAATGACTAGAAAAAAATATACAAAGCCTACGCTAGTATAACAAACGATTATGACACCTATTTAACTATTGCTAAAAAGTGGCCTTAGGATGTTGAAAACTGAATCTCTCTAACTTAATAAGCCTACGAAAAAAACGAGTTTTAGGAAATTTTTAATAGAGCTCTCAAAACATTAAACTAGAAGTAAAAAGTTATGTACCAAACTAAAATTTCAAAGATGCTAGTCAAAGCTGGAGAAGTTGAAAAAGGAAAAACTTACTTTGAAGATTTAGTCACTAAATTTCCCAAGAGAACAGACATTTGAATCCACTATATAGATTCAGAGAAAAAGTAATACAAAATATCAAAATAAAAAGAATAAATTAAGAACATCAGAACTCTCTTTAAAAGGCTACTCTCCGTCAAATTGAAAAAAAATAAAATACAAATGATTTACAAAAAATGAATTAGATTCGAACAAAAATTTGGCTCTTAAAAATCAGCAAATAAAATCGAAAAGATAGCTAAAGAACATATGAGCTAGTTTTCCAAGAGAGACAACGAAAACTAAAATGAAGAACAAGAGGGAGAAGAAGTAGAGGAATTAAATGAAGGCGAAAATTTTTGAGCATCAAACAATTAAACTTTTAATTAATTCAAATCACTCTTATAATAATCTAGCTCATTAACAGCAAATCCCTCTATTAATCCTAAATAGCCTT
This sequence comes from Loxodes magnus, assembly GCA_946699065.1. Taxonomy (NCBI): domain Eukaryota; phylum Ciliophora; class Karyorelictea; order Loxodida; family Loxodidae; genus Loxodes; species Loxodes magnus. The sequence goes on along the minus strand of CAMPDV010000005.1, from coordinate 1,346,004 downwards.
TAATAATTTCTATTAATTTCAAACTATAATAACAAATAGTTAGCATTTTAATTAGCTATTTAGAAGAAGGATTTTAATAACCAGATTAGAAAGATAAGAGAATATAAGCTTATATAATTAATATCACAAAGCATTATTTCTAAAGTAATAAGATAAACTAATTTACCTTTAAAAATAAATTACTATAAACACATCAAAATTATTTTAACTATAATTAAGTAAAAAGAGCTAAATATATTGTTAATAATGTTTAAGGGACTAAGTTTAATAAATAATAAAATAGCTAATTAAAAGGGAATTATCTAATAGAAATACAATAGATCTATTTTATTTAATTATATGTGTTCTTAGTATACTCTTATTTATTTTCTACTATATCTAGTTATAAGTCTTTGCTGTATTAAAATAGTAATTATTAAGAAAATTATTTATTTGTGGGAACTGAAACATTCAAATAGATTAAAGAAATTATTGAAGTGATAATGAATATAAGCCTAAAGCATTGCGCTATTAAATTTAGAAAAGAAATGAGAATATAAGATTAAGATATTAATATAAATAATATTAATCTAAGCCTTCAAAATGCTTAGTACAGATAATAGGTAATAAATATAAACTGATATACTTATAAATAAATACAACTACTATAGAATCACTCAAATTATATAAAATGTCTTTAATTAGGAAAAGTTGTTTAATATAGGGTTAAAGGCAGCTTAGTAAATTACTAGAGGGTATTAAATATAATAATTTAAGCAAAACATTTTATTTTATAACTAAACTAATGAATCATATTTACTATTAATAAAGGTATTAGATTATCAGATAACTGATTATATAAGATTATATCCTCTCTATAATATTAACCAAATATTAGAAATCTTCTAAGCTTAGCGTTAAGACAATGCTAAGATGAGCAGCATTAATTAAGATTATTTTCTTATAATTTGCTTGCTGTGATTTATCTGAATAATAGTAATTACTAATTCTAAAAGGATAGATTAAAAACTTTAAATAATAGGTTTTAAATACGAACCTGTGAAGAAATTATGAATTAGAGAGTTTAGTAACAAGTAGAAGCTGCTTACTAAGTTACTGTTATTTTTAAGCTTCATTTCAATTATCTATTTAGGTTTCTAGTAACTCTATTTCAATGAATAAAAATAGATAATTATATAAATAAGCTCTATGATTAAATCAAAGATATCTTAGCAACCAATTTACTAACTTAAGCAAAAACTGCTTTTAGCTGAAATACTAAAAAGTAGAATAGAATATAATGTAAGTACTTTAAATTTAAAGACGATTTACTGGAATAGTATATTTATAATAAAATTAAAGTAAAAAGGCCTAAACTATTCATTATCTCTGCTAACATTATACACATCTACTTTAATCTAATTTAGTCTACTCTTTAGATATATTATATTCAAGATTAATCATTTCAAATATATTTTTTTAGTATCTACTTCTGAAACTATTTCAGACTATAAAATAAAAATACTATGAGATGTTAAAGTTATATATCTTTAATGAGATCCAAATAATTATGTAGGATATAGTGAGATAAAGTAAGATAGGAGTTAAAATGAAAAAGTTCAAAATACATAAAGAAAGTAGGTTTGGCTTATTAGTTTCCATATATTAAGTAATTTAGTTCTATTGATAAATACAAATTATTCAGGTATATTATCGCTCTATAATTTAAGATGGAAGAAAGATTTCTCCGTTACGGTGATATTGTAATCCTTTACTCTTAATAACTTGATGGATTTCTTCAATCATCTGGGTTTACAGAATAGCAAGTTTTTATGCAGCCAATGTCTCATTAAGGAGCTGAAATTTTTACAGAAAACTAAAGGGAATTTCTTTTTAGAATATTGCCTAAATTATCCTATGAATCCTAAAAGGAATATAAAAAGAGCACTAGAAGACATAAGTCTATAATATCTCAGTTGTTTAAATAGAGCTAGAAAAATATTTAAGTAGAATCTTCTTAAAAAGAAGCTTTCATTGATACTTCCTAAACCTAAAGTGAAACGGTAAGACGAGAAGAAAGATTTCTGTAATAAGATAAAATGAGAGCAGAAGCTGAAAAAGAAATTAACGATAAGACGATTGAAGTGCTTTATGGATAGAATATTTTATATGGAAATGAAGTTTAGTTTTAGCATGTAATTTCTGAATAATTCTTAACAGCTACCAATTAAGTGGCAGAAATTGATAAAACTTGCTTTCAAATCAAACTAAAGGATTAAGCTTACTCAGGATTTATATTTAGAATAAAGCCAAGATTTAAATATAGACATGAAGGGGATAAGATTTTATATGGTGACTAACTTATTATTCAAGCTGCTAAAAATTCCTTAAATTTGAATATTGGAGAAACCCCTTTTCCCTTAGAAACTGAGTATTTGACTTCAGTAGACAGAATAACTCATCCTTCTTTGTTCTTAAATCTTTTTGAAGTGAACTTGTCTATTTCTCCCTGCTCTATATAATTAGTCAACTTTAGTAACTCAAATAAAGATAATAATTTTTGAGTTTGTGGAGGAAGTGTAATAAGATTATAGCATACTGAACTTCAAGGGTTTATGGCTGCTGATGGTATAGATTACATAGGCGAAGATAGTCCTGAAGTTATAATGAGAACTTACTAAAAGGATGAAAAGCTTGAATTGCTTGATGCATATTCATTATTCATAATAGAACCTGATTTGAACTAAATTTATTCTAAAGCTTCCAAAGGATAAATATTATCATGGATTACCAAAATTGAAAAAGATTCCTAACCCTCTAAATTTAGGCTAAGACATTTTGTGACAGGACGTTTACTTTACATATCCGAGGAAACAATTACATTAAGAAAAAACACAAGTAGCTAAGAGAAGCCATTGACTAAAAATGTATTGTGTTTAAGTCCTCATTTTCAAGGATAAGAGGACCCCGAAATTAAAGAAAAGTCCTTATTTTAGTTAATACCTACAACAGTTGATTTGGATAACAACAGGATTCGACTTAATTCATGTGTCAAAGTACAAAATTGTATGACATAGGAATTTATAGTTGAATCACATGAAGAATGATAATAAAGGTAAAAGCATTCTCTAAAAGAAAATAAGGTATCCGAATAATTAAACCTGAAACAATAAGAAATTATAGTAAATGAAATCGGTACTTTTCTGCCTATGAATGAAGAAGACAATGAAGTTTCTGTATTGAGGATTGCTTTGGATTTGAGTAAATAGTCAAATGATAAAGATGCTTTTAATATAATTCCGGTTGACAAAAACGAGTTGAAAGATGTAGAATTCATTATGAGTTGTCATTATACTCTAGATAAACTAGCTGCTAAATTGAAGGCAGGATGTTAGCCTGACAGAGCATTTAAATAAAAAGTTGAAGAAGTTCTATAAAGCTTGATTTTTTTCTTAATTTAAACTGATTAGGAAGATGCTTTTGTATGTGATGGTATTCCCAATAAAAGAAGATAGAAGTTTATGAGAGAATTATAAATCATCGAGCCTTTAAGTTATATTTTACAGTTGCCATTTTAGAATAAAGTATTTGATCTATCAAAGCTAGCTCCTTAAGAATCTTTTATGAGGATATTAAGACTGTGCTATCGTCTCATAAAGCACATAGTTAAAGATTATAAAGCAAACTAGATATATGCAGCATAATGAATATCACTATTTTTGAGTTAAGCTATGGAAACTACTGAAGAAAATAATATATTTGCAGATATTGCTTTGGCAGAGATTCTGCACAACAATAAAAAACTCCTAGATAGACAAATCACAGATTAAACTATAGAGTAGTTTGTAAAACTTTGCTCTCAACAAGAAAGACATGAAAGGTTCATCAAGCTACTAGCAGCACTCTGCTCTTGTAATGGAGAGGCTGTGATTAGCAATCAAAATGCAATTTGCGAACATTTGCTTGAAAATAAGTAAATAAGAGAATATTTATTAATGCCTTTAGTAAACGAAAACAATAATACCTTTATTTATGTTGCTGAATGGTCTAATCAAGTTTTATTACATGGTTTTATGCACATGTCTGAAGAAAATGATTAACTTAAGCTCTATAATTATTTTTTAAGCTTGCTAGAGCTAATTGCAGAACTAACATTTCAATATAATCATAAAGCAAACAAACTTAAAAGTATTTACAAGTTTAATGTTATTTTCCAGGCTATTCAAGACGAAAATGTTGTTTACTCTATTAGATCCAGATTCATAAGAATGATCCTAAATATGTACGTTGACTAAGCTGAATTAGAAATGATAGTAGTACCCAATCTTGTCTTTGTATGATCTAATATTTAAAAGCAGTATGTTGATGATGTAATAATAGGTAACAAAGAAATAAGCTTGGAAATAAAAAATCTTAAAGATTTTATATATAAGTACCTGAGAGATCTAGATGGAGTTTAAAGAATCTACTATGTAGAGCAGAATAAAATGACAATGGAAATACTCCAGCTGCTAAAGTTCTTAATATAGTATGGATTTTATTAAACTTAAAAGGAAATTGAAAATATACTTGATCCTATTGTAAATCTCCTAGATGGCTCTTGTGATCTAGTCAATCCAGAGGAAGAATTTGGTGTAAATGAAGAAGAAGATCTTTCCATAGCTAAAAAGATAAAGTTTTTAATACCAAGTGATTAAGAATCTAGAAGAAAATCCAAAAAAAAGAGCAGAAGAAATTTCTAAAGATACGAGTGAAATGAATAGAATTAAGTTATAATGGAAGTAAAAAAAGAAATCTGTGAAATATTACTTATGGTCACTGATATGAGGCTTCATCTTTAAATCATTACTTTTATACAAAAATACAAGAAGAAAAGGCAAAAAAGCTAGCAACTAAACTAAAAAAGTTTATTTATTGAAGAGGCAAACAATCAGCAGTTTTAATAGATTGCATAACTAGAAGAAGATGCTTCTAGAAGTTTTATTCATGCAAGAGAAGATACAAGCGAATAAAATTTTCAGAGAAATAAAGGAGTCAAGCAGTTTTAAAATTATCTTCAAGAATAAATGAAGTAATTTTCACAATAAACTGGAAATACTTAAACAAAGAATGAAGTTTAGATAATGGAAAAACCTCTCAAAACAGATAAATATAATAAAATAAGCAATGATAAGTTTGAAATTTCTAAACAATAATAAGAAGAAAATGAATTTTATTACGATTAGTTTTAAAAACAGATATAAATGAAAAATCTAGATTTGCAAGGAAAAATAAAAAAGAACGTAGTTGCTATTTTGCTAGATATTCTCATGTATAAAAATGCAGATTTAGTTGATTCAGCTTTTACACTGATAGTGAAATATTTCTCACAAAACTCTAATTTACTTAAATCTCTCAAAAAAGTTCAACTATTAGAAGATGAAACAGCAATAAGTAATATGAATCAAGTTTAAATTGAGCTGAAGCTACTAAGAAAGTCTGTTGAAACAAGTGATTTTTGGCTAGGAAAAAAAACAGAAAGTATAAGAGATCCCAGTCTAAAGATTACACATGATTAAACCTTATTAACTCTTTAATTTTTCATAGAGCTTTGTTTTGAATTCTAACTGAAAACACAAAAATCTCTAAAGTAAGCGAGCGAAAATGAAGAACCAGAAGCAGAAATTGATATAGGAAGTGCATATTATAAGGAGAGTGATTTAAAAAATCAGCATTTATAGGAAAAATACTTAATATTTTAAGAAAACGAAGTACCTAATAAAGAAAACTAAATATTACTAAGAAACTTAGGAACATAGCAGCTAATTTTAAAGCTTTTAAGAGTTAAAAAATCAAAGAAAAACCTTTAAATTAATAAATTTAACGAAATAAAGTAGTTTTGCTATATCTTCCTGATAAAGTTTGTAAGAGCTAATAATCAGAACTAAAGCATTCTATTTCCTTACATAAACATGTTTTTAGAGGATTTTGGAGAGTAATTGAACGCAGAGATTTTAGTATAGGAAATATATAGACATAACATGTAGCACTGCTAAAAGGTTTCGTATAATGTAATAAGAAACATTGCTAAAATAGTGGATGAAACTCCTTTTAATGATCCAATGAAAACTAAATATCTGAATATTTTTTAAGTGTTCATACAAGTAAAAGGTTAGATTTTAACAAATAACTAAAACCATATATTGAATGTTATATTATCACCATAATATAATAATATAGTTAGCTAATTGAAAGCCCTAAATGTTGAAGAAAGCATTGAAACTTAATATCTGTAAGACTTCTCTGCCAACATCTAAAAGTAGGAAAATTCAAATTTCTCACATGATTTAGAAATTCCTCCTGACATCATTTACTTGTAAAATTGTTTCGATCTACTTTCATATTGTACTGTGGGCTTTAACGAAGCTGCTGAAATCAGAGCACAATGTGAGATCTCGTTTAAGGTTTGTTACAAACTAATAAGTAAAGCTGGACACAACTGACCTTTTAAGCAATCAATCTTAGAATTTCTAATAAACGCTTGGCTTGATAATTAAAAGTATGCTATAACTGAAGAGGAAGCAACAGTAGATAACTTCATAATTCTTCTCAGGTATGATCTAGAATACATAGTCAGCTAATATTACTCTTAATAGTAAAATTCCTTATAGCTTAACTAAAATGAAGAACTGAGAATAAAAATAGACAATAAAGTTTATCTTCTAAGCTAGTTAGGAAGGGATTACTGTTTAAAAGCTCTTATTCCAACTCTTTATCAATTTTTCAAGGTGAAAGGAAATGTAATAATTAATTAGGAGCAAAGGAATCCTCTTTTTGCTCATGTAAACGCTATAATTAAATAAACGCTACACTTATATTAGACTTCTTAAGATTCCTACCATCGCAAATCTGTTACTAGTTTCTTAATTTTGTGCATGGAAGCAGGAAACGATAAAATAAATGTTTTAATAAGAAATGCTCTTTAAAGTGAAGATATTAGCACCAACCAAAAGTGAATTAAAGCTATAAGGAAAAGCAAAATTACAACTGATTAAGAATTCTAGAACGTAAATGCAATTTACCTTTATTAAATATTGCAAAATCTTCATTAGAATGAAGTATTTTTGGAAGATGTTGAGCTAGAATTTGAAAAACTAGTTTAAAATTTTATTGACATTAAAAAAATATCTTAAGAAGCCTTTAACGATGAATGCAAAATAGAATTCAATGAAATAATCAGTTCGTTAATAAACATTTTAGACTCTAGTGAGATCAAGCTAGAGGTAAGTAATATATTAATTGGAATCAAAATCTTAAGAAAGATAGTTGAAATAGAAAACTACGATGTAAAAGATCCGGCTGCAGAATGAGAAGCTTCTTAATGCAACTAGTATATGAATAGTATCTAGAAAAGATAGGATTAACTAGCTGAATTGAATATCGTTTAACTTTTATGCAAACTATTTATTAACTACGATATCTAGATATTAAGATAGGAAATTGTACTGGCTATGGTGGCAATACTTGTAGGAGGAAACTAATAAGTGTAAGGCTACTTTATGAATTATTTTCTTTAAGATCATACGAACTCCTTTCTGGTTAACATCAAAAATTCCATAATCACTTGCTTCGAAAATATTAAAAAGAAAGAAAATACTCTTAATGAGCAAAAGACAAGTTCTAACTTTTAAAAGATGAAATACGATGAAAACTAATCGATGGCAGCTTAAATTAGCCAAATCACTGAATAAAACACCACTTAGTTGTTTGAAGATCTTGATGAGGAAAGTTAAGAAGAATTTTCCTTATAAGATTAAGTAAATATGCTAACTTATATACTTAGATTTTTGCAGCTTTTATGTGAAAATTAAAATATGCTGATGTAAGATTACCTAAGAGAATAGATATAAAAGCATTTACTCCATCCTAAGAGTTATAACTTTGTGGCTTAAATTAATAACTTGATAGTACCTTATCTTAAAATAATGCAGTATTCTAATATTAGTCTAGGCTATTAACTATTAGACACTGTAACTGAGTTTATCCAAGGTCCTAACTTAACTAACCAGAAGACTCTTGTAGATACTAAAGTAATTGACAATTGTAGAGATATTATATTAGTAACTACCATAAGTTAAGCCTAAAAATAAGAAAACCTTTACTAAACTAAAGACGAAATTTAAATAAACTAGCTTAAATCAAAAGCAATTAATCTAATTCTTTCTCTATTAGAAGGTAATCCAGACCAAACAACAGTCGAAATAATAACAAATTCATTAGAAACCTCTAGATTGAAAGAAAGGCTTCTAGAGGTTTATAAGAACTTTCTGATGCAATTAGGAGTTAGTTTAAATGCTAGTCTGGATGATATTAATAAGAAATTATAAGTAAACAGTTTTGAAAGTGCTGTATAAGAAGGATTTAGCATTTATATTATCATGCAGAAATTCAAGCAACTTCATCCTCAAGCAAGAAAATAGTTCGAGCCTGAAAAATTTACTTAATAATAATTTTTAGCCTGGTAATTTTTCTAGAAGCATACTGGAAAAATAGAAGTAAACTTCCATAATGAATTGCAAAAAGTGTTCTTTCCTATAAGACCAATATGTCATCACTTAAGTAAAGCTACAAAAGATCATCACATAAATACAGTAAATTGGGAAAGTGCAATGAGCAAAATTAAAGGTTTGATGGATAATGCTCCTAATTTTATTGATGAAATGAAATATAACCAAAAGTTAAAGAAATCATGAACTATAAAGCCTTAAACAATACATAAGCTACACTGAATTTTCACAATTCTAACAATAACTATTAACATTATTATTATATCCTCATATAAATTTGATGAAAATGGAGATATTTATATTGATGACCAAATTTAACTAGCTCTATAAATATTAGGAGGCGCTTTAGGTGGAGTATCGCTACTTATTTGAATAGGTTAGTGGTAGCTAAAAGCAGAACTCTTAATTAAAAGAGGATGAAGAGAATGAATAAAATATTATAAAAGGAATACTAAATAGATCGAAGAAAATACTGAAGTAATCCCTGTCAGTTAGCTTAGTAGAGGATAGACATTAATACTTCTAATTTAAAAAGGACCGTAAAACTTAGCATTTATAAATGAGAAAGGAGATATCGATTTACGGTACTCTAGTGCTAAATTTATGTACACTATCATAAATCTTTCGTTCGTTCTAAAGAATCCTATGTTTATAGCATAACTTATTTTTATAGCTTCTTCGATACTTGGAATTTATATATCTCCGTTTTTCTTTTCAATTCATTTGCTAGATATGACAAGAATTCCAACCTTGAAAAACGTAGTAAAGTCAATAATTTAAAATGGGTTCTAATTACTGGTGACAGCTTTGCTAGGCTTAGTGGTAATTTACTATTTTGCAATAATAGCTTTCATATACTTCAAAAAAGATTACTTTACTGAAGAAATTAATGAAGCTGGTGGAGGAGAATCATTGTGCTTTAATTTATGGCACTGTTATCTATCTACTATATTTTACGGTCTTAGGCTTACAGGAGGAATAGGAGATGTCTTAATATGGAAAAGCTATAAGTCTGATAAAAATAGCTACTATGGAAGGTGATTTTTTGATTTATGCTACTTCTTTGCTGTGTGTGTGCTTACGCTTAACTTGGTGTTTGGTATAATTTTAGAAACTTTTAAATAGCTGAGAGAAGAAAAGCTGAAAAGAGAAGAGAACATATACAATAAATGCTATATTTGTAACATTGATAGATAGCTGGTAATATTCTATATTTAGTTTGAAAGAACTGGAGAAGGTTGGGAACATCATATAAAGGAAGATCACAATGTTTGGCAATATGTCTATTATCTCGTTCATCTTGAATTCAAGGAAAATACTGAATTTAATGGAATAGAAGCATATGTTTTCACTAAAGTAACTTATTCATTTTTAGAATTAAAATGAGGAAAACGACTGGTTTCCTTTGCATAAAGCGATGGTTTTAGGAGATGCTAATTAAAGTGAAGGAGAAAACAGTTAAAGTAGAATAAGAGAAAAGTTACACAAATTGGATGAAGTAATAAAGAAAGTATATGTGCTAATGTAGAAAAATAAGAATCTTGAATTATTGAAATGAAACTTCAATTAATTATTCCTTTTAGTATTCAAGTTTATGAGGCCTTATAATTAAACTAATTATATGCCTTTATCTCTATCTTTAAACTTCAAAAATAAATAACTAAGAGATATTCTCGTTAGACTCAAATTACTTATATAAGAGTCTTATCAAATTAGTGAGAATTTAGCAAAGACTTTCAATTTATTTAAAGATTTAAAGCATAATTTGAGATTTAGTAGTATTATTAAAATTAAATGTACTATCTTTATTCTAGTGCTCTAGCTTATAATATACTTCATTGCTATTATTACAAAATACAAGAAAGTCATACTCTTATAACTAAAATAGTTAGCAATATATAAAATATCTATATAAGTTTACTTTATTACTTTATTAAGAAAAACTTATTTATAATCTAGTTTAAATGTGAAGGAGATTAACTATATATGTCTAGATTATTTCAATAATTTAAAAAGTTGATTGATATAGTTATTTTCATTAAAATTTAATACAAAATATTTAAGAAACTTACTTCTAGAACAAGCTCAAATGCTAAAAATTAATGATTAATAGGCTAAAGGATATATATGAGCTATTTCTTTCATAAAACATCAGAAAATTAGTAAAAAATTTATTACTTTATAGTTAAATTGATAGTCTTTTAGACTTATTGCTAGGCTTATTTTCAAAAATATTAAAGGAGAGAGTGATGTCCTAATAAGAGATAAAATTCTAACTATTATAATTATTTGCTAGATAATAATTTTATAAAGTTAGAAGAACAATCAGATATATTAGCTTAAAAACTACCATTTAGTACAAAAGTTAAAGTTATATTTTTTAAATTACATCATTAAGTCATTTACTTTCAATTAACTTTATAGAAGGCTATTCTACATTTGTATAAATCCCTCTAAGATGAATAAGAATTTATCAAGTATAAATAAAGGCGTGTACTATACCTTAATTCCTTTATGCTTTTAATTAATTCCTCTAAATTATATTTTTATTATTTTAATTAGACAACTAATATCCTTCTCCTTACTTATAATGATTTATCAGTGACAATACATTAAATAACTTATGATAATATCATTTTTCCTAGTTTTTTAATTAAATTTAGTTATTATAAAGTGAATGTATCTTAGACGTTGAATATGATATAATAGTTATATTTAGAAAAGTGAAGCATATTAATAAATTAGCATAGTCTAATTTAACCTGAAAAGTGTAAAATGAGTTTATTACTAAATGCTATGATAAAAGACTGTGCTTTTTCTATTTTACACTTATTAATATTTAAGTAATTGAGTTTATGTTTTAACTTTCTAATTAGCATTCACTTATCATCCAGATTAGTAAAAACTTATAGTTGATTTGAAGCTAGCTAAGAGTTATAATTAGCATATATGAATTTATTTAGTAAGGGAGTATTTTGAATATTCCTCACTTAAAAATTTATAATATACCAAATAGTAAAATGAGTGTGATATTATACGTTAAACCTATATCATATCAGTAGCAGCATTTATATAAATTATTAATATTTGCTTAATTACATCTTAATGCCAATTTAGAAGCCTAGCTTAGAGTATTAATGTACAAAATTGGTATGAAATGTTTTTAATCTATGGTAGCTGCTTAATCTACTATTATTTCTCATATAATAAAATTAAAAGTTTCAAATTAATATAGATAAGTATAATAAATCTACTACTGATCCTTTTAATTATTCTTGCTTATACCATTTATTAAACCACTTATTACTAATTACCTTTACAACTATTTGCCTTTTCCTTCTCTTTAAATTAAAAGTAAGCCTATTTTCTTTATTTCATTTAAGTAAGCAAAAGTATGAATAATATTGATGATATAATAATCCCTTCAAGCTAACTAACTTGCTTTTAATAAGATGATTTAAGCTTTCTAAATACAATCTTAAATGCCTTTTATTACAATAAAAGAAGCAAATAAATATGGTATCTTTCTATATGTTTTTTATTAAAAATATAAAGCCTAATAATAATTTAAACTAGCTAAGCCTAATTAATAACTAAGCAACTAAAAAGAATTAAGAAATTAAAAGATTTGTAAATATTTACCAATTATTAGACTTATTAATGTTTAGTTACTACATTAAGTACTATTATTGTAGTTTAATACTTATATCATCTCTATTTTGGCTTTTATTAATCAAGAAAGCAAGGGTAATATACAATCAATAAGTCTTTACTCTTTCCTTAGTTATTTAGCTTTTATTTTATTTTAATAGTGAAAATTGGTGCTTTTAAGGCTTTTATTATAAAACACTAAAAAGCATTAGAAATATTTTAGTTTTATAAATTAGGAGTTAAAGTATCTAACTATATAATTACTTTAAATAAATTAATTCCTTATGAGGTATCATTAAATTAATAGAGCTATATTAAATTAGCAGAAATAAAGAATCAGCTAACAAAATAGAGTCTTTATGCAAAATGATTAAAGGAAATGCTGACAGTATCTATTAGCTTTAATTAATATAAAGTTTGATATATTTTTGATTTGCTTTCCTTAAATAAAAATGAGCATGGCATAGTTATATCTGTTTAACTACTAGTTAAGGATGATCTGTCTAGTTTGCTTATATAAGTTCTATTGATAGTATTATTTGATATCTTCAATTATTATTACTTTTATCCTATGCTTATTTAAATTAATGCCTTTAGTGGATTAACTAAATTTAGGTTTTATTTATGCTTGCAGACCAAGACAAAGTATCACATACTACTTGATTATATACTGACTTTCATTATAAAACATAATAAAGGGATATAGCTCAATTAGCAGATATAGGTATAAAGTTTAAAGTAAAGACTTTCCTAACAAAGAAAGGCTTATCTGATTATATAAATTGAGATTAGCATTAAAACTTGGAATCGTAAGAGATAAACATTCTGGTCTTTCTTATATTAGTCAATCTTATTCTTAAAATTAACTAAGCTGATATAGATACAAAGAAGAAGTATAACTTATTTCAGTAATCATTAATACTTACTAATTACAATTATAGTCCTAAATTCTTTCTAGGCTGTACAATCTTTATGCAAATCGCGTTAAGCTTTATTTAAATTCTTAATAAAGAGATTAAAAATTTGATTTATAAGATTTTATTTAAGGACGGGACTATAATATCTAGATAGTATTCTGATTGCTTATTAAGTAAATAAGACTCTGCCTTAAGACAATGACGTATTAGTTTAGTCATAATATTAATAGAATTAAGGGAAATAAATAAATAGTACCAGCTAGATATTGCTATAGAAATGCCTATCTTTTTCTAATGGATGATATTATACTTCTTCACTATATCTTATCTACTGTAATCTCATTTAGGCTTTATTAATTATTATTTAGTCTGTCACTTATAATGAAGATCTAGATTATGCTTTCTATATTAATGAGTTAAATTTTGTATCTTAGAAGCTATTAATTTGATAAAATAGTAGGTTGATACACTAGCCCTAGCAGATAATACTAAAAATAATATAAAGCGCTGCAACTTATAAATAGCATAAAATGATAATGAATACGAGTGTAAAGAGAGGATACGTATCTATAACTAAGTTAAGGATTGCGTAGTTAAATATATAACCTATGTAAATGGACGCTTACTAGTTAGGCTAATAGTATTAATTAATTATCCATTTATAAAATGAATTTATTTTAGCAACGGGAATTATACTCTATGTCATATCGAACTCTTCCTGCTATCAGAACACCTAAATAAAGTAACTTGAAGAATGCGAATTCTAAGTCAGTTAAAAATTTGTAATTAGAGATTATATCTTAAGATAAATGAATAGGCACTAGTATGGATCCTGAGGAAAATTTGACTGGAAGAGAAGCGTAGTAAAGATACTACAAGTTTGTAAAGAAAATTAGAAGAATTAAAGATAAAAACAAATTCTTTGATTTAAAGGCTTCACCTTTAGTATGCTATATCTAAGAATGTGAGGAACAAAAAATTTTGCCAAAACCAAATGGAACATTAAGAAAAATTGAAAAGCAAGAAGCGCTAAACTTGAAGAATTATTCTTTGGGGGATAAATATGCAAAGGCATTGAGCAAGACTATCAAGAAAACTGAAAATCTTTAGGAAATTAATTTAAAAGAAAACAGATTATCAGACAAAGGGGTTTGCTCTATTGTCACCCATTTATCTTAAGATCTTAAAAGACTGAATCTCTCAAGAAACTTTCTTGGCTTTACATCTTTAAAAGCTCTAATGAATTTGTTCCAAAAAACTAGTTTCAACTTAGAATATCTTAACCTAGAGCACTGCAGAATAGGAGATAAAAACTTCTAGCGTTATTTTATGTTTTTAAGTGATAATGTAACCATCAAGTATCTTAACTTAGCTTAGAACTAGCTATATGAATCAGCTACTTTAGTCTTAGCAGAAGTAATTAAAAAAAATAGTACACTGGAGAGATTAGATGTTACTTGAAACTCTATAGGAAGTTCAAATGCAGTAACTTTTTTTAATTCACTATAAGAAAATAGAACTCTCATTGACTTAATAATTTCATGAAACTTATTAAGTAAAAATTGAGGGACATGTGAAGCTATATAAAAATGTCTGCAGATAAACTAAACTCTAAGACATCTTGATATAAGCAATAATTACTTTAGCTCAGATTAAATGGAAATTATAGCAGAGGGATTGAAATTTAATTAAACAATATTAGGAGTACATGTTCATGGAAATAAAGCATTTGTTGATTCTTTTGGATATATCAATGTTCAAAGCGAGAAACTTGAAATATCTGCATGCCAAAAATAACATTTGAGTCCTAGAATTAAGCTAGATATCCCAAAAGGATAAAACGATTTTTTTTGGTAAAGAGATAAGTGGATTAATGATAACTGTTGGATTTGTGCAAAATGATAAGAGCAAAACATAATTTGAATACTTGGAGTATCTGGAGGTTAAGTACAAAGTTTTATCTTATCTAAGTAAAAGTTAATGGAAAAAAGACTTTCATAAATATTCGTTCATTTTGATTGTGATGATTTCAAACCAATTTAAATGATAAGAACTGAAGAAGGAAGCTTTGAGGTAAAAAAGGTTCTTCCTGCTTAAAAGGTATTTTTCTTCTTTTCAATAGAAAAGGAATTTCTAGCAGAAGATTATCCTAAAGAAAAACTTAGTTAACCCTTCATTAGAACTATTAAAAATAGAAACTTTGAATTTTAAGTTAGTCTAACTTAAATGAACGTAACAGTTCCTAATTTAAAAACTGGAACGGTAGATTTTGACAACATACCAGAGAGTTTACCAAGGCCATTTTTATCAGATTAAGAAGAGGAAGTGAGAATAGCTAAAAAATGATCAATAGGAACTTCTTTATTTAAGAATTATAAACTTGATAACGAACAAATTTTAAAGGATTGCTTTGAAATGGATTGGCAATACTGTAAATTCAATTTATTTAAGCATGAAGAGTAAGATATTAAAACTTACATTGAGAAGCACTACAGCAAAATAAAGAAACTGTATATTGAATTAGTAGCTTTAAGTAATCAGTCACTAACTAACATTGGCATTACAAGACAAGTTTTTTTTGATTTTTGCTAATAGAAAAATATTTTAGACAGTAAATACACAAAAGAAAGCCTTCAGATATAGTATTCAGAAGCTACTTATAATCCATACTCTCATCTTTACAATCCTCAGAAGAACCTTGTAAGGTATGAATTTATAGAAATTTTGATTCGCATAGCATTAATGAAATACCACTATAACAAAGGCTAAGGAGTGTAATTATCATCTGCTCTTGAAGCTATAAAGCATTTCTTCCAAGAGCATGCTATATATAAATTAGATATTGACTAGTGGAGAGAAAAAGATTACATGACTGAATCAGTCGATTACATTTACAAGAAGTATCTAGCTATCATTAACTTTGTATGAAACAAAAAATGTCAAATCATTTAAGATACTAACTTTCCTGAACTACTCAACTAGAAGCTAATGAATATTGATTAATTCTACAGATTTATATAGGAAATAGAGTTCTTAAATGAGAAAGTAGTAGGAAAAGACATCTCTTAATCCTTTTTTTAAGCTGCTATGACTGTTCCTGATTAGCTCTTTTAAAAGAGATTTTTATATATCAATTTTGTAGAATTTCTTGAAGCCTTTGCTAGAATTGCTGAATTTGCTAACTTACCCCTTCCCATTTTTGATTAAGAAGATTAGCAGCAGATCAATTTCCAGTAAAAGTAATAAGAAAGCGGAGAATCATAAAAGAAATAAAGTGAAGCTTTAAATGAATAGAAGTCTTATAATAGCCTAACTAAAATAGGGAACTTAATTGGAGAAAACGACCAAATTACCTTATATAAGCTATAAAATTAGTGCTTAGCCTAAAAAATAGAAAACGTTATGCCTTGGCTAATACTACAATGCCCTCCTTTTATAAAGAACTAGTTCAAATGGCCAGATGATTGTCCTTTTTTTTAGAATCCTGATCCTAACGCTTGCATTAAATATTAACGGTAAAAAAGAATAGAATTAATGTAGTCTAGTAATCCAAATGATACAGTAGACTTAAATATTAGGAAATAATAGAACTAAACCTTTAAAAATTTTCTTAAAAAACGAGTTTTAGCCTAAAAAGATTTGACTAGCTTTATTATTAGAAACCTGTTTTAGAAGGAAAATGTATAAAACAAATTATTAGCAGAGAATTCTAGAATTGGAACTCTTTTAAAGGAAATTTCAAGTATGAAAAGCTTAAAAAATAATGATAAATATGCCTCATCGGAAGAAAGAGAGGATATGCTGAATAGTTTACTTCCCAAGCAAAAGACATACAATTAAGTATAATATATTGTTTAAAGAATATAAACCAATAGCTTATTAAACAGCAATTTTAATAGCATTAATACTTATAAATTAAATAAATAAGGAAGATAGTTAAGTAAATTTAAAACTAATTCTATGCAAAAAAACATTTCAATATAAAATTCATAAGTTAAATTAGCTTTAAAAATACTTTATTCAATAAATTAAGCAAAAGCTTTTTAATATAAATTTTTATTACAAATGCATGCTATTACGTTATTTATTGAATTGTAAGCATAAAAATTAATATGTTTTCCATAAGATAGATAGATAGATATTAATCGTTCGCTTTAAAATTAATTTTATTTTATATTAAATTAAAGCCTTTACTAAGAGTTATAGTTACTATATATGTTTTTAATTCTAAATAAAATGTATACCTTCAAAGCTAAAATTCACAACTAAGCTTTTTAACTAGAGAAATAAGAATGTCTTTAAGTCTATCATAGAAATTATTCTATATACTTTGATTAAATGATTATATAGGGAAAGCTTCTATAATAATTAATTTCTATATATCTAATTTAACAACAAGAATTAATAAGCATTCTCTTTTTACTATGTTAGCATCTAAGTTTTCCTAGCTTTCTAAAAAGAGATAATGATTCTAAACTAAATAATATACAAAATGCAATATACTAAATAAATCCTTTATCTTTATCTATTTTCTTAATTTTATTTATTCTTTCTCATTCAGTTTATTTATAAATTTTTAATCCAACTTATAGTCCTGTATGCACCCAATATTTTAATCTTCGTTTTTAATTATCCTATAAAGGTTAATTCTTTGTATCTTCTGATTTTACTCTGCTAATTAATAAATTAGTTACTATTATCATAGCTAGATTTAATTATAATAGCTATAAACAATCAAGCATGTTATTTTAAATTAGTTTAAATCGTTAATCTATCACACTATATACTTACTTTTAACGATATAATTTATCATTCGATAAACTATTTATAGTATGAAGCTTATAGATTTTACATATTATATAATTCCAAACAAACTAATTTAGGTTTAAACATATAACAGCATAGAAAACAAGGTAAGTTTATATTTAAAATGTAAAATTTATTAAAGCTAAGTAGTGTCTTTTGATTCCTTATTCTTGATACATTGCTCTAATTCCTTTATGAACTGCTTTAGATCTTCCTATAAACTATGATAAACTTACTTGATCCTTAGAGTTGATAATTTATTTTTTAAGATTCTAAATAAGAGTTAATAATTTATTATCTTTAGAATTCTTCTTGAAGTGTTTCAATATTTACTGTTTAGTATTCTACGATAAGTTCACTTTATATTATTCATTTGATATATTCTAAGTAGTTTACTGCTAGTCAAAACCATAGGCACTTATAAAATTAGTAGGCTTGACTTATTGTCGCTTATTTTTTTACTTTTAGTTAAAGTTTTACAATTTTTCTTAATCTGTTACTTATTTATTCTTTGGCTTTCACTATTTAGAAGAATTTATTCTTATCTACTCCTTCTTCTTCAAAACACTCTTAATAACCTATTTTGCTGGATATTTATTATCCTAATTATTAGATTTGAAATAATTTTAATTTTCTTATTTAGCAACAGTATCCTAAATAAAAATTTAACTACTTGGCAGCTTAGATTCTTCATTTTAAACTTATGGTTAGTTAAACTCTTTATCTTCTTTTCAATATGCTTCGTTTTATTTAATTATTTAGGCTTCTTAGAAATTTATTTCAGCATTTTAAATTTCTGTTTATCTTAATTCCATGAATTCCTATTTAGGAGTTGCTTATTATGTGACGGATTACTTTTTTTATGATTTAGCTTCTTTATTTTACATTTCAGCTACTTACAAGAGTTTAGATTCTTATTTATTATCTACTTATAGTACGGCAATTTACGTTTCTTGCACTTCGACTTCTATATTTTTTATTTTTGGTTCTCTTAATTCTTAATCTCCTTACTTTTTCACATTTTACTATTGAATAGCTTGTCTTTCTAATTTATTAAACTAAAGTTCATTTAAGCTAAGTTTTGAAATTTCTTATACGAAAACTTCTTTTGATTGAAAATTTAATTTATCATTTTCAGATTTATTTTCATTTATATTTAGGTTAGCCATTTCATTTAGCCCTGCTGTTTTTTCTGTTAAGTTATTATCTCTCTAGATTTATTGAATATTAACTTATTCCTATTCTTAGCACTCATTGATCAGATTTTAGATAATAGCTTAGTCTTATATATCAATATTGAAGCTAAAATTTTATCAGTTTTAATCTTAGTTTTACTCACTTTAATTTAAATAGTTTTAATTATCTTAATTACCTTATTTGTTTTCCTCTTAGTTATAATATTTAACTTCTTCTTAGATTTATATATTATCAGCGGATTTTTATTAAAATAAATGCTTTATTTTCGTTTCATTGCTAAGTTCAATCTCAGAATTATATCGCTAAAGATAGATTTAGAAAAATTCTTAATCTTCATTATTTTTTTAAATAGGGAAATTTTATAGATTTAATACTAGATCTCATTAATCTTCCTTTCAAATCTAAGCTTCATTTATTTAGAAATCAGGATTTGACTTAGAATCTTTGTTTTTTATTTCTTTTTACCATTCTTGCTTTTAATAATTATCTAAAGACTGACCTATGTTTAATCTTCAGATTTGTCATCTTTCCCATATAGCATTTGTAGTAATTTTTAGTTAAGTAAGTAAATAATCCTTGGTGTTGCTTAAAGATGCTTTGAAACTATACAAAAAATCCCTAATTTTTTAATTGTCATTGAAGTTGTTTAGATCTGCAGAGTTAAATTTTTAATTTTCTTCTCCATTTGGAAGTATTTAGTTTTAAGATTAAGTTACCATGATAGCAGATGATTAGTATAAGTTATCATCCTATAAGTTTACTTTTAAGAAATTTAAACCGCTAGTTGAAAGCTAATGACTGAAGCTATTATCTTATTCTTTTTTCTAGCTTAAATCTTCTTCTAAATTGTTAGTAAATTTAGTCTTTTCATTTTAATCTCTTTGTGTAACTGTCATTAAGCTTAATCCTTCTTAAGTCATATCTTAGCAAGACATTTATTTCTCTTCAGCTTAACTTTGGTCATTCTCTTGAACTTATTTCTATCTCCTTCTTAACCTGAATTTTTTGTAAAGTTCAAATAGTTTAAGTGCAATTTTGTAGTTAAGAACTAGAAGATTTAAGAAGATTACAACTGTTGTTCCACATATGCAAGCGTTCCCAGTTGAAGAATCTGGTGTATTTTCTAATCTCCTATCAATGTTTTCAATGATATAGAAAACAGCATTAAAGCTAAATAGAGTGAAAAGCCAAAGCTCGTTAATTATATTTATTATTAAATCTATTTTTCTTCTAAATGGCCTCACTTTAAGCATGTAAATAATAAGGCAAGCACTAGAAACGCATGTTAAAATTATTTATATAACAGGCCTGTTTTCAAAAACAATGACTGTAACAACAAGAACATACCTTCTCATCATAAATAAGGTATAGTATATATATCCATAGAAGTATTTGCTCTCCTTAAATTCTCCAAATATTGTTTTGTAGCTTTAAATCATTTTCTCTTTTTAAACCAATAAATCTTAACTTCCTTCAGCTTCTATTTTCTGACATAGCTTGATATAGCTCACTATCTTTCAAATAATTAATGTGAAAATATAAAGCTAAAAGGAGATTATAATAACGGATAATGCTATATTAAATACAATAAAAATATTTATTTCGGGATTAGTAAACTACAGAGATGCACATAATGCTAATTTTAACTAAGTTATCAATACAATTCTTATCACTGCTGATCATTTGAAAAATCTTAAAAATGATTAAAATAAAGAGCCTATCTTAGGAACCAGAGATAGAATGTAAAATAGAGGAATTAAAGCCAAAGTTAAGCATATCTTTAAAATTTATCTTTGAGAATTCCAGATAAAAATGGAAGTATGATACCCTTATAATAGAAATCATTGTTTATGTAAGTTCTAACTTTCATAGGATGGCTAATCAAATAGATTTCCCTCATTTTCAAAGTCTAATATATTAGATTTTGATTTTAGTAAATAAAATGCTTACAAATTAATAGGCTTTTCTACATTTATGAGTCCATTTAATTTTATAACCTATTGTAAAGCAATTAAGGTCCAGATTTATTCAATGTCATTAGTACTTCCTGCTCCAGCTATTGATGCTGACAAAGCCCCTGCGTATGATACTGTGCTAATTTAATCTGTAGCTTCTTCTGAAGATTGTATCATCTATTTTTCCTAACTAGATAAATCAAAGTCATCAATACTTGTTGGAACTGATTATTATAATTAATTATGATTTGTTTTATTTTATTCTTAGTTACTTACTTTATCACATTTGTCTTCTTACTACAAACTTTATTAATAGTTTTTATTGCATTCTTTGCATTAGTCAAATTATTCACAAATTTTGCATGATTCGTGACATGGAATGCATTTTTATTCAGTTTATGAAAAAAAATAGGATTGAGAACAATTTTATAAGCAGTTTTCTCCTTGAATTATTCCTTAGCAAACACATTTATTGTCTTTAACATCTCAACCTTAACTGCAACGTATACAACTTTCCTTATCTTAGCATTTTTAGCATCTTTCAGAACAGTTAAAGCAACTATTATCAGATATATATTAATTTTCCAGACATTCTTTTTATTATTTCATGCATGTCTTACTATCTTCACTTAGAATGTATCCTTATTTACAAACACTACATGTCTCATAAGATGTACATTATTAGCAATATGAAATATAAGAAGTGCACAATCTGCATTATCTCGCTTCTTAATCAGAAAAACAAGTAGCTGGACATTATTTTAGACATTAATTATCATAAAGAAAGAAATTAGATTAGCACTAATTGCATTAAGTCCCATATTCATTACATTTCAAGCAATTTTCTATTTTTTAAGTGCATTTTTCGCATTTTTATTAATTATTTCAGTAACCATCAGGACATGCTTCTACACATGCATAGTCATAAAATATTTATTACTGTTAGCAAGAATAACAAAGAGATCCAGTTGAGTCGCACGTTTAACAAAAAGGAATAGTTTTATTGCAGTAAAGGCATTAGTCTTATCCTAAATATTGAAATTAATTGCATGTTGTATTTAAAATACATTTATTCTGTAGTAGTTAGTACAATATTTTACACTTAGTGCATTGTATTTCATCATTCGTTACGCTACATTACTAACAGTTTTCAATCAAAGTACTACACTTTATACATTCAGATTATTATGCAATATAATCTTAAGGGCAACTGTCTACGCATGTTCCTTGATACAGAAGTTTACTCTAGTCGCTACACTTTATACATTCAGATTATTATGCAATATAATCTTAAGGGCAACTGTCTACGCATGTTCCTTGATACAGAAGTTTACTCTAGTCGCTACACTTTATACATTCAGATTATTATGCAATATAATCTTAAGGGCAACTGTCTACGCATGTTCCTTGATACAGAAGTTTACTCTAGTCGCTACACTTTATACATTCAGATTATTATGCAATATAATCTTAAGGGCAACTGTCTACGCATGTTCCTTGATACAGAAGTTTACTCTAGTCGCTACACTTTATACATTCAGATTATTATGCAATATAATCTTAAGGGCAACTGTCTACGCATGTTCCTTGATACAGAAGTTTACTCTAAACGCTACACTTTATACATTCAGATTATTATGCAATATAATCTTAAGGGCAACTGTCTACGCATGTTCCTTGATACAGAAGTTTACTCTAGTCGCTACACTTTATACATTCAGATTATTATGCAATATAATCTTAAGGGCAACTGTCTACGCATGTTCCTTGATACAGAAGTTTACTCTAATCGCTACACTTTATACATTCAGATTATTATGCAATATAATCTTAAGGGCAACTGTCTACGCATGTTCCTTGATACAGAAGTTTACTCTAATCGCTACACTTTATACATTCAGATTATTATGCAATATAATCTTAAGGGCAACTGTCTACGCATGTTCCTTGATATAAATATTTAATTGCTTGGCATTGCAAACATTCATTTTAATTACAATTTTTACAATTTATTGAGCAATCAATGCATAGCAAACCTTGAGAAAATGTATCTTCGGGGCATTGGTTAAAACATTTATTTTATGTTGCACTTAAAAAATAAGTAGTATCACATTGCTAGCAAGTTAAAGCTCCAGAGCAGGCATAACTTGAACATTTAGCACAATTTTAAATTTGAGTATTACATTAAATACAGATTGAATTAGAGCAATATCATCCTGAAGAACATTATGAAACACATTTACCAGCTTCTAAAAAATAACCTGAATTACACACTGTGCAAGTATTTTAATCAATACATTACGAACAATTATTTTAGCATGCATTGCATATTCTATTGCCAGGATCGAAATAACCTGAATTACATAAAGACTAACATAAGTTTTGATTTTATAAAACGTAAGGAGAGATACATTAATTACAAGTTGCTCCATTTTAGCTGCATAATTCGCAATTACTTATACTAATTGAGCAATATTAGCAAACTTTGTTTCCAGGATTAAACTAATCTGAAGGACATTAAATTTCACATGATTTACTTTTACTTAAAACGTAAGGACTTATACATGATTGGCATTCAACGAAAATACTTCCTGAGCATAAATAGCAGTTATTTCTTACTTCGCTGCATAATTGGCAAATATTTGAAGCATTTTGAAAATATCCCAAGTTACATGATTATTAGCATACATTTCCTTATAAAATTCATCCTGATTAGCAAGTTTTGCACTTTGTGGAATTTTAATTACAGTCTAAGCAATTAATATCATTACATGTGCAAGTTGTCTAAATAACAGGACTAGTACATTCATTTTAGCACTAATTATAACAAGGATTTTAGTACATAAAAATATCTTGTGCTATAGTATTATTTAATATACTATCATAAGTGTAGATTCTTGGTTAAAGAAACTATCCAGCAAAATCATCAGTTGCTCAAGGCTCTGTAGCATCATTTTTTCCAGCTATTGTAATGATTGAGTTTTAATTGATCGAATAATAGAAATCATCTTCATCAGAACTAAAGCATTTGATTTTATTATTTTAATGTTTACTTAAACTACCCGCACATACAACAATATTATGCTATCCATTAATAAAATTCTTTATAGACGCTGATAAGCCAATAAAAACTCAATCTGAACAGTTTAAATTTTCTTTTTCTATTTCTATTTATCCAGATTTTTAATTACTTTTAGCTTAAAATTTTATTTTTAGTTAAGAATTGTCCTCCCATTAATAGACTGCTTTGTACCAAAAATTTGCTGTAGATCTGAAGGTAAAAAATTCTTTAAAAGAGCTATCACATTAGTCAGTTTTTATTCATGTTGTAAAACTTCAAGCATTTTAAGACTTAGTTGCAAATATATAGCTAGAATTTAGATTTTGCAGATGTACTTCGTACCATTAAGTTTAGGAATAATGATATACTACCTTAGGGTCGAGAATATCAATATATTGGCAAAGAACCTTTAATATAATGAGGAGAAGACTCAATAAAACTCTTAATCCCATTTTATTTTCTTCGGCTAAAGTAATACTTTAAATTAAGTTATAAGATCTTTCTATAGGAAATACCCTTTTTAAGCTACTTACCTTCAAACAATTTTAATAAATAAAAAGTAAATAGAAAAAGGATAAAGAACTAAATGAACCCAAATTATAGTTAGTAGCTAAATAGTATAAAAATAAGCCAAATACTTATAGCAGATATTTAACACTGAGATTAGTAGATTTATAATGCTTAAATAAAAAAAACTCTAATCAACGAATTTTATATAATGCATGCTATTAATTTTATAGCCTAAAATTATATAAAGTATTTAATAGAATTAAGATTAATATTTACAAGCATCCTTTGAAATAATAATTAATTATAAATGATATTTGCAATATACTTAAATAGATGTCAGAATTTAATTTAATTTTAGAATATGATTATAGCAAATTTCAGCATAGTAATATGAAGATAAATAAAAGACACATAATTAGATAATTGTTAATTATTGATTTCCTTTAATTTTAGACTATAAAGGAATTTATTATTATTTTATTATTTAAGTTTATTGCTAAAAATACGCTAGTAAGATTACATATTCTAGAGATAAATATAATAAATTGCTAGATTATTTTTAAAGATATATTATTGCTTTTAGAGTTCTGCTAATTATAAGAAACTGATATGTCTTCATCTAAAATGCTATTAATATAAAACTAATTTAGAAATATCTTTTAAATTTATAGCTTTCTTTTAATTTTAATTCAGTAAAAACTTAAACTTTAACTGATTAAATTATTTTATTTAATTATGAGTCTACTTGTCTTAAAATAAAAGTTAAGTTTATTATTAGCTTGTTTACCTGTTTTTTAGCAATTGATTATTAGACTTATATATAGCAATATTTAATAATTGCATTTTAGTTTATGTGTGAATACAATCATAAGGAGCGAATCTCTTATAACAATCATATTTTTAGTAATTTGCTTATATTCTTTTAGTTTATATATAAAAATGTAGGAATGGAGCATATTAAATAATATCTAAATGCAAAAAATAAGTTTTAATTAATTTTTATTTGAATAGTATTTTGTGACTTGCTACTTCCTTTAATTGCAATTTAGGCTATAATTAATTAACATTTTCCTTCTGTTATTTTGATTGCTATACTCAATGTGAATGAATCAGAACGGACTTATCTTCACTATGTAAGTAAAAGTTAAAAGGATTTCTAATAATTATTAATTTGAATGAAAGATTGATTTTAGAGGTAGTATTAGATCAACCTAAATATCAGATACATTTATATAATAAGTACTTAAAACTTATTTGGTTTTATTAAAAATTAGTTATATTCCATACTAAAATATTTAGGTTTTAGCAAGAATCAAATTTTGGAGTTAATGCTCTTATTATTACAGCTGCTCTATAGTTGCATATGAATAAACTTTTGAATCTTTTATTAAATATCTGATTAGGCTATTAGTAACCTTTACTAATAACATTTCTATCTGCTAAGTAGGATATTCAAAGATTTTAGGTTCTTTAAATATAAAAATACTTTTAATAGTATTTTTATTAAATATAAGCAAATATTAAAATTCAATCTTTGACATTAAAGTTGAAACAGAGTTTATATAATGGTAATAATTCATATTGTGCCTCTTATTGTAAAAATTATACTTTTTAAAAGTCTAATTTTAAAAAAATTACTAAAAATGAGCATCTATATAATAGAAGATTATTACTTAAAGAAACAGGGTTATTATAAGAATCTATAAATTCAAGAAAGCTAATAAAGCTATTATTTTAAAATGCAGTCTATTATATTGGTATTTACAATATATTTATAACCTTTAAATAAATGAACTTTAAAGTACTTTAATAATTTACCTATCAAGTCGAAACTTTTAAATTGTGAAAAGATATTAATTCAAAAATAAAAGAAAAAGGTAATAATACATCATCAAATCTCAATCAACAGAACATTTCTGAGAGTTATCAGTAAGGATATCAATCTTATCTTTTGAATTTAATTCATAAGTTTCTGCACTCTGGATCTTTATTGCTTTTAGCTATTCAGGATCTTAATCTTATTATAACTGCTATTCTTTCTTTTCCTGAGTAATGCCAGGAAAATTAGAACTAGTTTTTTATTATGTCAAAGCTGTTAAAAGGGGCAATTTTAAAAAAATTTTTAGAGCCTAATCAGTTGTATATTTAGGCTTTATTATAGAAAGGCTGCTGAGATCTTTTTTGTTTTTAACGCTCGTGGAATTAAAGAAATGAGATTATTATTTTTGTTGTACATTAAAAAATCTTCCAACTTTCATTTATCTATTATCTTCTGATTTATTTTAAATTAACCCTAGCAAGCCTTTAGATTTGAACATTACTTTATTTTTTTAAGTAAGAGTCACAGCTGTTCCAGCATATAAATTTAGCCTGCCTTGAATTCCTAATTTCTACTGAGTGAAGTTTTATCTATCTTCTTTTATTTCATCTTTTTTCTGAGGATGCTATTTTTCTGTTTACAGTAAAATCTTACCCATAAGATCATAATAATATTCCCATCCTTCGTTAGTTGTAACTGGATTAGCACGATCAAAATCCTAAATTTAGATCTTACTTCTACGAAATCAAGAGCCTAAGCTTCATATTTGAACTTATCATCTCCATACATTTATTAATAAAGTTAAACTTTGTCTTGAAAACAGAGCTGGAATAAGTTATGAATAGGGAATGCAACGTAAATGAAATTTATAATGAAAGCTATTAAAAAGTAGAATTACCCATCACTATGCAAAGTCTTGTAGAAGAATCATCCCAATGCACTATACAGTAATAATAGGTAAGGGATGTTGTCTATCATTTCATCATTTAGAATTTCAGATAATTTTAGTGGTCTACTAAGCCTTCTTAGTAGGTTATATTTATCTGCTCAATATCTAAGTAAGATCCCTACAGCTGAAATTACAAAAGCGAGAGGAATTATAGGAGCATATATCATAGTGATAGCAATGGATTTCATAATTTATGCGTTTGATTAGGCCATATCTAATTGAGGATTTTCTCAAATCATATTTGCTTCTGCTTAGCTTACATAAGTTTTCTTTACTTTGATTACAAGAAAAAATTTTTAAATTCGATCAGTAATACTAGCAAAGTCAATAAACTTAATCAAAGGAGTAATAATTGCATCCGTAATAATAATCCAAGTTGCATCTACTATTAAATCTCCGTCATTAAATCAATCATTTGGATTTTTGTTAACAACTAAAACTAAGGCAGCAGAAGCAATAGTTTATGAAATTGTTAATTTTAAAGCTATACTTTCTGTATAATCTGTTCATGTTTCATGCTTTTCGTATGCTGCCAAGTGTCTAACTGTAGTTCTAAGTATCGTATTTATTATAAGGATGAAAATACTTGGTATGAAAGATATAATTTAGGATTAACTTTTAGAAACATTCATTGAATGCTACCATTATGAAATAGCTAAAAGAATGAAGAATCCGCCTACTAGCACTACAAAAGTTATGGTTCAAGTAAAAATTCGATATCTAATAACAGACTATCATTTAACACCTAGATTTTCTCAATAAATATCTGAAGGATCTGGAGGTATATGAGCATATGGATAGCTACCTTTAAATTAGACTGCTTCATCTTTTTTAAATAATTTCCCAAGAGTTTTGGAAAATAATTATTTTAAGTAATGTTGAATTACATATCTTTTAGCAAATTTTTGCTCTACTGCTCTTGCATCTGCTTAACATTGAAAAGTAACAAAGGCTTCTCCTATCTATAAAGTTTTTTCATTCGGGTCATCATTTCTTTCATCGTATCTTTTTAAATTTTATTCAATGAAACTGAGTTTTGTCTCAATTTCTTCTGGAGTATCATTTTTAGCTGGCAAGCAAATATGTTTTTTTATCTTAGGCAACTTTCCTTCATTTTTCTATTGATAAATTCGAATGATCTCTTTTCTTTGCTAAAATTTCTTATACTTCCTTGATCACATCACTCGTTCCTATATATTAGACGGTAAAATTATCTTCAAAACTTCAGCTTCTTCTCCATCTTTTTTCCCGTTTTTTTAGATTCACTTCTTAAGTTCTTACTATTCAATATTTGGACCTAGATTTTTGAACCAAAGAGTATAATCAGATGGTGAAATGTTATTTTAATCCATTTTGATTTTGATTTTTAAAACGTATAGCTAATAAATCATGACTGAAAGCAATGTGCAAAATATTATTACCAAATGCATTATACCAAATCATGCAGGAATTCCTTCCCCTTCGAAATTTCCATTTTTTAACTTTCCATAACTTCCAACGGAATAGCTTAGCATTCAATTTTAATCTTGATTTTCACTTTTAAGATGACAACGAACAGCCATTATAATTCCAAATATCGCTCCGAATAAAAAGACAATGAGAATATATTTTAGCAATATAAAATAAAGAGGAAAGCCTATACCCAAATCAGCAAGTTCTTATAAATGACAACATAACGAATATTTTTCTCCTTCCTAATGCAGACCGCAACATTCACATATATTGTTTTTATCTTATACTTCATCTATTTCTTTCTTTTTTCTTACTTTTTTTACTTCATGATGTAAAATTGCCTTTTTTATATCAGCTCATGCAGTTGCGTCAAATCCTTTTCTGAATTCTTCAAATCCATACATTTCATCATGATCATCTTTTTATAAATGCATTTATATTCTGGTAGTTGATTCTGAGTTAGCATCTTAATCTTAAATAATTTTTTCAGTCTAAAGATTTTCTTCTTTTTCTTATTCAAGTTTAACAAGAGCAGATAACATTTTTATGATTTAAAAAGCAATATATGCTTGAAACTTATTTGACTTTCTTTCTTATTTATTAAAAATCTAATAATAACATTACTATCTTTAGCCTTATAATGTGATAATAAACTTTTACTTCTATTTCCTTATATTTTAATTAATTTTTTTATACTATTACTTTATTATTTATATTACTGCCTTTTTCCTTCAAGAATCTAAAAGCAAATTTTATATTTTTATACCTTTAATTAATTAAATTTTAATCTAGGTTTATAAAAATAGGCCTTATGAAATTTATAACTACTGTCTATTTTTTAAAATACTTATTAATATCTACTTTCATAAATTTGTGTCTATGCTACTTTTTTAATTTATGAGTAATTGAGATTATTATTTGTATATAGTAAGCTTAGTAAATATTCGAAAGCTTTAAATTATATTATATTTATTAATTAATTAATGCTCTTTTTAATCTTCATCTTTCATACTGCTTTGAAAATTCGTTTAGTGGAGTGATAAGTCCATTTCTTAATTGAAAGCTAAGGGAAACTTTTTCAACTTATCAATAGGTAACTTCAGATGTTTTGACTCACATATTTTTGATAAATCTTAGTTTTCACAGTTTTAGGCTTAGGAAAATAAGGTAGAAGGTTGATTGATAGTGTTTTGATTATCTTTTTATTATTTAAGTATATTCTATATAAACCTTAGTTTTTTGTCTTTTTCCTTTTATTTTTTTTAAATTCATTCTTCTACCTCATTTTTTCTCTACTCCAAAAACATCATTATTCCCATTATTGCTCCCATCAAACCGAAAATAGATCCTAATAAAGAACTTATTAAGTCAAAAAATGATAATTTCTAAAGCTGCTAAGTTTTTAGAGAAGAGTCACTTAGTTTAAATTGAATATCTGCGTATAAATTAGAAGCAAATTTCACATCAGTACTTCTAAACTAGCTTCCCTTTGTAAAAGATCCTTCAAGAACCATATGATATCCAGTACTTTTATCATACTTCATTTTACTCTATACATCAGTTTCATAGACACTTGATATTGGAGTCACTTATAAAATAGATGGGTCTTTGCCTCTAAAAACTTTAAAAGAGTCAGGATAGATACTAAAGTTAATGCTAGAGAGCTCTTCTGGAATAGATGAGGTAGAAGTGATATTATAATTAATTTATGAGCAGTATGAATCTTATTCTTCTAGAAGGTAGTTTATTTCTGCAGCTTTACCAAATTCACAACTCTTACACTACACTTTCACATAGCAATTCTATTCTTTTTTAAGACATTAGATCTTTTTCCAATAGCCTTGATTTACTTTTTTTTATATATTTTTATATCTAAAATAAATTTAAGGCTAACAGTCTTCATAGGAATTACTTTCTTGCCCAGTTATAGTACAAAGTCCTTAATAAGAAACAAACTTTATAGTGAAGTCAATATTTGCATATGTATGGTCATAACTTTCTTTGTGTACCACATAAGGTATTAATGCTTTAATTTCTGTTATGTTATCAATAAAAAATTAGTTGAGATTAATTCCAATTAGAGCTATCGCTAAAATAATAAAAATAATGGAGAAAAATCCTCCAAAACTATTTTAAGTTAGTCGTAGTTACTCCCCAATTTTATAAATATGCTTACCTGAATACAAATCTAATTTTTCTAAGTACTATGGAGCTTTCCTTCATATTAACAAAAAAGCTATAGTT
Organism: Loxodes magnus; assembly: GCA_946699065.1. Taxonomy (NCBI): domain Eukaryota; phylum Ciliophora; class Karyorelictea; order Loxodida; family Loxodidae; genus Loxodes; species Loxodes magnus. Next base: position 1,314,918 of record CAMPDV010000005.1, on the reverse strand, counting down.
ATAAGTAGAATAAACAGAGTAACTGAATATACATATATATTAGCTATTTCTACTTCATTGCCTTTATTTTAGTAGTTTTATGGCTATTATGAGGATAATTTTGAAGAGTCAGTTTTGGTTTAAGGATAGGAAAATCCGACACCACAATAAAATCCATTAGGGCATTAAACACAAAATTCTAATCCTTCTGTATTTCCATAAAATCCTTCAGCACATGGTATGCATTAATCCTTAGAAGTAGCTCCTTATAACTACTACTCCATTCCTTTTCCACATTTTTAGCAATAATGCGATTAATTATCATAAGTTCCAACAGGACATAATGTGCATTTCTATGTGTTTTGATCAAAATAAGATCCATAACTACAAGGTCATTTGCATAATATAGAGTCCCAACATTTAGAAGGTAAGGTATAGATTCTAAATTAATTTTAAGCTCTAAACTCTAATGAAATATTATTAAGAACGTAACCTCCACCAAATATTAATATTTGATTCTTATAATAAGCCATTGAATGTCCATAAATTTTTTAAGGCTTCTAAACATCGTCATCTTCATATTACATTACATATCATTCCTAACTATCAAATTTTCCATAAACAAATACATCCGAAGCATACAAACCCCATGTTTAACCCCCTAAGAAGGCAATGTAATTATCAATTGCAACATGTGCTGATTTTGATTATGCCTAATCACTTCCATTATGCTTTTTTCAAGATTTGTTATTAACATTATATGCGAATAACGAATACGTTGCGCTCTTCTCCTAATATTCTCCGTTAAACAAATAAAATAAGTCATCTTTAATATAGCATTCGCAAAATTTTAGTTCAACAGGTTATGAAGTTTCTAATTCTGAAAGTTTTTATCACTTCTAGCTACCATAATCAAATTCCCATAACTCATTAGAATAGCTTATGGTGGTTTCTCCTCCATAAATGTACATCTTTTTACTGTTATAAGTAGAGCAAGCTCCTGATCTTGGAGAAGGAGCTTCTGAAATTGGTATTTATTTTCATTGCTGTGTTATAATGTTATAAGCAAACATATCATCAAGTAATATTTACTTATTTTTACCTCCTCAAATGATCAAATAATTTCCATGTACAGATGAAACATGCTGATATCTAGCTGATGGAATATCTCCAAGCAAGATTTGCTAGGTTCAACGTCATTTTTCAAGATCTAAGTACCACAATTCATTTAGATTTTCGTCATATTCATTACTTCCACCAAACACATAAGCTTTAGAGGAAATAACATTCATTGTATGAAATCTTCGAGGACCAGGGGAATCAAAGTTATCCTAAACCAATTTTCACAAAAGATTTGTTTAACTCAAATCAATGCTAATTAAATCATTCCTTAGGCCTTTAGAAGAATATCCACCAAACACATATAGTTTATTATTGTAATATGCAGCAAATGCAGAATCTCTATCAAGTAGTTTTTCATTTTCTTGCACCTTAATGTATCTAAAATTTTTGTGGTTAGAAAAATCTAGTTTTCAAAACTCCGGTATATCAGTAAATCACCAATCACTCCAACCTCCTGCAATGTACATTATTTTATTAACTCTATCTATATATTCAGCACTACCATATTAATCCCCAAAATTACCAGAAGAAAGTTAAATTCTCCAATCTAAGGAAGTTAAGTTTAAAACATAAATATTTTAGAAATCATCAACGAGGCCAGATTGCTTTAATATTAATTCCCCTTCATCTACTATAATGGAAGATAGATACTAAGGTGAGGGTTGAGTTCCTTTTGTCTATAATTATTACCAAGTAAGATTTTCTAAATTCAGTACTCACACATCATTAAGCAAACCTGAGAAGCTTTACCCTCCAAATATATAAAGCTAAGAACTTCTGTTTTATTGTTCATACAAATAACAAGCAAACTAATATCTTGGTTCTGGTTTTTTACCTAATAAGTTAATAAAAGTTCATTTTTGAAATGGAATTGAAAATGCTCAAAGATCATTTTAAGGTCCATTATTTGTATATCCACCAAAAAAAATCATACTTTCTTCTTATTTTAAAAACTAGTTACAAGAAGAATGCCTTGGTAATGGCGCCAAATCAAAAGTAAGAGCTAGAAACGTTCATTAATTAATGGTCATATCATACATTCAAGTATCTTGTAAAATACCTTTCAGCCCTTATCCCATTGTTATTATAAAATATCCTTTTTCCTAATTCATGCAACCAGAAAAATAGTTTCTTCTTTCAGGAGGTGTCAAAGTTTTTGGAAATAAGCTTCATTATGCACAACAACTAAAAACAGTAAGGAAAAGCATAAAAAGCATTTTATTTTAGTAAAAGTATCTAAAATTAATTAATTTAATTACTATTTGCTTTCATAACCAAATCCTTTCATCTTATCATTGCACAGATTATTCTAAAATTACATTTTAAGGAATTTTATTCCTATATAATAATAACAACATCATTATAACACTCCTAATCTCCTTCCTTTAACACTTTAATTAGAGGAGAGTGCTTGCAAATTAAGTATTTAACTTATAGAATAAGTTGCATAGTTTCATTATAGCAGGTATATTTATTTCATAGGCAGGGATAATCTTACTAAAAATATTAATAAAAGACAATAAAAAATACTGAAAAGATGGAAATTATGACTAATAAATAAAGTAGCACAACGTATAAATCAAAGTTTGATTAATCCTTAAACAGTTAGATAAAATAGAAGAGCGAGGTTAGAAATTCGGAATATTTACTATAGTATGATAAGAACATTAACTCTACACTTAAAAAACAGTTAGGGTTTTGCTCATCAAAACTATCAAAAGGCTATTTAGTATCTTAGAAGAATGAAAAAATTTACCCTAAAACTATAGAAGCTGTATTATCCTAAAGATATAACATTTTCCCAGAAAATAATATTTTAGATTAGAAGAAAGGTACTTAAGAATTATCTAGTATGAAAGGAAGCTAGAATTAGGATAAGCTTACACTCAATTTAGAAAATCCAGTCTTAAAAAATAAAAGTGTAATTAGTAAAAAAACAAGAAACACAAAAAATTAATAAATTACCAGAGGAAGTTTTCTACCTTAAATAACAAAAAATGTTTAAATACCGTTATGAGAACTTCATAAAAGGAATTAAAATCAATCTTAAGCTCTTCGAATTCTAGATAATGAATAAAACAGTAATTCAAAAAGCTAATCCTCGTACAGTAAAACCTTTTATAATTACCCTAATTTATCCATCAAATCTAGATTTGAATAAACACAAGATTTCCAAAATATTCCGTTGAGCATTTCTCCACATTCATAGGTTTAAAAAACTATTTTTACTGATCGAGTAAAAAGTACTAAGAAGGTAATAATTGATGAAAAGTAATTTATAATAAGTCAAGTCAGATCTTCATACGGAATAACTCTAGAAAAAATATAAGTTGCAGACTCAAATAGTAATTGCTCTCATTTTGCTATTTCTGAGATAAATGGAATTCCATTTTATGTTATAAGTGATGGAGAAGGAGATTATGGGGATATAGTTTCGAAATTCGTTTGCCAGAACTTGACATAATTTGTACAGATTGATAAATGAGTCTAGACTTATGATTTTTCTTAATTGGACTGCATTTTTGAGAAATTAGAAGAATTTCTTTTGGGTTAGAAATATGATTTATAATAATCAGGCGCTTCTTTTGTATTTGTAATGCTTTATGTCTATCAGCAAGATAATAAAAGGAAAATAATGCTTCATTGTAAAAACGTAGGAAGTTGTAGAGCTATTATAATAGATTCTTTCAATTATATTAATGTTAAATCAGAGAAAAGCACATGAGAACCAATTTGAATAAGCACTGATCACACACCTAGCAATTTCTCTGAAGGTTATAGAATTTTGAAACAGGGCGGAGAGATTCAAAAAGATGGATAAACTGAACGAATATTAATGCCTAGCATAAAACATCCTGGATTAAATATGACAAGAGCTTTAGGTTTTCTCGACTATAATTAAATAGGAGTAGTTTCATTACCATCTACAATAGAAATGATATTGGATGGGTCTTGTTAGGCAATTATATTAGGAAACAGCAGCTTTTTCAAATATATGAACATTTTTGTAATTAGTAATGTAGTAAAGAGCTACTACACCTATGCTTCAAAGAAAGGAAGCTAACTTAAAGCAGAAGAAATTTGTAAAATGTTAGTTAAACTTTCTAAAAAAAATTGGGAAAAAGTAAAATTTTATTTTAGGAATGTGAATTTTTAGCTGAAGAAATTACCTGCATAGTAGTAATCCTCAGTATTAATGATAAATTATTGTAAATAAATATTAATATATTAATCACTAATAACAACTACTTTCACAATATTAAATCCTAATATAAATATCATAATTATTAATATATTACTTGGTTACTAATTATTAGTTAACTAGGATTTATATAGAAATTTATATTTATAAATTGCTTGTGTTTGAAATACATTCTACATGTTATAAATGAAAGTTTTATTAAATCAGAGTTTTAATACCTTCTTAATCTTTAGATTTGTACTATGAATAATAAGTTGATGATTGCGACTAGAAGGCTATAAAAATTAATTAGATTAAGCATAGCTTTAAATGAATCTTATATATCAAGTTAATTTAATAATTACTAATAAATTCATTCTGATTCAAAATCTTCTTATATTTCTTTGATTGCTAAGTTTACTCTACTATAGTAATTATAGCTTTAATGCATTTATGCTTCAATAAAAGTACTTGTTTTTAATTTATATCCTCTCCTTCTTTAATTTTTAAAGCTTTTTATTTTTATTAAATAGATATGTCTAAGCCTTCCATATCTTAAAGGCTTTTTTGTTATATTCGTTATTTATATATATCTTTCAAGTTAATGATTTAAAAGCAGTATATTATTATAAATCTAACACTAGCAAATCTAGTTTAAAGTAAGCTATAATAATAATTTAAGCTATTCCTAGTCTAAATATAATAGCTTTGCTTTTAACTTCTCTCCTATACTTACTTAAATAGATACTTTTATAAAAGAACTTAAGTTACAAACGAAACTAGAACTAGAGATTAATAATAAAGTGCTAAGATTTGAGCACTTTTATATTTTTAAGTAGCTAATTCTAATATAGAAGGATACTCTATACTTCTTAATTCTTAATATAATAATGATATCAAAATTAAATATAAGATATCTTAATTTTCTAAGTAATAGTAATCATTTAATTATTTTAAGTCTTTCTACTCTTTCCTTACACACAAACTAATTTCATAAGCTAGGTAAAGATATATAGTTGTAAAGGAATAGAGATAAGATTGAAATAGACACTAAAGTCTTTAATGAAAGAAACTATTCTGAAAATGAAGGTAATATATAAACTCTTAAAGCTATATTTAAACAATATTAAACCAAGTAAATCTACTTAAACTAGCTTTTTATACTATTCTTAAATTCTAATTGGTCTATACTCTAAAGTCTATATACTTAATTACTTTAATGATATCACTAAATTTTAAACATCAACTAAGGGAAAAAAATAGTTCTACTTGCTTAAAATTAGATAATTGATGATAATTGGAATCTATTAATAATTAAGACAATCTTGCTAATAAATTAAACATAAAGTGATTTTAAAAAGTATACAAAATAAAAGAAAAAAGATATTTTAATTTAATTAAACAATAAATAATAACTTCTTTATTTTCTAGATTAGAAAAGAAATTATTGCTTTATTTATTAAATTTAGATGAATGCTTTAAAAAGCTTAATTTAATAAATAGAATTAATTAAGATTAAAAATGAGGAAGTTATATTAATATAAAATAAAGGAAATTTTAAATTTAATTTTATCATTAATTGTCTAAAATAATATAGATGTAAGATCATTTAATTGGTTATTGGCTTATATATAATAAATCCAAATTTAGCCCGACTTGTATACTTTAAGTGTAATTATAAAGTTATAGGCTTTTTCTCATATATTATATTAGACTCATAATTATTGACTAGTTAATTGAGTTCTATCAATTATGTGGCTTTCCTTGATATATCAAATTTGAGCTAGCATATAAGCAAAGAAGATAAATTTTGTTTTCATTTTGTTATAACAAAGCTCAAAGTAACCGGATAATTGAGTTATTAGTTAAAAGAAATCTTTCTTTAGTCATCTCTCACTCTATTTCTATTTGCCAGTAATAATACAATACTTTTAAATGCATTGAGGGGTATAAGCTTTTAAATAGCTCAAACAATTAATAATAAATAATAGCCTTAGCAAGTAGTAAGCAGCAACTATTAATTAATAGTTGAATTCTCTATTTAAGTAGCATAATTTTATTTGCAAAACTAAGAAATTACAATTAAGAGTTTGATTTATACTTCTAAACTATTCCATGAACTTTGTTGGTTTTTGAATATGATTAAATGTTTTAAATTAGTATTAGAAATTTTAAAATAACGCTTCAATTATTTAGGTTCTCTAAAAGATTGTAATAGTATTTTATTTAAAGAATGAGATTAAGAATTATAAAAGGCTAGATCTTTATATGATGATCTATAAAAATAATCTGTAGAAGTAATAGTAAAAATAATCAGCTAAAAGCATCAAAGAAACCTTTAAACAGTTAAAGCAGAAATAATTATGTTAGTTATTTAAAGCTTTAATGAAATATATGATAGCAATAATATTTATTGCTATATAAAGATCAATAATAAGATTAATTTATGCTCTTTACATTATTTTTTATAAGTTTATTGTTACTTAGCCAGCTTAAGAATAATAAGCAGATACTTAACTAAGAATAAAGACTTTTTCAGTTACAAAAATTATAAGCTGAATTTAATTAAAAAGCATTATTAAACTTGAATGGAAAAAGCAAGAAATAAAGTGTAAATGTATTTATTAAAAGAGAGTAATAAGAATAAAAATTTATTTAAGAACAAATTCACAGTCCCTGCTAAACTTTGTAGAATGGAGGAGGTTTTGAGCTTGATTAATTATTTTGGTAAACGCTATCTTTAAATCCTAATGGGCTTTCCCTTTTATCTATATTAACCATTTGCTAAGCTGAATTTTTGAAGGAAAAGTTCTTATGCTCTCCAGTAATGATATTATTAATCTCACTTTTAGGCATATTTCTAGGATATCTCTTATTGTTGAAGATATCAGAATAGGCATTTAAATAGCTTGGATTTAAGGGTGACTATATTATGTTTGGAGCTCTTGGAGTTAATATTTATTCAGCACTTTATCTAAACAAACTAGATCTGCTATTTCTTTCTCTTGTAGTGTTAAGCTAATAGTTAGAAGCCGGACCAACTTCGGAATTTTAGCCAGACATTGAATAATCAACTTCTTAATTTGTAATAAGATTTCTAAATACTTTTTTCTTAGGTATGCCTCTGTACATTCTATCAAAAGATAAATAAGTATTTTCAGGCCACTTATATTTTTCCAAATGTAAATAAGATCTTTAATCTGGCTAAGGACTGACATGATCATAAGTAACGAAAGGTTGTGCTTTCAAATTTTGAAACCCTTTCCCTCTTTAAAATATAGGTAAGCTTGCATCTTAGAAAATTAGCTTGTCATTTTGCTTTTTCTATTGTTTAAGCTTTTCGTATTCTTGAAAAGTTTAGTAGCCTCCAAAATCATTTTATCCATAGCTATCTTTGAGATTCTATGCCTTTGATTTCAAATTTCTCACTTTGCTTTGAGTGCTAGAGTAATCTTTGAATGCTTAAATACCAGACGGAAATTGAATTTTATTGCTTCCTTAAAATTTCATTTTATTAAATTACTGAACTACTTTTTATTATTATCAAACCCTTTTTATTTAACTGTATTAAAGCATTAATGTAACGTTTATACCTTTATTTACTTAGTTAATCCTATTTCTTTTCTTTTAAAATAATAAAAGCAAGAGGATATAATGTGAAATTTTAAGGAACGCTTTATATTTAATTGAAACTAAATGTAGAATGGTTCTTTAACCCTTATCACTTTATTTTTATCTCCAAGTCTTTCTTTTTTCTCTTAATATATGCATTTTCTTAATAAAAAGGTCTTACCTGGAACTCCTGTTATTTTGATACCTGTTGGATGCATTTAAGCTAGCTTTGGAACTACTTTTTTGGCTCCATATAAGTATACTAAGTAATAAATTAAAAATACCGAAGTCGTCATAATTGCTTGATCTTTTCTATTATAAAGATGGATTTTACTTCTTTTCTGGAAAATAGTTCTACTCTTGAGCCTCAACTTCTACTTTTGGTTATTACTCTTCTTTAACTTGGAAAGTTTATCTTTCCTGACTAGCTTTTGGACTTCCTTATTAGCTAAGAGCATAGTTTAATCCTTAATTTTAAGTAGGCATATCTTACTAAAGTGTTGAGTTCTACTCATTAATTTAGAATTTGGATACTGAAAGAGCTAAAGGAGAAACATATCCAGTGAAGATTTATTTTTTAGCATTTCCTTGCATAATTTTTTAGTCTTTTTAAATGCTTCCTTAAGCTAAAGGAGATATTTATGGCTAAACTTCTGCTGGTTCTATATAAGCTCTTATATTAGTTCCATCTAAAGAACCTATTATTTGCTTAGGAATATCATATTTTATTTCTCTTCCTAATATAGGATCTTTGAAAACATCTCTCCTCATATTTCTTCTAAAATTTTGCTGAGCCAGCATAGAATTAAAGTTAAGAGTATTGTTAGGAGATATTTGTTGAAGAGCAGAATCTTAGAAAATAGACCTTTGATTGCTTTTAGATAATTAGTTATTCGATCCAAAGTTAATACTTTAGCGTGGAGAAGCTCTTGTACTTCTTGATGATTACTTTATTTATTTAAAATCAAGACTTTCTCCAGTAATGGGATTTTTAACTATCTAAGGCTTGTTTTATCGAGTATATCTTGGAAACTGAAATTTATTTGGATCTTCAATGGTTTAATTAATTATTTTTGAACCTCCTCCCAAATCTAACGTACTAAAATTTCCAAAATCAGACTTATTTTGCTTCTTAACATTTCCAACATTATCAACATCAAATTTTTCTTTATAATGTGCAATTGGATTATAAGATTCAAGCTTAGGCTTAGATTTATAATTTCTGTTAGCAGAGAATTAGCCTAGTAAGGATTATGGAGGGTTTTGGTTAGTTGAAGACTAAAGCATATTATAAATTATTAAACTAAATATAAATAAAAGAAACCATTACTCTTTTAACTACTTGCTACTCTACTTTCATTTCCTCGTTTCGTCAGTTACACTTTATAATCCTTCTTATTTGCTACCTAAAGTAATATACACAGTTATCCTGCTTGACGATAATAGTAATTAGAAGAAAATTGATTAAGTCCTATATTTTTAATGTGACATTGAATTTTAGGGCTTTATTGATATATATTATTTTTAGTAATCTAATTATGTAAGAGTTAGACCATTTAGCCTAAAAAATTAGCTGCTTACTTATCTTAAGAATGATGATCCTCATATTTAGCTTATAGATGCTTTTGATAAGTTTAAATAGTTTTGGTAATAGAGATATTTAAATAATGTTCTGTCAATTTTTATACTAATCTTTAGATATAAAAATCTGAAGTACAAAGTTGAACTAATTGACATAAGTCTAGAATAGTGTAAATAAGTAAACTATTAAGAAGGAAAATTTAACTAAAAGTTAGAGTTAGGAAATGCATTAAATGCTAGAATTATCTATGATTAAGGGAATTTAAATTGTAATTGGCATCATTTTATCTATTTCTTAATTAAGCTTGCTATTCATTTAAATTGTCTTAGGTAACTACTTAAGTTTAAGATATTCAATTAAAATAGATATAGTAAAGAACTTTAATTCAAGAATTAACCAAATTTTATATAAAGATCATAGCTAAGTAAGTTTCTATTCAAAAGTAAGCTTTAAATAAAAATTAGCTATGATATCATAAAATAATTCTATACACTTTAATTCCGCTATCACTATGAATGCTGAAATTATAAACTTAATTTCTTACTATATGCTTTAAATTTTTTAATTGTAAGCTATTTCAGTTTAAGCAATTTAAAGTTAGCCTGCTTAGCATTTAAAGCTTTGATATTAAGAAATCCATTATAGGATTTGTCTTTATTAAATACTAAATAGTTTGCTAGAAGTTATAATAGAAGTTAATCAAGCATTATAAGATATAATCAGATTGATTAAGCTAACAAGAGGACATTTAATTGAATGCATTTTAATTACAAATTTAGCTATATGCTAACTCTATAAATAAATATATCATTTTTACCTTAAAGTATGATTATTTAACAGTTGCTATTGAGATTATATAATTTTAAGTAAATCTATTTATGTAAAATAAATCTGTCTTTTACTTAAAGAAGTATATTAGTAAGTTTAAGTTACCTTTTTTATTGCCTAGATAAAGCTAAAATAAATTAGACCAACTAAGTAATATCTAGCTAATAAGATAATTAAAGATTGTCCAGGAATTTTATAGAAGGATTATTTCCTTTCCTACAAATGAAATTGATGAGTTGTGATTACTATCTAGTTTATGGTAGCTACAGTAAAATTTAGCTAGAAAATTAGATATAAGATAGAATTTTATTAATATGTTAGAATAAAATCTTTTAGAACTTGATTTTCGAAACCCATAAATCATAAAAAAGTCGATATCAATAAATTAAGTATGTATAACATGAAGTCAAATTTTTAGCATGGCATGAGAGATTTATAAAAATAGAGTAATAATATTACTAGCACTCTTAACGGAGTTAGTATAAGTAAAAGATTAGTATTAATAATAATAAAATCTGAAACGTTGATTTAAAGTTGTGGGAGAAATTAAATTTTTCCACGTTTTAATGAAATTAATAATTATACTTGCTTTTAGTTCAAGCTGCTTTCTCTTCCTCTTCTTTAAGCAAACAAATCATATTATCACACTTATTTTCTTTATTTCTTTTTCCACTAAATAATGGATCTAGCATTGGAGCTAAATGATGATGAGCAAATAACATTCCGTAATGCGCTACCACAAATCCTATAATAATGTCTGCGCTGTAATGAGTTCTTAACGTTAGCATCACAATTGCTTAAATAAAGGCTACAAAGAAACCAAAAAATGCTCATCCTTATCTTTTTTCATATCAATGTTCCAAACCAATAATCATTGCACTGCCTACATGCCCTGAATACATGAAATCATTTGATTCCGCATATGATACTAGAAAGGAAGGAACTCCCGGATAAAACCAAATATAGCCAGAAGGTCATTATAGCAAAAACATTTTCTGAATTAAAGCTTACAAGCAAAGATATTCTAATCGAATAAAAAATTAAGGCTCCTAAAATTATTCTTATACTTGTGCCCTTCAAAACATAGATAATGCAGAAAGATATAGCAAGTACATCAGCCAAAAAAGAACTTACAATCATTATAACTTTGACTAACTCCAAATCTTGCTATAAGTACTAATTAATAGGTTACAAAACATCATGTACCCCATCCCATACACACTCAACTTATCTTTCTGTCATGTAATAAGAAGAGTAAATAAATATTAAATCTCCAATAATGAATATCATCATCAATCCTATTCTAGCAGGTAGCAAAGGTATGTGCTACATATTTTAAATGCTTCTTATTAAAATGAATAGTAAATGAATTTATTCTTATAATTTAAAATATTTAATTCTACTCTTTTCAATAATAGCTTCCCTCTTTATTGTTCTGAATTATTCTAGATGCTTTGTTTAACTTTCATAACTCTTAATAGTTATTCTTTTACTTCACTCTGAAATAGTAAAAAGCATAATTTTCTTTTAAACTAGATACTAGAGTAAATGTATATGCTAATAGTTAGTTTAATAGTCAAGCAGTGTGTTTTATAATGTAGTTGCAAGGTTAAATTATATTGCTTTAAAATGTAATAATTAGTCCTTATCCTATACGTTAAATTATAAAATTAATAATCATAGTAAAGAGATTTGTTTCCAGGCTAAATAGGATTACCACTGAAGAAAATTACTTTAAAATAATAATTAAAGTAACCTAAGAAGTAATATTTAGTTTAATCAAAATTAAAAACTAATCTACTTAGTTAATATTCTATTATACATTGAAGCTTGATTATTGAAAACGTAATCTCTACAAGCTTATTTTATTATCATTCTCAGCTTAATCCAAATTAGCTAACTAGTTAAGATGGGAAATTTATATTTAGTATATAAGAAAGATTTTCTATTGAATCACTTTATTATATTTTACTTAATTTCATTTTCGAACTATTACCTAAATATTAAATCCCCTCTTTTGAAATCGAAGTTGCTAAATTTAGAATAATTTTACCTTTAAGAAGATGGTTTAATTTAAAAGGATTTGAAGCAATTTTAATTATAATTGCTTAATCTGATTTAAATTCTAATTTGGAGCATTAAATTATAAGTTGAAATTTTAGGGATTGCTTTCAGATTGAGCTCCTCAATCGTATATTATATATATTTTAAGCATTGATGATAAAATATTTTATTCTTAAAAAAGCTTCTTAATTGATTCGTATATTTGAAAAAGACATTCATTTACATTATTATATATAAATAGACTATCTAAAAAATTATATAAAGCTAGTTATTATGAAATGGTTATACAATGCAAAATTTAGTAGAAAAGAATGATTATAGCATTTTAAAGGAAATTTAGCAAATTAGCAATAAAATAAAATCATTTTAAGTAATTTTTAAATAGAGTAGCTAAGCATTAACTTAGAACAAATGTACAACCTAATTATAATATTCTTTAGATTAATTTTTGGGAATAGAAATTCCAATTTTTGCAAGTTTTTATGCGAAATTCTTTAGGAAAACTTAATATTATAAAAATCAGCTTATGCTTAAATGTAAGTAAGTTTCTTATCATATATTTAAAGCAAATTCAATAGATTTAACTTAAAAAAGTTGGAATTATTTATACTTGCTATCAATTAGATAAGCATGCAGAATATTTTAATTTAGCCATAAATTGAGATAAACTTTATTGAGTTATAATGTTTAAATAAAATAATTATAGAGCTCTACATAAATGGTTCTTCTATGAAGTGCTTAGTTTTATTTATTAATCTTTGCATGTTTATTAATTTGAAAACATCTCAATATTTCTTACTATAAAGCTTAATTTAGAGATAACTCTATGAGAAGTAAAAAAATACAAAAATATTAATGGCACTTAAAAGGAATAAGCTATTATGTAAATATTTCTATTAGTCATAGAATAAACAAGCTACTAGATTAACTTTTTGGATATTTTGTAAAATAAAGCTATAATAAACTATATAATTAAGCTTTCCATTCCTAAATAGAAAGCATTTAAATCATTATAGTTTATTGACTTAGTTTTGATTTAGAAATTATTATTCAAATTCTTGCTAAGTAACAAATTTAGTTCTTTAAGTCTCTTTTATTATTTTTAGAGTAAGAACTTGCTATGAAGTCTTTAAAGTTAATGAAATATACTTAATAAAAATATATAGTTGGGCATTTAAGTTTCTGATGGGTTGTTTATAAAAGAATAGATAATATTAAATATAAAGCCAGTACCTATAAATACAGGTTTAAACCTATAATAAATAGTTTTTAATAATGACTACTTAAGCTTTAAATTCCTTCTAGTTAAGTTTAAGAAAAGTTACTTCATTATGAAATAAAAAATTGATTTTTATAAGAAATTTAGCTTCAAGAACACTGAATGAGGAAATGCCAGTCAGTTGTTAAGAAATAAATAAATAGAAACATAAATTAATTGGTTAACAATCATTCTAACGATAAGTTTTCATCTTTAGTCGTCATTAAGTTGACAAATTCTTCGAAGTCAATTTTACCATCTGTTGTAATAGAGTCGGCCTGATCAATTACACGCTTAAGCTCCTATTCGCTTATTTACCTTCCAGCTTTCGCCATTGCTCTCTTAATATTGTGCCCATTTATATAACCCTTATTATCCTAAATATAAAAACTTACAACATCGAAATGTTAAAATGCAGCTCATAAAATTTCGCGATTTAAGTCTTTCTTAGCATTCAACGTAGCTGCAATGAATTCCGTGTATTATAACTCTTCACTTCAATCTAAGCTGTTTTAAGCCATAACCTATCTAATTTCTTCAACGGTCATGTTTAGATTAAGTTTTTGAAGAGCTTATACCATTTCTTCTATGGATATTGAGCCTGAATTATCAGTATCAATAGCTCTAAAAGCTTCTTTCAATTCTTTAATTTCCTTATGATTCATTAACTTCACTACGACATTCATAGCTTCTTTCTTTAAAATATTATCTGATCTATATTTCTTTAATTGTTCAAAAATTTAGGGCTGAAGTGAATTTTATTACTTTTTTCTAGCTACTTTAAATCATTTATGATTTAATGCTTGCATTGCAGTAAATCTTTCTTAAACATCAGGGTTTAATAATCCTCTTATTAAATCTTTAGCCTCGTTGGATATGTTCTACCATTCCTTTCCTTCAAACTCAAAGTATCCAAGCTGAATCTTTTTAAATATTTCGTCGTTGGTTTTACCTCTGAAAGGAGGATAAGCTGAAAGCAGAATGTACATAATAACACCCAAAGATCAAAGATCACATTGTTATCCATATTAACCTTTAAGAACTTCAGGGGCTACATAATATGGAGTTCCAACAATAGTTGCAAGCTATTTCTTTTCTTAAAACTTATTTGCAAGTCCAAAATCTATTATTTTTATTTCTGAATCTTATTCTTCACTTTCGAAAAGAAAATTTTCAGGTTTTAAGTCTCTATGAACAATTTACCTTTCGTGAAGATGGTTAATTGCACTGAATAGCTTGGTCATTATAATTGCCGCGTTTTCCTCAGAAATTGCTCCATGCTTTGTTATTTTGGAAAATAATTCTCCTCCACAACAGTACTCCATTACAATATGAAAATATCTATCATCTTCATATGTTTCGTAAAACTTTATTATATTTGCATGGTCAACTAAACGCAAAACATCCAGTTCTCTTTTCAGCAGATAAAGTTCTGATTTTACTTTTTCCTTTGGAATACTTTTAATAGCATAATTCAATTTTGAATTCTTATTTTAAGCAAGTCTAACTGTTCCGAAATGTCCATGACCGATAACTTTCATAAATTCATAATAATCTCTAATATTTTCTAAAATAGTAGTAGAAGATATTTTTGATTTAGATATTCGATTGCCTTCTGTAGGATCACGCTTTGATCTTCTTCTAATATCAGCTTATTTTTCAGGATCTAATTTTTAAGAATTATTCACATTAGTACTTTTAATGCAAGCTGTACCCATTTTTAAAAAATGTTATGCGTTACTTTAAATTTCATTAAAAGTATGTTATGATATTTTAACTTTCCAACAAAATTTAAAATCAGAAATGGAGATCTAAGCACTTCATTATCTTCTTTTAATCTCTAGCTTTTATTTATTTCCTTACTTTATAACCTGATTTATTTAGATGTTACTAATCCATCTATTTACATTAAGCGCTTGAAAGGACTTTATTTTAATATTTGCTCTATTTTAAAATTATTGGGATATATAGTTTTATAAAGTATTAGTAAGGTATTAAACTTATTTAGTTTCCTAGAGTTGAGAATATTTATCTGAAATATAAGTAAATTACTATTTCTTTAAGAGGATATTAAAATGCAAATCCTTACATTTTTAATCATGTTCTCTTTAATCTTCTTCAGTAATATGATTCTAACCTTCTCTCTTTATGCAATATAATATTAGTACAAGAATGAAGCATAAGAATAAATCTAGATGTTTAGGATGAAGAACTTTATCAAGAATATGATAGCAATGGATATATAATTCTAAGAGATTTAGGTACTTTAAAAAGCTAAATAGACGATTAATAGACTTGACTTAATAATTGTTACTTAGCTATTTAAATTATATTAACTAAGCATTTATCTATCCTTTTATTTGAAATTTAATAATTATCCTCATCTTTATGTGCTTAGTATGATTATGTATAATCTTATCTATTTTAAGAAATCTTTCATTCTGCTCATTTTCTATATAACCTAAAATTTAAAAGAATTTGATATATATAAGGACTTAATTTATGCTATGAAGGCAAAATTTAAGATATAATTAGTTAAAGAAACTTAAAGAATATGAATTAAATAATAAAATACAACTTTAGCAAGGCTTTCTCCTATAACTAGCCATTATAGAGCTTACTATATACTTACTTACATTTATTATTTATTCTTATTATAAAGCAGATTAAGCTAATATTTAAAATCGTATTGCTTCTTTTACTCATTCAAAGGAAGCTAATTATTTCTTATTTGTCAACTTTTACTATGACTTTACTTATATTGCTAGTCAAAGAGATTAGAGTTATAGTTAAATGATTTAAGAACAGATCTTACTTGGAAAATGAAGCTATTTAATTTAATTAAATGTACCAAAATAAAGAAGATTAAACTAGCTATTAAATGGAGTAAATTGAAAATATGAATTTGCTAACTAAGCTTAGCAGATTAAATAGATTTAATCATCTTTTAACGATCAAAATATAAAACCTACTAATATGTCCAATACTTTATTTTTAACTGTGTAAGATTATTATTTATTTCTCAGCTTCAATACTATTAAAGCCCTATAGGTTCTATTATTTAAGTTCTAAATTTATTAATTTTATTCTCCTAAAGCAAAGAGAATCTAAAATGCCATGAAGCTATATTATAAAACGATTAAGCAGCTAAAATTTAATTTAATACAGATTTACCTAAGAAATATTAACATCAGACCTAATTTTCTCTCACTTAAGACTAAATGAAATGAAAGCATTAAGCTATCTTTTTAAAATTCTAAAGCAAATGCTTATAGTATTGATATAATGGATTTAAATCAATAATATTAGACAAAATAAGTAATTGAATCAATAATATTCTATCTATAATAAGACTCTTTATTAAAATAAAGAGCTACATTTTCAAGAATGAGCTATTATTTGCTAAGTAAAGGTCTTAAAACGTTAGAGCTTATTGTGCAAAATATTTATATCCTTCAATCTCTTAAAAGCAGACTTGCAAATCTATTATACAAAAGGAAAAATAAGTTTAGACATAAAATATAAATAGCTTGATTAAACTTAGTATTCTGATAAACTTTAGGTAGCTTATGTAAAATATCCTTAATAATAGATTAATTAAAGTAGATGATAAAAGAGTTTGATAAAATAGATAAAATACTACTCTTTCTATAGTTAATTAGAATATATGCAAGCTATTAGATATAAGAAGAGTTAAATATTTGAAGCAATTATATAGAAAATCTATAAGCAAGTATTTAATTATCTTAATTACATCCTACTAATAAAGTACAATCTTATTTCTAATTAGAAATTTGCTTTAAAAGATATAGGGTATAAATTCTTAATATAATGCTATCAATAGTAGAAAGAGAAAGCTCTGTAAATTTGGATTTAAAGAGTAAATAAACGAAAAATAAAAAAAAGATTAAAAATAAAGAATCATTAGGTAATAAGTATTTTTTCTTAAAGAGCATCATATGTATATCTAGCATCTTAAAGTAGAAGAAAGAAAAGAATTTGAATTATTGATATAGATTTAAAAGATTCAAATACGAAATTTATTTATTTAAATTTAATGTGATAGTTTGAAGTTGAAGAAAGAGATCGATTTCCAAATAAGTAAGGAACTATTTAAATTTAATTGTCTGACGTTAAGAGTGAATAATTAGCTAGATTGATATAAAGAAAGTTAGTTTATGAATCTTATTAGCATGAGTAGTAAAGCGAAAGTTAAGATATTTAGTTATAGTTCTTTGGCTATCCTCAGATAAAAATGAATTAATGCTTGGTAAAAGCAAATGTTGACTTAAAAAGCTTAATTGAATGCATTTCAGAGTTGATTCAGATACCTTCAGAAAAGATTAGGATTTTTACAGTGGAAGGATTTAAATGCTCAGATATTGATAAAATATAATACTACCTTGAAAAAAATACACAGTTATAAAGAATAGAGCTAGATGAAAGATGGACTGCAGGAGAATTGTGGAATATATGGCATGGAATTCTAATTTACTATGTTTTATAATGATAAAATTAATTTTTCCGCTATTTTATATATTTATTATTTGCATCAATGTTTTCTTAAACTCTGACTATATCAACTCAGAGCTAAAAGAAAATTAAAAAATCAGAAATATATAATTAAAGCAAGGTTAATAATACATACAGCAATAAAATCATTTGCTAAAATCTAACTTTATAAAAGCTGAGATCTGCTGAGTGATTAACATCAGCAACAACTGACAATATAAGCTAATTATAAAAAGCAAGAATTTTATATATACTAATTATTTATAGATAAATAATCTAGATAATAATTAAAAAAAGCTGAATAATATCTATTAACTTTCAACTATTTATGCATTTTACTTATTCTTTTATATAGCTTTTATGTGTGTAAATATATTCTAAACTTCTATATTTTATTAGAACTGCTATAATAATTTAAAACTATCTAATATTATTTAAGGCTTAATGTGATTTATTGAATATTCCTAATCATTTATTTGGAATAAATTACTAGTAATGTAAATCTAGCAAAGATAGTTGTTTTAAGATAAAGTTTATAATTTTATTTAATTTTAAAGAGAGTAAGCAATATCATTTTTATAAGATGAAATAGATTTTTTCTAAATATATCAGATTGATAATCTAATTAAAATAAGACAAAAAGTCTATTAATTGAAATATTTATAAACCAATTATTGTTTAACTAGAGCTTATTTTGCTCTTTATCAATTTTAAGAAAGTCTCAAATTTTGCATATTATTACGTTTTGAGCATAAGGGTGTCTTTTGTAAATAGTACATCTGATACTCCTAGTCATTAATCATGCAGCATTAAAAAATAGGCAATCTCTTCAGCTTTTAATTCATATTCTCTGTATTAAAGCTTACTCTTACTAATTTTAATATAGCAATGGATAGCAAATACCTCTCTGCTTGCAGAATAGCATATATGTCTTATCACTTTTACACATTTTAAATAAAAAATCCAGCATTTTGCATATCTTTTCTTAGTAATCCTTAAATTTAATAAATTCAATTATTAATTATTTTGCTTTGGTGTAAATCTTCATATCACATTTATTTATATGCTATAGTTTATTCTGAGCAGCTAGAATTGGCTTCTAATTATGCAAGTTCATATATCAAATTTCATTAATCTTTGATTATTTCTTATAAGCTTATTAATTATTAACTTGTTATAGTGTATATTACGATTTATTTAAATTATCCTCTCATTATCTAGCGGTTAAGCTTCCTTTTTAACTTCTACTATTTTTAAAGTTTGGATTAATGTCTGTTGATTTGTTCACTTCTATATTTGTGTTCATTTTCTTTTTAAAGGATTTTTTGTTAATGAAAGTAATAACGTCATATAAGTTTTAAGCTTCGAAATGATTACTGTGTTGTTTTCCTAAGGAAGTATTCTTTATGAATTTTAAAACTTTTGTTAGAGGTATTATTTCCTTTTTAGGATTAGCAGTGATATTTTTCTTAATTTCTATTGGTGAAACAGATCTTTCTTATGAAAACTTCTCAATAAAATTAAAATTTGGAATAATATTATATTTGGATACTCATGTTTTGTCTAGCTTTATTAACCTATCATTCACTTTATGATTTAGTTTTATCTGCTAGAAACTCGACTAATCTTGAAAATTTTCTTTCTTTTTTTTACTCTAGAAAGAGATTTTATTACTTAAATTAAGAGTTGGGAGTCTGACTAATTCTTTACTATCTTACATACTAATTTATATTTTAAATAACTTACCAAATTATTAAATTTAATAATGTGTCTTTATTTTACTTTCCTTTGTTTCTTCATATAATCAATAAGCAACTAGAACTATTGTAATTGCCCCTCTTAAAGTTCTCAATCTAATATTTTTTACTTTTTATTTAAGTTTTAACTTGCTAACTATTTAAGTTAGCCTTAGTATAGTTATATAGTTGTAATTTAGTAGTAAACTAGTTAAATTTGATATATTTTAATTATATTAACTCAATGATATTTTATTGATATTTAAGTATATATAATTACTAAATAATATTTCTAACTGGTACTATTTCTGCTTTGTATTTAACTCTTATTTCGTTTCTATTAAAAAATTTTGTTCTTAAAAGATAATTTTTAAGATAAGAGATGCTAAATTATTAAGATGCTATTTATTTTAGTTTCTTAGCTTTATTAGTTATATAGTGCTATTTCAAAAATATAAGCTTTTAGTTGATAAAATTGAAAAATGAGAACTTATTACTTTATTAAATAGCTTATTTTAAGCAGTTATGATATCCTTATTAATATACACAGAAGTATTTCTTATTGCTTTACCTCATTTAATTAAATAGCTTATATTATCTTTATTTAATAAGCATCTTCAAGCTTTTTCTACTATATTAATACATTTACTTTGTCTTTGTTTAAATTGATAAAAAGCAAATCTTATAGTTAAACTATATCTTAAAAAATACAGGTACCTTAGTTTGATCTTAAAGTAAGCTTATCTTTACTATACTAAGAATTTCTAAGTTAAATATGTAAAATAGATTATTTTAAAGCAGTTAATTATATTATTTTGTTACTTGCTTATTAGTTTTAAAATCTATATTTCTTATGTAAGTACTTAGCTAATCTCTCTTAAGATCAAATAAAGAGTATACTTTTCAAATGAAAATCTAAAAACTAATTTTAAATCTCCAATTGAGAAAATATTATAATATTGCTTTTTATCTTAACTATTACACTAAACCTATATAAAAAGCTTTAGCAAGTAGATACTTGGTATTAGTAATATTAAAGATAAGATAAAGGGAATTACTTCTTAAAATATGAAACTATTTAATTTCCTTGCTTAGAATTAATTTATTATTATTATAAACGCTAAATTTTATTGTCTTAGTGAGTTAAGATGGTTTCTCAACAATTATTTTATCAAAATTTAATTTTATGTAAATTATTCTAGGGAAAAGCAAAGTATTAAAAGAAGCAGGGATATTAATAGCAAAGAAATAAGAAATGAAGTGTAAAAGTTTAATAATGATAATATATGAGATTGTTAAAGAATAGGAATGAAATAGAAATATGTTTATAGATATCTCTAAAATGCCTTTAGTATATAGTGGGATTTATTATAGTCATAATTTTTAATTTATAAATGATTTTTAACATTCCTGCTTGTGATGAAATTATTCCTAATCTTTACCTAGGTAACAATGCCGCTGCTAAAGATCTAAATCTTTTAAAATCTAACTAAATCACTCATATTTTAACTGTTGGGGACGAATTAGAATGCCATTATGAAGCTGAATTTACCTACAAGCATCTTAAGGTATTTGATTTAGAAAGCTAAAACATAAAGAGATATTTTAACGAATCTAATTAATGAATTGATAGCGCTATTGAGTAAGGTGGAAACATCTATGTTCATTGGTAAATCTTTAATTCAGCTATGCAGGAATATCACGAAGTTCAACAATGGTAATTGCATATCTTATTCATAAGGGTAATTCATTCAAATAAGCTTTTGATTTAACCAAAAAAAAGCACTCTTAAACATTACCAAATAATAAGTTTATTTCTTAACTTAAGGAGTATGAAAAAGAGTTACCAGGAAGAAAAATTTGCATATGTAAATGTACTATCTTTTGAAAGAATCAGAATAAACTTGCTTACTTAATAAATTTAATTAGAACGATTATGCACTCAACTTATCTCTGTCTAGAAAGCCCTTTCTTCTAATTTTCGTACATTAGACTAACTATTTATAATGCATTAAGCGCTTATTTCTAATTACAATTTTATCTTATTATGGATGCTAATTAAACTGACCTTTCATTTAAGTAAGTTTTTTGTAAAAAGTATGAATCTGTAATTTAAATAAATCGTAATTGTATCTTATTTTAGTTTTAAATTAGAGATAGAAATTTTATTTATTTACAGACTGTTAACTAATTTTAAAAAAGTGATTTTAAAGAAAGAGAAGAGTCTATTACTATTACTACTTAATACTTGCAAGTAAAAGTTTCTTATATTATAGTTATACCTTCTGCTATACTATTGTTTATTTATTCCTTTACAAACTATTTAAAATCATTTTGCTAATTATTAGCTAAGTTTTTTAAAAGTATGATATTATTTTAAATCTGAGCTTAGTTATATGATTATAAATAAATTTTGAAAGTTAGGGATTTGGAATTAATAAAGGATGGCAATTAGCACTAACAGAAAAGGTAAATTGGGTTTAAATATTAAAGAAGTTAATAATAACAAAGTTACCTTTATCTTCACAAGCTATAAGCATAAATTAAATTTATACTTAGACTCTTGATTTTAAAGTTTAGTTATAGACAATATAAAAATAAATAATCTAGCAAGTATAGAAAATAAGCTATTTAAATCTATCAAATTACTTATAAAGTATTTAACATTACGATAAAGCTTTATTTATGCCTATGAAAAATAGGTAGTTAATAAGAACGAAACTAAGAAAAATATATTCGATTATTTAATTCATTGATACTCCTAATTTAACTAAATATGTAATACTTCTATATGCAATATTACAACTAAAAAATGACATGTAGCTATATTTATGGAATGAGTAAATACATTATAATAAATTTGCTTGCAATAAAGATAAATGATAACTACTATTAACTAGTAAAGTAGAAAATTATTATTTCTTTATATATAACTTATTCTAAAGTGATTAATTAAATTAATATAGCAACATCAATAGAATAGCAAGTTATCAATGCTTAGAATTTATAATTAAGCAACTAACTAAATATTTAAGCTTTAAATATAAAGTTGGAAAAGAGAAAACTCTTAATATGAAATGAGTAAAATGGTTATACTTAAACAAGCAAAAGAATTACTTTTAAAATTAAACTTACTTATTATAAGAAATTAAATAATTTAAATTTGAAAAATCATTTCAAGAGTTTATTTTAGTCTTAAATACTCATTGTTTAGTTTATTATGATAAATAATTTAAGCATGCTGATATAATTGAGAGTAAATAAAGAAATAAAATACTAATTCTAAGATAAAATTTATCTAATAAGATTAAATTCAATAGGCAAAATTAAAACTTCATGACTCTACATTTAGATTAAATTCTTCTCTGTCATTATCGAAGAGTTAGTGAAGTTAGTTTTCTTAAGAGCATTTTTCAAATTAGTTGAGTAGAGAGTAAACTAAATTGAAATATTCATCTGTATCAGCAACATCAGGTATATTCTAAAACTTCTTGATTTCTAAATTTATTATATAAGGAGAATAGATTTAGTGAAAGCATTTTTCGTTGAAGCATTTTGAAGAGCAAAGAGTATCAACAAAGAAATCGAATTCTTACTAAAGATTTTTAAATTCAACACATTAGTCGTAACAAATTTGAAAAAAATTCATTCCTGATAATTACTCTTCTTAAATAGCATGAAGTTGCCTAGAAATATCATGTTTTAATATATTTTGATGCATGGTTTCTTAAGTGAACATCTTCATCGTGTCTTATATTATATAAAACTCTTCTTCAACTGTATCAGCTCCAGAATCTTTTTCTGCTTGTCAGCATCCTATAAACTCTCTTCTTTTCTATTCTAAACTTACATAATCTTCAGGTAAATTTTTAAATTTAGAATCCATAAAATCAATTACATAATCACCGTATACCTTTTAATAGCATCTATAATTAAGACAATGGCCTTCACATATGGATCGAATAAAATCGTGTTCTCTATGTAATTCATCGCACATTTCTTCGCATATTTAAAGTATGGGGCTTTATTTCTAGGAATTAGACTCATCATTGCTTTATATCTCACATTAAGTTATGCTGATTATCATAAAGATTAGAGTGATTTGAAGCGCTTCTTTAACTTTATATGGCAGTTTAATTTTATCTTGCATAATATTTTAACTTAAACTTCTATTTCAAAAGCTAGTGTTTAATTTACTCATCTAGCTTCTAACTACTATAAATATCATTTAATTCTATTTAAGAAAATCTCTTTATGATAATATAAGTTAAAACAGCTACTTTAATTTTAATTTAAGTTAAGGCAAAATCCTAAACTCTTTAACTAATTTTATTTAAGCATAAAATGAGTTAGGAATAGATTATAGAGGATAAAATGCTTATATTTAAATATGAGAAATTTAATTTTTCGAATTAGCAAAACAGTAAGTTAAGCAAAATGGATTATGATTCTAGAGACAATGAAAATAAGAGTTTAGTAATATAATTGAGTGCTTAAAATTAGATATAAAGGTATTGATAAACTATTTTAAATTAAAGAAACTAAGTTTAAAGAATTCAATATAAAATCTCTCTAATGTATTCCACACACTTCATCGTGAATTTTCGACATTCTTTTATGCCTAATTTACTATCGAAATTTAAAGCGCCATGATAGAATCCTTAAAATGTTGTCATTAAAACATCACGATCTAATTTAATTAGTCTATTTAAAAACTACAAGCTGTAATCATAAAGAGGATCCTCCGTTCCTATTATTATTCTTGTTTTAGGAAAACGTTCTAATATTCAATCTGGGGCATATAGAGGTGAAAGCAAATAATTTTCTTCAGGGTTAACATTCACATCACCAACATAGCATTTAAAGCATGTATATAGAAAGTTAACTGAAAGTATTTAATCTTTATTAAAGCTTTTGAATAAACTAGGAACTGGTTTCGAAATGGCTCCAGAAAGAGCCGGATATGATAAAAGAAGACCATCTGGATACCTAACATTACTTTCAATTATTTTGCACATTAAGCTTGCAGCTAAATTTCCTCCTGCACTATCTCCAGTCACTATTATTTTAGAAATCTGGAAGAGATCTTAAGATTATAACATTCACATATATGCTTATCAGACATCGTCTATTGCACATGGAAATTTATATTGCGGGGCTAATCTATAATCTACTGAAATTATCAGTGCATCAGTTTCCTTTGCTCATCTGAGCAAATAGTTTATATGGCAAATTGAAGGCATTGAAATAAATCCACCTCCATGAATATGAAAGATAATTGGATATTTTTTTGGACCATAGCTTTGATTTGATTTGCCAGGAAATAAGCATGAACAAAATGCAGCTCTTTAGTCACTATATAGATCTTTACTTACTCAGTTAATTTTTTAAGAGCACACAATTCTAAGTTAAACTTTTAATTTGCTTTTGTCCTGTATGAAAACAAAGGATCCAGACTATCTCTATTCTCCATATTCAGAATAGTGCTATTACGGTATTAATACGTTGTTAATATAATTTTAATTAAATGTTTTAGTACTTTCCGTAATATTTTCATTTGAGTAGCAATAACCATTTTCTTCATTTACAGATTGCTTATTTATAGTTTAAAGTTATAACGTTATTTCTTCAGCTAACCTTGGAATAAAAATGACTAAATTAGTTTGAATTGAAGGTTATCCAGCTTTTAATACTAGAGTGGAGACTTTTCTCTCCACATATTTAAAAAAGTTGATAACTTACTCAGGATCATTTTCAATGAATCTATATTTCCTTTCAATAGCTTATTTGCCTGCAAACTTATAATATAAAGCTTTAATCATAGTTTTAGTAGTGCTTGGATTTCCACTCTTTGAATAGTAAGCAGCATATCCTAGATGTAAAAGGTCAGTTTACTTCTAAAACCCCTTAATTGTATTCTCCAAATCCTATGACTTAATAAATTCTTCGTGTTTACTTCTTTCAATATTTTCTTTTCATATCTCTTCATCCGTATTTATCTTCAAAATGCCTGGAAATATTTAAACGAAGATTTCCATCAATTAGAGGAAGTTAATGAATTAAAATACAATATAGGACTTCTTAGTAGCTGTATTAGTCTAAATTTAATTTATAAGGATTAGCAAGTTCTAGTATTCTATTCTAAGCATGCTTAGAACCAGCATAATTGCTCTTTTGCATATTTTTTCTTCTTAATGAAAGAAAGCCTATGATAAACTGCTTTTCATAGTTTCTTATAAGAACTATTGTAGTTGCTTTTATACTTCTAGAATTGCAGGCTTCTGTTTTTCATTTTGAGACATTATAATGAGAGATTCAACAGCACTTCGGTTGGTCTGAAGTAAATCTTCCACTTCTTTGTATATAGAACTATTTTGAATTTCCATGATATTTAATTTCTATAATTATAGGCAATTAAACTCATTTATAGCAAAAAGAACTATCTGCAGAAAATCCCATTACTTAGTAGTTTACTTTGTCTACTAATACCTTAAAATAATCCTTTATAATTGCCTGCTATTGTAAAATACTAGAATCATTAGGTTTTGATGTACACAATCTAATTTTAATGATTAGTGATTGATAGGTTTGTAAATGTATAATTATAAAAGAAGTTTATAAAGCTTTGAAAGTGTAAGACCTAATGAGTTTATTAATGTTTACTAATTATTTAAATAGGGAAATAGTAAATAAAAATATAAGCAAACTTTAGTAGCATAATTAATACATCTATTTAGTCATTTATACATTTACACTTCAAATCTACTGACTGTTTATCTTCTCTTTAATTAAAAATGCTTAAAAAGCTAAAGAGTATTTATTTAACATAATTAATAGAGAATTAGATTTAGAAAAGATTTAAAAAGGTAAAGCTAAAGAGGAAAAATAAAATATGAAAGTATATATAATTGAATAATAAAATAAAAGATTAACTATAAAAAGCTAATTTTATTAAATTTAGCTTTAATTATTACTTTTTACTCTATTTTTCATTATTTTTAAATCTATCTGGGATTAAAGCTTTTAACTCTTATAATTTATTATCAATTTTTTTTCTATTTTGTGACATCAAAGGCGTGATAAGTTGAAAGAAGTAGCAAGTTTAAATCTAAAAGCTTATAGATTTAGTTATTCTATTAATTTATAATAGAAAATAAATAAAAAGCTTAATATATTATTATTTATAAACCTCTTAGTGATAAGATAGATAATCATCATATTCAAGGGTAAATTAATAATTCAATATATTGCAACTCTCAAACATTTGATATTAATAGTATTAAAATAATAAAATTAGGCTATAATTCGATATAATCAATTTAATATTATAGCTTTTAAATAATAAACATAAAATTTGGCTAATTATAATACAATCTAAAAGCAGAAAGCAAAATTAGACTGGAATTTATTTGACCGAATATAAAAATTAATTTTAAATTAAGCACTTTAGGATATTTTGATTAAGACTGGGATACTATAATTAAATTATAAAAATAGAAACCAATTATATTATCTTTTAATAATTCTCCTTATATAAGGTTATACTGACTCTAATTCTTTCTTTAAAAGTAATAAATATATTAATATCCCATAACTAGAATGATTATTATATTAATTAAATTAAATTAAACTAATTGCTTTCATAAAATTGTATATTAATAGAATTATTTCCTAAATCTCCTCTTATACCTTGCATAAAGAGCTATTTTTAGTTAGAACTTTAATTTATATCCTTTTCTTGATTATCATATCATTCTAGCTTATTATAAGTCAATTATATTTAATTCAAATTATCTTTTAATTAATTAAAAATAATTAATTAATAAAATGGATTAATCTCTTCGACTCTCAAAAAATTAACTTAGAAACCTAAAGAGAAAAGCGGCAAAAGAAATTTAGAAAAAATAATAACAATAGGAGGAGTCAAGCTCTTCTTCAGAAGGTAAAGTTATGGTAGGATAAATAGAGATAAGTTAACCTAAAAACGAAACTAATCAAAAACTTTAAATTTAATTAGACCAAATGTAAAAAGTAATCTCAAATTATGAAGAAACAACTTACAACTTAGGCGAAAAAATACGGGAACTAATGAGTAATATAGAAGATTAGAACAACGAATTACTAATACTTAGAAGATAACTTATTTGTAGCAAATTAATAACGGAAGAATAACTCTGAACTTAATCATAATAAAATTTTAAATACGACACAAAAATGGAAATAGAAAAAATACCAATAGAATTAAAAACAGAATTGAATCCAGAAAAAGAAATGATTGCTACAAGTTTCATTAAAAGATTAGAAAATATAGAAAATAAATTATCATAAAAAAGAACGAAATAAAGACAATAATACAAACTTTGTTGATGTTGCAAATCAAATCAACATATTTTAAAAAACTGTTGATAGTGAAAGAAAATAAACGAATAAGAGCAGAAAAGAACATGGAGATAACTCAATAAACTATGAATAACTCCAACAGGGATCTACAAATAAAAGCTTCTTGCAAGACCACTTGAACGGTTACAGTGGTAACCTTCCACTTAATAAAAAGGTCGTGGATCACACCCACGTTAAAAAAGCTGTCCGCAGGAACTGGTTGCAATTCCAGAGAATGCAAAACTCTACTAACTTTAAGTATATTATTATTATTATTATCTTTTAATTATTTTAGGACTTTTCATCTTAGAAGGAATTATTTTAGCTTATTTATTAAAATAGAAAATAACTTAATGTATATAATTAATTTTTTACAATATTGTCTTCTAAAATCAAACAAGAAAACCATGAAAAATAAATCTAAAAATCAAAAATGATTCTCAAAAAATTGATTTTAGAAGCATATAATTTCCAAATGTAAAAAAGGTGAATCCTCTAAAATTAAATCTTTTTTAAGAATTTAAATAAGGAAGATAGCCAAGTTAATACCTAAAATATAAAATAACTGAACAAATATTTGTGAGATAATATATTTATATTTTAATACTTAAAAGAGTGATAACTTTATGAAATTAAAGGAAAATAAATTAATTTTTCTTTTGCTACATTTATAAATTAAGAAAAATGAATCCTCTCAAAATAGTTTGTTTAAGAGAGCTTTAAGTATATTATACTAACATAAAATGAAAATTATATATCTGGCAATTAACGATTTACCATTCTTAGTTTTATACAAAGATAAATTTGAAAAAGAAAGCTTTGAATTTATATAAATTAGATTCCTAAAAATAATCTTCTAATTAATTTGAAATAAAATATTTAATTTTGCCTTTAGATTTTATTCCATAATTTATTTATGAATTTTATCCTTTAATCATTACATATTCAAATTTTAAAATATAAAAAGAATTAAATTTGGTTTTTGTAAGAATTTATACTAATAAACTTATTATTTAAATCTCAATTAATTCTTGGGATATTTAAAATTAAATTAAGATTTTAGGTTTTTTATTGAGTTAAGAGTTAAATTAAATCTAAATCACACGATTGTTTTACTTGCTTTATCCCATGTTCCATTTTTCAGTGAATAAATTGAAATAGTATAGTCTTTATTAAACATATACAAATTATTTAAGCAACTATGAAAATTATATCAGCAATAATTTGTATTATGAGATGTCGGAAATAGATCCCCATGCTCTACCAATTTTTTCGTATCAAAGACACTAGTCTTAATTTGAGGAGATTCATTATTAAAAATCATTATATTTTGCATTTAATCAACATAATTTGCTGTGAAAAAGTTTGAGCTATTTGCAAAAGAAGTTTCATGCTGGAACCAATTTTCTTTGAAACAATCAAAGTAAAATATTTTATCTATTTTTCCTTAATCATACCCTCCAAATTAAAAAACTTATTAATTTTAATAAGCACAACCTGCAGTGTAATTTTCAAGCTTAAAAGGTAAATTTTCTAATTTTATTGACTATTTTGTTCTAATATTGAATACTTCAGTTGATTTGCATGAATATCCTCCTACAAGATACAATAATTCTTTTTAATCGTAAGCTGATTTATGAGCAGCTCGCTTATCATGCATTTAATGAAGTTCTACAATTCCTTAACTTTCATAAGTTTGTTAATTTTCTTGATTTTAGTTTGACGTTACTTTCTTATTCTTAATTTAGACAATCTAGATTTACTTTTAATCTAATTCTAGTCTACTATAATAGGATCCTGTAATAATCAATTTCTATTAACTTATTTACTCAATGTAACTATAATGTTCGCCTATTTAATTTAAATTACTAAGATTCCATTCAGATTATGTGTTTTTTGTCGCATTGTAAGTAACTAGAATTTAAGAGTTATATTATATGATGTGATATTTCACTTTATTATAGAACAAATTAGGAAGTAATTCTCACTTAAGAAACAGCAGCCCAAACTTTTTGATTAACGACAAAGTACTGCTTGTAGATTGCTGCTTTGCAAAGTTTCTAAGAGCTAAAACTTTAATGAACTAAGCTTATTTATTAATTTAGTTTTCCATTTTATTTTGAAATGTTTTTATTTAAAGTATTTTATACTTCTAAATATCTGTTTCAATCATTTATAAAGCATATCAATATACTTATAATAATTTATATTTAGTTATATATAAAGATTTCCTAACTCTTAAAAGGCTTTAGCTAGATTATTTAAACTATTATATTAAAGATAATAATAAGCTTCTTAAGCTTTATATGCTAATAGCTTTAATGAGTTTATACTTTAAATCTTTCTCATTAATAAGAATATTATTCATAGTAGCTTTAATCAAATATAAGTAAAGCCAATATAAGAGTGTAAGCTTGAAATAATATCTTAATAAATAGAAAGTGTTCACTTATCAGACTACAGTTTGACTTTTAAATGTTCCCAAATTTATCCAGTAGCATCAAGGTGATTAGAAAAGTCTTAGAGGACTTAGTATATGGCTTCTCTTTCTTATTGGTTCTTCTATTAAGCTCTTTATAGAGTAGTATAAATGAATTACTCTACATTGAGGGATTTTATTTACCTAACATTATATTAGAGAACTTTATCATCTGCATCCTGAATAAATGACTTACTTTAAGTAGAACTAAGAGATTTTGAGTTTGCTTGATAACGTAGTTAGTTTTGCTAAAAGTGTGGAGCAAATGTAGCAATTCTTTGGCATAGCCTTAGAGAAAAAAATAGGTTTTCTATACACTTGGTTTGCGTTGATAGAGATTCATTAATAAATTAGAAGCTTCCATTCTTACATTTTCATTCTGAGATTGAATAAAAGGTTCAATCTCTTTTAAAATATTACATTTTAAGATTAAATCTTCCAAGTTTCTCTTTCAAATTTTGCTTTATTCAGGCACTTGCATTGTAAGGTTTTACAAGCAGATTAGTGAGTAATTTTTACTTATTTCACTTTAATCTTTCAAAGTGATCAATAAGTTTTTCACCAAATCCACATTGCTATCATCACTCCTAATAACAATCCTCATATTTGGGTTTTCCAGAAACCTTGCTAAGTAGAATAAAGCAAGTTGTCCATAAGTTTAAGGAAATTCGTTTCAACAATGTTCATCAATATCAATGTTTTAATCAGTTATTTCTTCACTAGAAAAAATAAAACTCCCTAATAGTTACCAATTTTCAGTATCATAAGCTTTGTTTATCTAATTAAATTCAAGGCTCAAGGGTTATATTATATGGCTTTCTTTAATTGCACTATCGACCAACTTTACTTTATTGCACCCAGATTCTCTGGAGCACATAGATCCCATTTTAAATTAACCAAATTATTTAAATTATACCACAATTAAGAAACTACTAAGTAGACAAAAAGAAGCTTTTCACATACCTCATTAGTCTATATTTTTATCTTCACTTTTAACAATTAAGCTTGCATATTATCCATATATTCCAGTAACTCATATCCTTTATCTATTAATTATAGTATCATAGTTATAGATGTAAAAGTAAGTAGGAGTATTACTAAATCTTTATGTTTATAATGAACTGGAGTAGTCTTGTAAAATAAATATTTATATTTTAGATAAATAAGTATAGTTAGATTCATCTACTTTAGTTCCCTTTTTTATTTTTACTATTATATTTAAAAATATAATAGTAATTTTCTATCTATAAGCTTTATTAATATTCAACTTAATTTACTAAATATGAATATTTTAAACCTTTATAACTAATTTTTATATTATGTTCAGCAAATTTCTCTCTTAACTAATCAATTATGATATCCAAAAGTATTTATTTACGTTCATTATTTATTTTTAATATTAGATCTATGAATATTTATATTATCAGCTTAAATTATATAATTTTAGCTTTTCTAAATTTTAAACATGTTCTGCTTTTCATTTTTATTGTGGCTGTATTTCCTATTATCTTTTTAATGTATATGGTTAACAATCTTCATTCAAAAGTTTCCAAGATTTGTTTTAATCTTATTTTATTTTTTAATTCTATTTTCATATAAATTCTGATTAATTTTCTTTAATTTTTTATATATAATTCCTTATAAATATTTTAAATGTAGAACAATGTTTTATTAGACTGTATAAAATTATAATATCTACTTTTCTGACAAATAGTTTTCATATAAAGAATTTATTTTTCCCTGTTCTTATCTGTTTAATTCGTGATAATCCTATTAAAGGATTCACGCTAAAATATTAAAAGTTAAAATGCTTATTTAATGCTTAATTAGTTACCGTCTCTATTTTATTTGGTTATGTCCATTATTTAGGTAAAATATCTAAAGATTTAGGTATGTGGTGTAGCAATTAACGCACTTTTCTTTAATATTCTACATAATTTTATACTTGCTTGTAGTGGTTATAATTAATCTTATCCAAATTTTAAAATTTGAGCCATTACATTTTTTCTCAAAAAATAAAATGAAATAATCTGGTCGATTCTAGATTAATTAAATTAGAAATTAAGGAGAAAAACGACCAAAGAGATAGGAAAAAGCATTAGAAACAAGAGAAATAAAGTTCTTTATCAGAAGATATAATTATGATAGGAACTAAAAAGATAAGATAGCCTAAAATGAAATTGACCAACAACTCTAAAATAAGCAAGGCCAAATCTAAAACTAATCTAAAAATTTGAATAAATAATTTACTATTAACGAGAAAAAATTAGAGATTTATGAAAAATATTGATGAATAAAATAATAAGTTATTAATACTACGTCATCAGTTGATCTAAAGTAACTTAGTAACAGAACAGTAAATTTATGAGCAATCACATTCAATAGTAATAAATAAATAAATAAATTTGATTATAGAACGCGTAGCTCTCTCGTTGTGCGCAGCTCTTTAAAAAAAAATGTTTCATACTGACAAGAATGTTTGTTACTGATAAAATTATCAGATACTGATAAACCTTGTTCAATACTGGTATAATTATTCAGTGAGATAAAAATGTTCAATACTGATATAATTTTAGAATACTCGTAATCTTTAATACTTGCTGGAGGTCCAAGGACATGGCAGGATTGTGTCTCATTGCATCACCAAAGCAGAGGACGACATGTGTCAATTATGGGTACTTAAATTCCTCACCTCTGTTGAAGCTCGCAATATTATTTCTTTTTAGTTCCAGAATTAAAAATAAACGAAGCCAAGCCAGTGTCGAAGGTCTAAGAATCTTATGTCTCGAGGTAAAACCAAAGCAGAGGAAGACATAAAGTCGATTAGGGTACTTAACTTCCCCAACTTCTGATGAAGATGACCTTGTTGTTCACCTTCGAACAACTATGGCGGTTTTAAAAAATAATATAAATAAAATAAATAAATTAAATTATCGTGGTACCACCTTTCATTAGGATCATCACTGATATAATGTTTATAAATGTTTAAAAAAAAAGGAATTCTGTATATATTTTTCATAGTCTTCTTCTGTCTTATGCTTCTTTA
The DNA here is from genome assembly GCA_946699065.1 of Loxodes magnus. Taxonomy (NCBI): domain Eukaryota; phylum Ciliophora; class Karyorelictea; order Loxodida; family Loxodidae; genus Loxodes; species Loxodes magnus. The sequence goes on along the minus strand of CAMPDV010000005.1, from coordinate 1,281,140 downwards.
TTACATATCGACTATTACTTTTTTCTCCAGGTTTTATTATAGGAATTTGGTTAAAATCTAGTTCTTTTCCAATTATTTACTAGGGTCTAAATCATATATTTTCTTCAGGACCGATTTACTAATTTTTTACGTTTGTTATCTTAAGTTTATAAATTTTACCCTCTTGAGTAACATACAATCTGCTTAATTTATTCAATGTTTTTTAAATTTTTTTATTCTCTTCATTTTGTTTATTTTAATATTTCCAGCATTGTCTTACAAAATGACCAGGTTTTCTGCAGAACCAGCATTTAGGTTTTTCCTTCATTCTATTTCTTTTTGCTGGTTGAATTGCTGGCTCTATATCCATAGGATCGTTGTGAGAGAGATTTTTTAGAAACAGACTCTCAGTAATCTCAGCTAATTAGTTTAATTTTTCTTCTGTCTGCTTGATTCTCTAGTTAAATTCTAATAACTAAGGATGATTGCTGAGTTCAGTCTTCTAGTTACTATTTTCTTATCTTAGCGTGTTCACGTTATTGATCAGGCATTAGATTTATTCTTTCAGTGAATTAAGTTGTATGGAAAGTTCGTTATTATCATTTTGCATTTTTTAGAGGTTTTCAAAAATTATTTTCTGAGGATTTAATAAATCTTAGGAAGAAGAGTGGGTTAGTTAAAGCTAAGACGTGGTTAGAGATGATGCTTCAGGTTTTCTCTCCTACTCTGAGGAGGTGGTAAAAAAACCTTTCTTGAAGCCAGCCAGTTTTTGTATATATAATAACAAAATATGGTTATTGAAAAAGACTAAAATATATTAATTGAATTTTAACATGATTAGAAGAAAAACGAACACAAATTTACAAAAAGAATAGAGAAATTGAAAAAAATATTTTAGAAATAAATCCAGGAAAAATAAATCGAAGGTTGCTGGTATTACCATTCAAATTACCATATTTTATGACATTGCTGAGTCTAAAAATAATTAAAGATAAGAGAACAACAAAGAACATAAAGTATGATGAATAAACTCTTAATAACTGAAAATAGAGCTCACTAATAAAAAACTTTATCAAGAACTGAAGCTAATTATTAGTAATATCCTACCAACCAAAAAATGGTCGTGATATTCTTCCATGAAAAAATTGGTGAAGGTACTCAAGAGCATGCAAAATCTTTAACTTTTAAGTATATTATTATAATAATTTTAATTGAATGTGGAACAGTTAAAACATAAAATTTTAGATATATAAATGCTAAGAAATAACAAAATAGTGTAATAAAATATTCAGAAAATACAGCGAACAATTAAAATAAAGGATAAAGAATAATGAAAAAATAAATGGAAATCAATGAAACGAGAAATATAGAGAATGCCAAAGAGTAAGACAGGAATACATTTAATCAAGAAAAAAAGATAAAAGTAATTAGCTTAACATATTTATGGACAATGTAAATAAAGGAAACCTGACAGAAATGTGGAAGAATCTAAAAAAAAACTGCTTAATAGAAAAAACAATTAGTGAATACCCTTATCAAAAGAAGATGTTAAAAATTTCAGGGATGAATGATAGTAGTTATATGAAGATGGTGATAATACGTTACCAACTAAATTCTTAAAAGAGAGATAAATAGTGGTAAACGAATATGAAATTTGAGAAACATTAACTAGTTGGCGAAATGAAAAGCAGCAGGACCTGATGAAATATAAGTAAGGAACAATTTTAGCAGGCTGGAAAAAAATTAATATAAGTAACTTGCAAAATGATAGCTAGTATAAATTAAGAGGGTATAATACCTTATGAGATGAAATAATAATATATAATATTAATATACAAAAAAGAGGATAGATGAACCCAATTAAATATAAACCAATCTTTTTATTGAATCATGCTTTAAAAATTGTCGGCGCATGAATTTTCTAGCAATTGTAGGGATATCTTCATAATGATGAAAGCGAATAATAATATCGTTTCAAAAAAGGTAGACCATTCGCACTATTAATTTTCAATCTAAGAACAGTATAGGAATAATCATTGCAGAAAAAAAAAGATTTTTTTCTAATATTTGCTGATATTAAAAAGCTTATGGCTCGGTGCAAAAAAAAGATATTGATAAATCCTAGACGATCTAAAAGTACCGGAATAGATAATTAAACTTCTAGCAAAATTCTACTGTGAAGAAGAAATAAAACTTAAAATCAATGATTAAATAGCAAAATCATTCGTGACAAATAAAGTATTAAATAGGGAAGTATAGCGTCGCCAGACTATTTAACTTGATAATAGCAAGACTTCTCCATAGCTTGGAAGATTAAAAGCTAGGAATTACGATAGATTATAAAAAAGAAGAGAGATGAACATAAGAAATATATGCAGGATGTTTAGCATACGCAGATGACCTAACCTTAATAAGTGAATGGGAATAATTAGATGATGTAATAAAAAATTTAACCTAATGAGTATTAAAGTACAAATTGGAAATTGCAGATAAAAGAAAATGAATGATATGAAAAGCAGCAGAAAATAGTAACTGAGAAAATATTGGAAATATTATTGAAAGAAATAGGAAAATACTATAGAGCAGGAAAAGGATAATTTTTATGAGTTTATAAAAGCTTGATTAAGAAGAAAAGAATTAGCAAGATATGTAAGAAAAAATAAATTAAGCTTGCAATAAAGATCTAATAAAGTGTGGATAGATAGAAGACATAAGAACAAGAGATAATGTAGATGAAAATAATGAAGATATGTAACTAATAAAAGAAAAATTTCTATTATCTGAGGGCCTAGTTGAAGAAACTGATTTTTATTGAAATATGGAAAGAGCTGCGCACCAACGAGGTACTACGCGCTCTATAATCAAATTTATCCATTTATTCTAGTTTCTGTAATATTAATTAAGTATAAAATTCTTCATTCACCAAAATTTGAGAAAATTCCTTTTTACCAATCTTCGTTTATTGATAATTATCTAAACAATTTTCTTTATACATTAAAATATTTAAAAATAATCCATTAATTTTTATATGTCTTTCTTTATTTTTCTCATTTTTAATCTTTAAAATGTTTTTTAAATCCTTAGGGTGCTCACTTTCATAAGACAAAAATTCTTTATCCTTATTTAATTACTAATATGAATACTCTTTTACCATGTTCAGAATCAAAATTTATATTTCTAAGGTATTTTATTTTCATAAAATTGTTAATCTATTTAAATTTCACTTTTTCCATTGTATTAAATACCTTATTCAAAATATTAATTATTTGAAATTTTTCTACCTTTTTCATTAAACATTACATACTGTGAATATCTTTAAGATTCCTTATTTAATTAGCTTCTAAAATTAAGCAAAAATAATTTGAAATAGCAAGTTAAAATTTTCGCACTTCCTTTTATTATTCTTTTTACTCATTAATTTTTCTTGTAAAGTTTTTATATAATTTTATTCATGTTTCCTTCAAGAATATCCATACTACTATTGAAAAGCTAGGTTTATATCTAATTAATTACATCAAAAAATCAGAACAATTCTATTAACCATTTTATCAGTTTTTAGTAGAAAAATTAATAATATATTTCTTAAATTTTAATTAAGACTCTAAAGCATCTATATTTTTCTCTTGTGATTAAATACTTAAGGCACTTAAAATATTATTTTTCTTAGTTGATATATTAATACTAAAATTTGATTAATTTTTGATAAATCAATTCTATGATATAGAATTGATTTATTCTGCTATATTTAAATTTGTTTTTTGATATCTCCTAATATAGATATTATGCAAAATTTGGTTGTATTGCTTTATTTTTTGGTCTTTATAAATTTGTAAATTTTAAATATTTTAATTAAATAATATGTTTAGATAAAAGTATTTTTTGCTTAAATATTCTAGTATTATGAGGAGTTTACCATAGACATAATTTTAGTAAAAAGAATATTATTTTATAACTAATTTCTTATAATACTTTATAATTTTAAAGTCATACTTATTGCCTTTTAATTTATTATTTTTTGCTATATTACATCTTATTAGGATATGTATTTTTCGCAATTTTATTAATTGTGTTTGTTTAATTTGTTTATTTAAAGCTAAAATTTCTAATCAAGCTTGTTAATCCTTTTATTAATTATTGACATTAGCTATTTAAATTTTATGTCTTTAACTATAGAAGTTCAATTTAATTTATCATCAATAATTAAGAAATTTGTTGAAGTAGATAATAAGTCTATTTCTTATAAGTTATTATTAGCTGAGAAAGTTACTCGTTTCAGTTATATAAAATTATAGATAAATTTTGCTTAAATTTAGATAGCATAACATAATAAATTAATGTGATATCAACTTTTTTGCTTATCACAGATTAAAAGTTAATAATTCTTCTCTTCTCCTTTGTTTTAAAATCAAAAATTTGAGTCCCTTAGGCATGGCTCAACTGAGCTTATCCACCCTTCTCCGTGGTGGTATCTAGTGCGAGATTACTCGCAATGCAGTATACATTGCGCAGTTTACCTACTAATTTTTCAGACGCGGCGGACATTCATTTTATATATATAATAAAATATGATTAAAGTGCATTTATTTAATCAATTAATAATTATTTTATTTCAAATATGGCGGAAGACATATGATAAGGATTTCTTGCCGTTCCCAAAAATTAGGAGTATGTAAAATCCTATTATCTCTAGGACTAGGGAAAAACTAGGATGAAGATCACATATAGGCTTTGACTCGGTATCCGAAAAATAAGACTAGGAAATTAGCTTATAATTTCTTTCAGCAAGGGGTATTGGAATTCACCTACTGAGGAACATATAAGTTCAAGTAATAACCAGTTAAAGTGATGCTAAAACTCTAGGAAGAGGTCTAGAAACTTAAAAAAGATGATTAGAAACTTATGGACAACTTCAACAAGCAAGAAGAAATAAAAATAACAGGTTTATATCTTAAAGGTTGGACTAGTTCCTTCTGAAATTTGCTGAAAAGATTGCATAAATAATCACATAATTATTACAAGAAATCAAAAATAGTAAAATACTGAATAGAACAATTAGTCTAAAAACAGAAACGACTATAAAATCAGGCTTCATTTAAAGATCTAAATGAGGATATGGTAAAAATAGATACACTATAAGGCAAAGAAACAAAGGTAAGAAAGGAAAAATATTATTTTTGCAATATGCAAAGAAATTTCTGCAACGCTGTTACAAGTTTCAAAAGTTGAATTAAAAATACTGAAAAGAAAATAGAATTATATAGCATAAATAGAAAATATAATTTATAATGAAAGAAAAAAGATAACAAAAGAGCTCTTTCCCACATCCTGAAATATCCGGAAGTTTTAAAAAAGGTAAAAGATTTTTTAATTTTCTTTATGCAGCTGTCTTAGAGGTCTTTTACTCTATGAGTAAAATTAGACCTTTATCCTAAAAATTTGTCCTGCTTCAATAAACATAGGTTGAAATATCTTTATTATCACCAAATTTTAATTTATCCTTATTATTAATATTAATTATGCTATTTTATCTAAAATTTAATTTTTATATTGATTATTTCAATAATAAAATGGATGTCGGCTGTGGTAAGGAGAACTAATAGGCAATCTGGTGTAGTGTAAATTGCGTTGTGAGTAATCTAGCACTAGATCAACCAAGGGGAAGGATGGACAAGCTCAGAAGAGAACAATCTTACTTTCCCGAGGGTTCTCAATAACAGTATAAAAGTTTGACTGACGGACCTACTAATAACTAGACAACTAATTCTTATTTTGATTTTATTCAAGATTGGAGCATTTAATTCAAGATTAGAGAATAAGCTTTAATAAGTAGATTCCCCATTTGGAGAAGCTGAAATGATTCACTAGGCTACTAGAATTTTAACAAGAAGTACTATAACATTATTTCTTAATATTAAATATTAATATTGAAAGGGCTGCACGCCAACTAGTTGCTACGCGCTCTATAATCATCTTTAATTATTATTTATTTATTAAATTATTTTTGAGATAAATTGATGTAAGTATCCATATTAGAAAAAAAGTTTACATCAATATAATATTGAGTTGTTATGATTGTAGTCTGTTCTAGTACTGCTTTATAAAAATTTGGATTAATTTTATATTTAATATAATTTTTATTTATATAGTTTTTATCTATGTTAAGCATATTTCATATTTACTTATCGAAGTTTAATTATCTAAATAGCATTTATGAGAACCGATTAAATTATTATCTAGAAAGCTACTCTAATCTGTTAATCTTTTTATAATATTTAAATTTTATATTTCATTAGCAAGTTTCACAGATTTTGTTGCTAATTATTTCATTTTATACTAAATTTACAAAACTTAGTTTTAAATTTCTATACTTAAATAAAAGAGCAACTAAACATTGATAATCTGAATTATAAGAGATAATAAGATTCCTTTTTAACTAATTAAACAATTAAATTTAAACAATATACTGATATAGATTATTCTAAATAAAAATAAGTTTATGTATTTTATTCTATTATTTTTAAAGATAAATAAATACAAATAAAAAATTAAGTGTTTGGCGTTCTTGGAGGTATTTCAACCTACTTTCCGCCAGTCTCTAGATTGCTCTAGAGGCTTAATATAAAAGTCTGACAATCTCTACAACTCTTCTCCTTGCCATGCATATTATCCTTTAATTCTTCTTTCACCTAGATGCTAGATGTCTTTTTTCTTGTAAATTTCTCTAAATTTGTTACAATATAATCCTTCTCTTTCTCTTGATAACTTTATTTATTATTGTTTCTTCCTTTTGTTCAACTACTTCTAATAGTTTCAATATTCTTACTTGAAATTGAGAAATTTCTAGCATCTTTTCCACAGATATTTTTGAGAGATGCAATAATAACATCTTTTTGGTTGTAGTTTAGGTTTAAATCTTGAGTTATTTTCATCTTCAATTATCATTAGATCATTCCTTTATTCTTTCAATTCCATTTAAAGCTGTAATTTGTACTGATTTTTGTAATTTGCTAATCAGTTCTTTCTGCTTCAATTGCTAGTTTTGAGATTAACTCCTCTAGTCCTGTGATATATTTCAAAATGAGTTAAGGTCTCTTTCTTAGGTCATGAGTCTCGATTCTATTTCCTCTGCAAGTTCAAGTTTTTCCATTAACTTCTTATTGTCTTTCTTCAACTTTTTGACCTCTTCCTGGAGGTCTAGCACCACTTTAATCAGCTAATCATAGCTTATTTACTATTATGTGGTGAGATTCGAGACTTCCGAGCACATAATATTCTTAGCCTATTTCCTAGGCTTTTCTTCAGAGGTGGGAGATTCATCCTGAAGGGCAACCTTATTGTTACCCTTTTCCTGGTCCTAATCTTTCTAGGATGTTGTTAACTCCTACTTTTTAGGAACCGCGAAGAATCCTGGTTTGAATCCTGACATATTTTTTTAAATTAATTTAAAGATAAATTTATAGTATTATGATTATTTTATTATTATATTATATCTAAAGTTTTATATACTTTTGTACCTTTAAGATATTATTTTAGGCGGTAAAATAATTTAGTATCCTTAAATTTATTTTACTTTATTATACAACATAAAATGGCTTCTAAGAAATAACAGAACTTTTAACAAAACATTTAAACAGGAAAATTCTCTAAAAAATAAAAAAGCTAAATAATTACAATGAGTGAAAGTGAGAAATATGATTGATATGACGAACATTAACCACTTGGAAATCCAGAACTGAAAAAACTTCCTACACAAACTCAAATAGAAATATTATCTAAGTCATTAAAAGAGTTTATGTTTAAAAATAGATACCTCACTGATAAAGTAGAAAAATTAGAAAAACTAATAACGTCTTTACTTGAGAAACAATATTAATAATCATAAGAAATAGAAGACAAACTGGAACAAAGAATTCTTTAAATTTAATAATAAATTCAGGTAACGCCATTTTCGATTTAACAGAATTAATCAGATCCTATGGAAATAGAAAATGAAGCCTCAAATTAAAATAAACAGTAAACGTTTATTTAAAATAAGTAGTAAATTTAAATTAAATAAGTGTTACAGGAATAATAGTTTAAAAGAAGAATAAAATGCTACGTGTGCAATAAATAACACCAATGAAAATACTGCTACTAACTAAGCGAAATTTAAAGAAAGAATAAATAAGATATTTTTAGAAAACTATTTAGGATATATCATACATAAAGCGGAAAAATTTATAGAAAAAAATTCTTTAATTCAAATCTTAATCCTTGGAGAAATAATTAGGAACGCTACATGCAAGATGAAAACTATTCAGAATATTAAAGGATGGTGCGCTAATGAAGTGCTACACCGCCTAACTAAGCCTAGTAGAAATTCAAGACAAACTAATGGAGACTAGCTGATAGAATAGGTCATATGGCTGACTACTAAGGCTTTAACAAAGCTTTTTAACTTTAACTTTAACTTTAACTTTATATGCTACATTTAGTATCTTTTTTCAAAAGAGCTACATATCAGCTTCAGTGTAATAATAGAAATTAGTTTTAGCTATAGTTTTTAAATAAATTGCTTAGCAAATACATGATAGGTCTACTTATTTAAGCTATAGCTACTCCAATCTTTATATGTATGTTTTATACAGCTGCCAATCTTTATCCTATAAATTTGAAGCTTAATTATAACAAAAATAAAGAAACTTCACTATTTTAAGCCCAAAAATTTAATAAATAATCTATTTTTAAGGAAGGATCAAAAGAGTTAAGTTTTATTATAACTAAATTAAATTCTCTAAATTTATCCAAATAACGTCTTAAATATGTAATGGAATTTCCTTTAATGCTTAAACATACTATGATGTATTAAAAGAATCAAAGAGCTTTAAAGGAAATATAGATCATAAAACTGATATATAAAATATGCATTAGAGAAAGAGAGAGATAGTAATAAGCAAAGCAAAACTTTTATATTTAACTTGCTTATAATACTTATAGTCTTTATTATAAGTATTATAACTGTAACCAATATTTATAATATTTTAACTCTTTTATTTTATTTTCTAAGTAGAGAGAAGAAGTAGAAGCTAATAAATTTGCTTTAATTAGATTCAAGACTGAAATTAAAAGAAATTATGAGGAAACATTATAGAAAAAGCTATAAAATTAAATAATCAAACGCTGATAAATCAAATATATAGCAAATATTTTGTTATAGCATAAGAAATCAAAAAGCAAGATAATAAGCTTAAAAGGATTTTACCGAAAACCGAAAGAAAAATACTTTAAGATAAAAGATACTTAAGTAAGAAACGAACTGTAAAGAAAGCAAGAAGAAGAACACAGAAAAATTCTATAAAAAGAAACTGATTCTGATTAGATGAAATAGAATGAATTAAATATTTTAGAACACGTATTTATTATAAAGATAAGATAATCGATATTATTTTAGCTTGAGAAAATTTTTAATCTGCAATACGTAAAGGAGTTGAAATGAAGTCTAAGAGATTAGAAAAAATATATAATTAAATTTCAATTTTAGATGAAGTTTTATAAAATAATTTAGAATTTTTAATGAAAAAAACGAACTTAATTTCATTTAATATAATAACATTGATAATAATGAATAACGATGAATAATTATCTCATTAGAAACTTACTATATAAATTTGCTTAAGATTTAGTTAGACTTAACGTTATAAAACTTAAGACCGCTCAAGTAATTCTTCACTAAAAAATTAGATTAAAGAGGGCGTAACCCCTCACTGGTGCTTAACTCTATCAAAAATTTTATTCCCAATATCTCTAAATTTTGATTCGCAAAAATCAATGCGGGTTTGCAGTTCAAAGATACCAAAGCATAGGGCTCATTCTGCAGTTAAAGGGACATAATTTCCACTACTTTTGATGAAGTAGGATTTCTGCCGGCATTTAGAGTCCTTGAACTTGGTGAATCTTCCATCAGAAAATCTCTTGTGATTTTGGATGATTCTTAAGGCTTATTCTCAGCAACACTCATTTCTAATTGCCTGTAGACTGCCAATCAATTCCAAAGAAAAAAGGCTTACCACACTATTTAAATTAAATAATATAATATTAAATTAAATTAAATTAAAATCATAAGGAAAGTGTAGGGTAGCAAAAAATCGAAAAGGCAACAAAGAAATACCAGAAAATAAATTGAAAATAACTATAAGACATTTAAATAAGTATAATATTTTAAGAAATTCCAAAATTATTTTACTACTCAAAAGTGCAGAAATAGAAGTTAAAGAGATGCTGATATTGCAATTCTTTCCAGATTTAACAATACACTGTTTTCGTTTAAAATATTTAAAATGTATGACAATTGAAAAATTGAGGAAATTTCACAATAATTTATATAAATATCAAAAAGGATTAGCTTTGAACTTTTGAAGACAAATAAACTCTCACCATACTGTTTTCTTTAAATAAACTTAACGGTCATAACGAGGAAATTCTTCTTATCAACCCTTCAAGTAGGATCCTAATGAGTTATAAATGCATACTCCATAATCATAAAAATCAAGTTCATGATAAGGTAAGATAATCTTCAAAATATTTTCCATCAAGATCTGGTTTCAATCAGAGATCTCTCTATGATAAGAGTTATAATCAGATAATTAAAAATCTTGCTCCCAACTCTCTTTTGATTATCATAAATAATAATGAGTTTAAGAAGATAGGATTAAGAAAAAATTTTATTGAGATAGAGGTGTAAGTTTAATTATATATATTAAAAAGATAATAGGAAATACAGCCACAATAAAAAATGAAAAGCAGAACATATTTAAAATTTAGAAAAGCTAAAATTATATAATTTAAGCTGATAATATAAATATTCATAGATCTAATATTAAAAATAAATAATGAACGTAAATAAATACTTTTGGATATCATAATTGATTAGTTAAGAGAGAAATTTGCTGAACATAATATAAAAATTAGTTATAAAGGTTTAAAATATTCATATTTAGTAAATTAAGTTGAATATTAATAAAGCTTATAGATAGAAAATTACTATTATATTTTTAAATATAATAGTAAAAATAAAAAAGGGAACTAAAGTAGATGAATCTAACTATACTTATTTATCTAAAATATAAATATTTATTTTACAAGACTACTCCAGTTCATTATAAACATAAAGATTTAGTAATACTCCTACTTACTTTTACATCTATAACTATGATACTATAATTAATAGATAAAGGATATGAGTTACTGGAATATATGGATAATATGCAAGCTTAATTGTTAAAAGTGAAGATAAAAATATAGACTAATGAGGTATGTGAAAAGCTTCTTTTTGTCTACTTAGTAGTTTCTTAATTGTGGTATAATTTAAATAATTTGGTTAATTTAAAATGGGATCTATGTGCTCCAGAGAATCTGGGTGCAATAAAGTAAAGTTGGTCGATAGTGCAATTAAAGAAAGCCATATAATATAACCCTTGAGCCTTGAATTTAATTAGATAAACAAAGCTTATGATACTGAAAATTGGTAACTATTAGGGAGTTTTATTTTTTCTAGTGAAGAAATAACTGATTAAAACATTGATATTGATGAACATTGTTGAAACGAATTTCCTTAAACTTATGGACAACTTGCTTTATTCTACTTAGCAAGGTTTCTGGAAAACCCAAATATGAGGATTGTTATTAGGAGTGATGATAGCAATGTGGATTTGGTGAAAAACTTATTGATCACTTTGAAAGATTAAAGTGAAATAAGTAAAAATTACTCACTAATCTGCTTGTAAAACCTTACAATGCAAGTGCCTGAATAAAGCAAAATTTGAAAGAGAAACTTGGAAGATTTAATCTTAAAATGTAATATTTTAAAAGAGATTGAACCTTTTATTCAATCTCAGAATGAAAATGTAAGAATGGAAGCTTCTAATTTATTAATGAATCTCTATCAACGCAAACCAAGTGTATAGAAAACCTATTTTTTTCTCTAAGGCTATGCCAAAGAATTGCTACATTTGCTCCACACTTTTAGCAAAACTAACTACGTTATCAAGCAAACTCAAAATCTCTTAGTTCTACTTAAAGTAAGTCATTTATTCAGGATGCAGATGATAAAGTTCTCTAATATAATGTTAGGTAAATAAAATCCCTCAATGTAGAGTAATTCATTTATACTACTCTATAAAGAGCTTAATAGAAGAACCAATAAGAAAGAGAAGCCATATACTAAGTCCTCTAAGACTTTTCTAATCACCTTGATGCTACTGGATAAATTTGGGAACATTTAAAAGTCAAACTGTAGTCTGATAAGTGAACACTTTCTATTTATTAAGATATTATTTCAAGCTTACACTCTTATATTGGCTTTACTTATATTTGATTAAAGCTACTATGAATAATATTCTTATTAATGAGAAAGATTTAAAGTATAAACTCATTAAAGCTATTAGCATATAAAGCTTAAGAAGCTTATTATTATCTTTAATATAATAGTTTAAATAATCTAGCTAAAGCCTTTTAAGAGTTAGGAAATCTTTATATATAACTAAATATAAATTATTATAAGTATATTGATATGCTTTATAAATGATTGAAACAGATATTTAGAAGTATAAAATACTTTAAATAAAAACATTTCAAAATAAAATGGAAAACTAAATTAATAAATAAGCTTAGTTCATTAAAGTTTTAGCTCTTAGAAACTTTGCAAAGCAGCAATCTACAAGCAGTACTTTGTCGTTAATCAAAAAGTTTGGGCTGCTGTTTCTTAAGTGAGAATTACTTCCTAATTTGTTCTATAATTAAGTGAAATATCACATCATATAATATAACTCTTAAATTCTAGTTACTTACAATGCGACAAAAAACACATAATCTGAATGGAATCTTAGTAATTTAAATTAAATAGGCGAACATTATAGTTACATTGAGTAAATAAGTTAATAGCAATTGATTATTACAGGATCCTATTATAGTAGACTAGAATCAGATTAAAAGTAAATCTAGATTGTCTAAATTAAGAATAAGAAAGTAACGTCAAACTAAAATCAAGAAAATTAACAAACTTATGAAAGTTAAGGAATTGTAGAACTTCATTAAATGCATGATAAGCGAGCTGCTCATAAATCAGCTTACGATTAAAAAGAATTATTGTATCTTGTAGGAGGATATCATGCAAATCAACTGAAGTATTCAACATTAGAACAAAATAGTCAATAAAATTAGAAAATTTACCTCTTAAACTTGAAAATTACACTGCAGGTTGTGCTTATTAAAATTAATAAGTTTTTTAATTTGGAGGGTATGATTAAGGAAAAATAGATAAAATATTTTACTTTGATTGTTTCAAAGAAAATTGGTTCCAGCATGAAACTTCTTTTGCAAATAGAGCAAACTTTTTCACAGCAAATTATGTTGATTAAATGCAAAATATAATGATTTTTAATAATGAATCTCCTCAAATTAAGACTAGTGTCTTTGATACGAAAAAATTGGTAGAGCATGGGGATCAATTTTCGACATCTCATAATACAAATTATTGCTGATATAATTTTCATAGTCGCTTAAATAATTTGTATATGTTTAATAAAGACTATACTATTTCAATTTATTCACTGAAAAATGGAACATGGGATAAAGCAAGTAAAACAATCGTGTGATTTAGATTTAATTTAACTCTTAACTCAATAAAAAACCTAAAATCTTAATTTAATTTTAAATACTAAAAATGTATTTAACATAAGTTAGCTATTTATCTATTATTTTAGACTCATATGAAGCCAAATGTTTTAGTAATTTATAGATTTGAATATATAACGATTATAGATAATTATTAATAATAAGTTACTGAATAAAATTAAAAGCAATAGTAAATAGTTTATATCAAATTAATTAGCTGATTATTTTTAGAAAATTGCTTCTATTTATTTATAAGTTTATTCATTTCTATTTCTATCTTTTAAGCTAGAGTTTATAGAAATTAATTATTAGGTGCATAATCTCATTTAGATATGTTTAATTATGAAAAAATTAAATTTTAGGAGCCTTTATTCCAATCAATTCATGATATAGATAAAAATTAAATAAGTATATATTTCCTATAATTAAATTAATTTAATTATAAAATCCCTTAAATCATATTTTATAATAAAATAGCATAAAATTAGATTTTAAAGTTACGTCACCATTAATAGGCTTGACATGAATTTAGGTTAAAATAGAATTAAAAGTAAATCTTTATAAATACTATTTCTTACTAAAATTGAGATACAATAGATATCAAATGCAACTTCTCGTATATCCTAAATTCTTGAATCTTGAACAAACAACCTTCTTTAAAATTTGATACCAACATTGGGAAATATGGTTAAAGAGTGTTTAGCATCTCATTTAAGCGCAACTCTATCAAAAGATTTTATTAAATATTAAATAAAATTCGGATATCGGTCGCTTTTAGAAGACCTAGCAGGTAATATGGTGCAATGTATACAGCATTACAAGTAATCTCGAACTAGATGCAACCACAGGAAATGTTATAAACTCGGAAGAGACAAGAGTAACTTGCCCGAAGATTCTCACTAGCAGTATGAACGTTTGACTGATGGGCCTGCTAATGATTAATGACTAATTCAAATTTGGATATTATTCAAGAAGGCTGAAATAATTGGTTCAAGATTCGAGAATGATCTTTAATAAGCAGATTCCCCACTTGGAGAAGCTGACGTGACTCATTGGACAGCTAGAATGATACAAGAAGTATGAGAATATTTTTTTAATATTAAATATTAATATTGAAAGAGCTACGCGCCAATGAGGTGCTACACCATATAATCATATTTATTTATTATTTATTTAACAACTATCTCTGAAATTTATTCTTCTAAAAAAATGTGGTTTTTTAGTTATAATCTATTAAAATATAGGATACATTTTGCAATACGATTACTTATTTTCTCCAACCTATGATGAAGTAGGATTTCCACTATCATTAAAGTTCTTTAACTTGGTGGATCCTTTATAAGAAAATATCTTGCGACATTTTATTCTTCTACTAGAATTTATCCTACAGCAACATTCACTTCTAGATCCTCAAAACTTAGATCAACACACGCTTTATCCATAACAGTCTTTATTTCTGAATCAGTTGCCTCTGGCTTGCTATACTTTATATTTTACTTGACAGTACCAGAAAAGAGAGCAGGCTCCTAACTTACGAGACCTATCAAGCTTCGCAGATAAGCTAAAGACATATCTTTTATATCTATCTCATCTATAAAAATTCTTTCTTCTTATGGTTCATAAAATCTCATCAGCAATGAAATTATTGTTGATTTCCTAGAACCGCTAAATCCAACTAATCCAGTTGCTGTGCCTGCAGAAAATTTTAGATTCATTGCTAAGAACTTTGAAAGTTGGATTCTTAGAATAGGAAAAGCTAACTTACTTCAATTCAATTTTTGCATTCTAAACTCTATTTTTTTGATGTTCTGGTGGCTTGCTTACCACTTTATTCTAGTAGTCCAAAATTAAAAAAAAGCTAATAGCTGCTGACTCCCTAATTGCAATATCTGTAGCGTAAATTGAACTATACAAAATTCCAAAAGATCCTCAGACACAAAATCATATAGCTGTGATGCTGTCTTAATAATCGAACATAGTTGTATGCTTATTAAGTCCCGAGGTAAACCAGAGTAAAAGAGTATAAGTAAGAAAAACTAATAACCTATTACATCCAAGAAGCAGACCTGTATATAGGCCTATTTTTTCTCTTTTTCGATTTAATTTCTCAAATATCTCTTATACTAATGTATTATTAGACTCTCATTTCCAAACTATCTAATTGTTCTTATATTTAGAATACTCTCCGAAGCTAAATTAGCAGCTGGCTCATACTCTTTATTAAATTTAAATTTAAACTAAAAGAGTTTTTTAGTCTTGTTTACATCTCATCATTTTTCTTTAATTAGTTCTTCTTTCTATTCATCTTTAGTTTCTTCCTTTTTTACTTTCTCCATTTCTAGAATCTCAAGTCTCCTTGTCATTAGCTTCTTATGAAATATTTTGATCTATAAGTCTAAATACTCCAATTTAGAACTTGAAAATGAATTTAGATATTCATGATCTTATAGTATAAGGCGCCTTAAGTCATAATTTCCGATCTTTTCCGATAATCAATTCATTATATTAGAATAGTACACACATTTAAAGATATGCTCGAAAGTTTCATAATCTCCACACATACAAAATGGATTATCAATGGGGTAATGACAATTCTAAAGATCCTTACGGAAATTATAAGTTTAGGTTCTAAGTTTATATATACTGATAATTTCTGTCTATACTATTTGTTTAATTTAGTATAAGTAATTTGTGGAAATTGTTAAAGATTACCAAATTATTCAGTATATACTTTAGCTGTTTTCATTCTCATAAATTTTTTAGTAGCTACTTTGTAGAAATATTGTTGTATTTTTTCTCTTACATGTTTAGTAAAAGTTTTAAGATTGGTATTATTCTATTAATTCTGCAGATCGATATTATAAAGGTCTGATAATTGCTACACTTAATCATAGTATTGAAATCCTTTTTTCCATATATTAATGAAAAGAGAGCCTATTGTTGATCTTGGAAAATCAGTACTTTCTTATTTAATTTTATGATAGAATCTGAAGAATTTTATAGTCATAATGTGCTTAAAGGGTAATCAATTCAGGTCTATATAACATGATTCATTAAATGTTGAAGTTGCAACTTAAAAAGCTTTTCTTGAAATTAATCTCATGCTTGATTCTATTCTGTTCAGAACTCCAGTTACTCCTTTTTGAATACTTCATGGTACTAAGTCTCCTCCATATTCTGCTTTAGGTAATGTAAAAAGTTTACATAAAGTTTTAAAATGTCAAGGAGTTACATTCTTATATCTCATCAGTTAAAAAACAGCTTTCTTCATTGCAGCTATATATTTGAATGCAACTTCTTTGCAATGTGGATTTAAGTTCTTCTTCTAATGTAGAATAACTCCTAAATATGTTACTTGTTCTTTTTAAGCAATTGGTTAATTTCCTAATTATAAATTTAAAATTTATTATTTCTGATTCTTCTTTAGAAATTAGATGCATTCAGATTTGGTAACATTAATCTTTAAATGTGTTCATGCAAAAACTTTATTTGCTTCATTTATTAAATTCTACATCTACTTTGCAGATTTGGAAAGAAGAATAAGATCATCTGCCCATCCTCTATAAGCGAAGCTAATACTTGAATCCTGGCATTTAAATCCCAATTAGTTACTTTTACTTGCCAGATATCTAATTACTATGTCATAATACAATAATGCTAAAACTGGTCCATGAGAACTTCCTTACATAATTCCATTATTGAATTATAAAGTTCTGGTGCTCTTACTATCTATGATAAATGAAGAATTTAGGTTTTTATAAAACGATTCTAATACTATTCTTATTCCAAGTGGTAGTTTAACTCTCTTAAGTTAATCAAACAAGAATCTTCTTTCTATTGAGTCAAACATTTTTTCAACGTCTATCAGTGTTGCTATCAATTTAGTCTTACCTTTAGCATATTTCCGATAGTTATCAATTATTTGTTATATTATTCAAATTTATTAAGTTGTTTATCTGTTTTTCATAAATCCCATTTATGAAGGGTGAATCAAATTTCTCTAATAAATCAAATCATACTTTTTATTAAACTACAGGGTAAACCCTTTTATTATGGTAACATTGCCTAATGAGCTCCAAATTATCAAAGGAGCTATGGGTAAGTAAACCAGACCGATTGCTCAGCAGCTTATTATTCCTATAAGTCATCTTCCTAAAAGTGAAGATAGACCTTCCAAATAGCTAGGAATTTCTGTGCCAACTGCAACGTTAACATGAATAGTCTCGTTGGTAAGACTATTCGTTAGTATTGGAGCTTACCTTCTATCGAACTCTTCGATATCTTAATGCAAAAGTTTTTCAAAGCATAATGTTCTCATCTTAGTTGTCAGTTGCTCACTTAAATAGCCCAAAGAAAAGTTTTGTCCAAAATACGAAAAAGCTTTTACTACTCCATACAAAAAAAAGAGACCACCATATAAGTAAGAATATTTCTGAACTTTATCTTCATCTGCATTGTTTAATTCTTTCATAGTTCCAACTATTAAAATTGCATTTGCTGGAAATATAATTCACGAAACAAAACCACATAATATACCTACTAGAATTAACCATTTAATTGAGCTCACATAGGATAATAATCTTCTTAAATTCTTAAAATTAAGCATTCTACATTTAAACTTCTTCTTTTGCTGTTAAGCAGCCTTCTCACTACTTTCTTACTTTTTATTTTCTAGCTGATTGTCTTCTTAAGCATTGATATGTTAAGAATCTTGCTCTTTTTGTTGTGTATCATCAAGTTTCATTTCTTCGAATTAAATTTATTTAGCTTCGGTATTGGATGCTTTTGAGACTATTTTTTCGTCCTCATTTGCAACCATTTGGGCCTAGATAAGTGACGCGTAGACTTTATCTAATTTGAGTAACTCACTGTGTGTGCCTTCCTCAACTATTCTTTCATAAGTCATCACAAAAATTTTAAAAGCATCTTTAATAGTGGAAAGTCTATGAGCGATGATAACTGTAGTAAAGCTTTTCTATTTGCAAATTTCGTCTAAAGTGAGCTAAATATCACGTTCATTAGTTCTATCAAGAGCACTCGTGGCTTCATCTAAAATAAGTATCTTAGGTTCCTTCAAAATAGCTCTGGCAATTGCTATTCTTTACTTTTCTCCACCTGAAAGTGAACTACCTCATTGGCCTACACTAGTTTCAAACTATAAGGGTTGTCTTTAAATGAAGTCATAAGCATTTGCTAACCTAGAAGCTTATATGATTTCTTCATTAGTAGCATCGCTTTTAGAGAAAAGAATGTTATTTTTAATAGTTGTATTGAAGAGCACAGGCTCCTGACTACCTATTGAAATAAACTTTCTCATATCATTGAAGTTAACTGCCTTAATATCCTAGCCATCAATATAGATTTCTCCATTTATAGGATCATTGAATCTTTAAAGCAGTTAAATTATTGTATTTACCTGCTTCAGATTTTTCACATATAGCAACTTTTTATCCAGACTCTATTTTAAAACTTATATTTCTCAATAACTGGACATCATCTTTCTACGGATAAGAGAAATCAACATTTTTAAATTCTATTTGTCCATCGCAGCTTTCCATCTTAAAGCCTTGATTGTAAATTTTTTTTTTCTACTTACTTTGTTATTTGTAGTTTTTAACACATGGCTATTTTACCCTCATATATCAATTTTAAATTAGGAAAAACAGTCATAAATATGAAGCTGGTGAGAATAAAGCACATCATAGCGGTGAAAATGTCATAAGTAGTATAATCATTTCCATCCCAGTCATTATAATTCTCTAACATGAAATGTGCTCCTATGAATATCGAAATTCCATATATTGAAAAGAACGATAAATTCCACAGACAACTTGTCAGCACTATTTCAAAAGTGTCTTTTAATCCTGCTTTTTTACTTCTGTTACAGCCTATTAGAACTTTCTGCTTTCTTATTCTTAGCCATTGAAAGCTACTACTGTCTTTACTGAAATCAGAATTTTTTTGTTTAACTTGAAACTTTTTCATAGTTTCTAGTCTTATTCATCATCTTCTTCTGCATACTTCTGGTTGATCTATACCCAATAAGGACCATCAAAGGCGTCAGGCCAAGAATTATTAAACAAAGCTGTCGGTAAGTATAGAAAGCTACAGCAAACCCAAAAAGCGACATAACGCAGTTATGTATACACAATCATATTTTTTCACCAGCAGCTGTTTGAACTTATCTGCAAATTTCTGTAACTTTAGTAGGATAAGCTGCTAAATCTCTGGAATCTAGCCATTTGAAATCTTATCTTAATAGAGATTCTAGCAGTTTATGTTCTAACTGGTATCCTATTTTTTATCCTATGTTCATAAACGTAGATATAAAAATCCAAGCCAAGATAAATGAAACTATACCTATTCCAACGCACGCAAGTGCAAGTCAGCCAGTATAAGTTTCTACTTCGTCTTCGCTTTTACTTTTTTAGAACTAGATAGAAATTTTTCCTATAACTACAGAGTAAGCAGTATACATCAAAGACTGAGTTAAAGCCATACAGGCTGTAAAGAAAAGCTGAACTTTCTCTCTAAAAGTGAGAAACTTATAAAAATGCCATAAAGAAGCTGACTTTAGTTTGAGCTTGTTGAGCTGTATCTTACTTACCACATTCGCTCTCTATTAGAGGATTTTCTTCTTCTTGATACTCTAGTTTTATTTCTTCTTCTGCTCATAAAAAATGTGAAGCTTCTATCGGTAAGGGACTGACAAGAGAGAATTCATGATAAGCTTGATCATTTTAATCCATATTTTGCTTTAAAGTAAGATGTATAAAGTAATGAATACTTTCCTTTAATACAGAAATCTAAAGTAAACGCTTAATAACGAAATATCCGTAAGATATTTCTACTGATAAACCTAATATAGCCCTACATCTGTAAAGAGCAGAAGAAGGATAGAATTATTAGGACATCAATATAGATAAACATTTAGGAATCAAATTAAAGCTTTCAATTTAGACTACTTAGACTCTATATAATAATTCCTTTCTAATTCAAAGCACTTAATTATTAAGGAACAATTGCTTTTATTATTTTTAGTTAAATCTTCATTATACTGCAAATGGATTATTAGAATTGCTAGCATTACTGCACTTAAAAGCTCAGCTTCAGATTAAGTTGATATCTTTACTTAACTCTCACATCTAAAAGCACAGTTGCTTTTCCAAAGTCTATCTAAATTAAGACTTTTAGAGTAAATTTAAATAAAAAACTTTCTAAAGTTGCTTTCCTTACTATAATGCTAGTATATCGAAAGTAGTTTATACTAAAAATTTAGGAGCAGAAGTAGAATCATATCAGTTTTAAAAGTTTACCTTTAGTTGAAAATAATGATAAGATTCGCGGAAAACAGAGGATAAAGAGAAAAAATAGTTTAATGATATTAGTAAAAGAATCATCAGCATAAATACCTATTACACCTAACACTACTTAAATCTTTCTTTCCTATATAAAACTCTTTAAGCTTGTATTCTTTCTATTTTTGCTTTTTAATCTAAGGCTTATATATCTAATACTAGTTATTTCATTTAGAATTTATACTTAAACTTTAAATGGTTGCTGCCATCCTTAATTGCCCAGATTGCTTCTTTCAAGACACTTCATTGTCTTTATAGAAACTAAATCATCGTACTTCTTGCTGCTTTATATATGCACTCTTGAGATTTTAAATAAACTAAGTAGCTTAAATCTGAAAGTAGCATTGTATGAAAAATATTTATTAGAATCTCCAAATAATTCACTTACTCTATAAAGCTATTAATGTACACTTAATTATACAGTATATAGAAACTAAACTAGGAATACTTAAATTATTTAAATCTTTCATTTATTTAAATAATAGTTTCTTTGGTAAGGTTACTTTAATTATTTAGCACATTTAAAGAAACAGTAGTTATTATATTCTACTTACTCAAGATTACTGCTAACCTAACTTCTTAAATTTGTAGTCATAACCTTCAAACTATAAATTTGTCATGAAAATATTAAGTATAACTAACTATTTTAAGATTTTAATTGCTTCTATCTTTATGCTTACAAAACAAGTTTAATTTGACCATGTGGGATTTAATCTTCAAAGTCTAAATTAAAGTGAAGGGAGTTTTTAAGCTTAGACTTTTTATTCAGTGCTTACATTTTATCCTATTAGTTAAATGACTTGGGAACTATTAAACATATGGAAGATTTTTAAAAGAAATGAAAAACTAATTAAGATTTACTAAATTATTTAATCAAAAAGCAGATGGAGAAATTGTTTGTAATAAATGGGATTTAAAGATTTTCATTTCCTTTTTGTTTTTTTCTAACTTTTTAGCTTTGTTTTTATCCTTTTTCAGTTAGTCATTTACTTTATTATTTTCTTTCTACTTTGAAACTTTTATTTTTACTCTTTTTAATCTCTTTATATGAGTAGGATTAATGGATTATTTTTCTTTTTAGTTCTCTGATATCTTCTTCGAACTTCACTCATTTCTGAGCATCATTTTGATTTCACTGATGATTATGGTAAACGCTTTGATAAATTGCCACAACAAAACAAGTAGGAGAGTTTTATGACTCTATTTGTCTTCTCTAGATCCCTAATGGACTAACATATAGTCTTGTCTTTGTAATTCTTACTCTCCTATTTTCTTGATTTTGGAGATTCTTAAGCCTTTTCAAAGCCCTTGGATTTTCTAATTTCTGTAATAAGTGATGGGATTAAGGGTTGGGTTTACATAAATTGCAGTTCTTTACTTTTTAATTATTATACTTGAGATTTATTAGCTTTTTAGCTTATCGAGTCTAAAGATTTTTATTGCTGATCTATTAAAGTTTAATCTATCTTTACCATTAGTTTGAATCACCAAGTTATATTGCTTTAACTAGAAACTTTATTTAAAGATAATACTTTTCTAGAAAAGAGAAATCTTAATACGTAAATATCATCAGGTCTCTTTCCTGCTCTGAGAGATACAAACTTGTATACTCCTATTGTTAAATTTTCTATTGCACTAATTACACTTCAGAGTCTTCAGTTGCATACTATTTGCAACTTGCGGGCTCTTTTACTCAAAATAAGTTTTTCTTTTACTCTTGTGATTATGTGTATAGTTTATCTTCTTTTATGCCTTAGATTTTAGATAATTTTTGCTAGGCCAATCACTTTAAAGTTTAAGTTTTAAACTTTTGCTTTCTTTGGCTTAAAGATCTGTAATTATTTTCTATAAGGAAACAAGTTATTGATAGCAAGCTATTTTATTAGGTTAGTTTTCCTAATAAGAAACTTGCTGGGTTTGGCTCGTTTTAATTAAAGAAAAAATAGTTTTGCTATGAACTATATATAGCAAATATATATAAAGTTGGTGATTTTGAGTAAATTAACCACATCTTCATCATCATGTCCTACCTGAAATTTTATCTTATGTACATAAAACAAAATTTAATAAATTTAAAATCTACGAGATCAGTTACTAGACTTTTACATAGAATTCTTTTAACTCTAAAATATTTGTGGTTTCGATTCTATTTTTCGCACAAATTTCTAAATTTCATTCATTGTCTATATAAATTTTTTTGAATTCACAGTGGCTGCTAGATTTATTGACTTTGATTAAAATAATTTGCTTTAGGAAATCTAGTCATTTCCCATTCTTACCTCTTTCATTCATTGCTTTTAAGAGGAAAATTATCTTAATTGTCTCATTAAAGAATGTTTCTCATATTTCTAAACTTTTATTCTTTTATTTCTAAGTTAATTTGAATGATACTTATATAAATTTTTTTACTAGCAAATTTAATTTTGTTAAGTTTTTCTTTTGCTACTATTTCCTTTAATTTATTGTTCCTTTTTAAATTTTAACTCTTCAACTTGGAGATTTATAACCATTGCTGCAAATAACTAATATTAGTCTATTTTAAGCTTTAGTCAAATTAAGATACTTATTTACACAAGATTATTTTTTATTAATTTTTAGGTCTAGCTTTTGAATTTAGAAGTTTAGAGTTAACTTTTTTATTATATTAACTTAGATAGGCAGAATATTAAATTTATTTTCGTCTTTTGGAGCTGAATAAAGTTCTGATCTAAGTCCTGATATATTATTTTTATAAGTAATTGACTATTTGGTTAACAATTTGCTTACAGTTATTATAAATATACTTCTTTCAAGATTTACTTTAAAATTTAATTTTTTTTCAAGTGTTTGTTTAATTCTTTGATATCTAAGGCTTTTAAATATCCAAGCTATATAATTAAATATATTTACTTTAGCATCATCATTAAGATAAATTAATTAAATTCCTTTTTCTGATATAAAAACTAAACTCGAGTTAGGATTTTATTCAAACGGACTATTAATTATATAGCAATAATTAACTTTAATAAAAGGGTTATTGCATGAAACTTTTGATATAATTCAGATTCTTCTATTTATATAAGTTTAAGTTTATTAATGTCAAAATTCTCTTCTCACTTGGTTTCTTTTCTTGCTTTTAATCATCACTTCTAAAACTTCCTCTATTCTACCTACAGCTCTGTTTGAATTTATATGCTTTTTCTAAATAATTATTGTCTTTTATTTTGTATATTCCTGTGAATAATTTTAATCTGAAGGTCTATTTATGATATTGAATGAAGTAAATTGTTAGTTTAAGTACATTTAGATCAAGACTATAAATCTTAACAAAATTTTATCAGGAAATCCATTTAAAAGATTTCTAATTAAATCTAAATAGTATACATATTCGAAGATATGAATAAACGTATTTTAACCCCACACATAAGAAAATTTTTCACAGGATTATTACACAAATGTAAGTCATATTGAAAACTATAAGAATGAGTTTGAAACTTAAAGATTGAGATAATTTTTAGTCTTAATTCCTTATTAAGTTTAGTATAATTTATTATAAGAAATTTCTTAAGTTCTTCAAATTACTCTCTGAATATCGTTTTGATGGAGTGCCTCTAAAACTGGAAGTTGCTTCTAAATAAAATTTGTTTCTTATTATATTTTTATATGGTTCTCAAAAGAAAATTAGTTGGAAATCTTTACTTGATCATCATTATTTATTCCATAAAACTAAAAAATCGTTATTGCTACTGAAACTTTATAGATTTTTAGTTCTAACTGCATTTAAAGAGTTTTTTATATCAGATTCTGAGTAATTCATAGTTTCTCTTCGTATTTTATAGTAGAAACGGAAATATTCACACGCTCTTGTTTATTATTCTTTCACACTAAATATCCTCTCATTATAGTTTAAGGAAAAAAATCACCTCTATGATCAGTCTTGGGTAACGCAAACATACGACAAAGTATTTTAAAGTACCAGGGAGCAGAATTCTTATAACGGCTCAGAATATAAGTATATTTCTTCATAAACTCTAAATATTTTTGAGTCCTCTATTACCATTGAAAATTCAAATTTTCTTTTTTATAAGATAAATCCAAGGTATGCGTCCAAAAACTTTATTTGAACTATTAGCCTTCTATTTTTAGATTTAATTCAAATTTTTTGCTCTTCTTTTTCATAAGAAATTGGGTAGTATAAATTTTTTATAAAGATATATTATTTTTTTATGTAACTATTCCTTTAAAGGCAAGCAAATTATAATTATAAAAATAAGAATCGATATTATGTATGAATAAAAAATGTTTAGAATAATTGAGAAACTTTCAACTCTGTTCATTAACCTTTGTTATCTTAAGGTCTAAAATGTTTGAAATTTTTCCCATTATTTTCAAATTTTGTCCAATTTTCTTGGTGATTAACTTCCCTTTGTCAATTCTCCTTTCCTTATTTCCTATAGACCTCTCCTATATAGAAAAGTTTTATAACTTTTCCTATATATCTCCAGTAATACAGTTTTTAATTTTGCTAATTTTTCAGTTTTTTTTCAGTACCTATTTTGAATGATATAAATTTTCGACATCTTTTGTATAATTTTTTCTTCAAATTGCTATAATAGTATTTCTTCATCCTCTTTTTCTAATATTTATTATAAAATTCTTCTTTTTTTATTCAATTTTTTAATCTATTTTTACAAGAAAATATGCAATTTCTCTTTACATAAACTTTCTATTTTATTTATAAATTTTACTTTTCTATTTCCTGAAACTAGGTCTAAATTGGCTACTTTAGTTTTGTTGCAAGCTTCAGATTATTTTTAATTCTCTTTATTAAGACATAAATCTAGAGTAATTTTTTCCTATTTCTAAGTTATTCTATAAAATCTTTACTTTTTTCTTGAAATATAGATAAATTCTTGCAAATTTAATACTACTTTAATTATCTGCTAAAATCTCAATTGTTTAATTGTAAAAATTTTTACTTATTCCTAATGCAAAACTGACTTTATTTGCTTACTCAGCTATTTTCGGAAATAGATGATACTTGTAAATAATTATTGATTTTTTGTCGTTTATTGAATCCAATAAATTGATTAATTTTAACTTGGACATCTTTAATTGTAAAGATTGCTTCTTTCAATCAAAGATATTTTAAAGACTATAGAAAACGCAGCTCAAAAATCTCTCTTCAGTAGTTTATTTGATTTGATTTTTGCTCTTCTAATCTCTTCTAATTTATCCATTAATTAAATTCTAAAAGATAGAAGCTTTCTATGAAAATTTTTTATCTAAATATTCTAATTATTTTTTAGGGAATTAATTGATATATATCCTATCATAAAATATCAATCTTCTAATATTATGATTCCAATTCCCCTATTAAATCATTTTCTCAAATTTTAGTAATACATATATATCATAATGTGTTACGTTTTTTTAATTCAAATTCTTACTAATTTTTAGTGGTTAAAAGAGTCTTTTAATATTCCTTTAGACGTTTTTTATCCTAATTAGAAAATATTAAAGAAAACTTAACTGATTATCTAAAATCTTACCTTTCAATGAGGTTTTGTGATTTATTAATTTAGTTTATTATTCTCTTTAATCAATAAAAGGTAGCTCAATGAATAATGTCGTACCCTATTTAAACTTATGTCAAATAAAATTCCTTTAAAGAATTTTAAAACTTAATGAAGATACTGCTCCATATGCATAAAGAAGTATAGCAGCTCTTAGCAATTATATCCTTTATTTAAAGACTATTGCTTTTCAATATGACTTTATATTTTATTTGCTTCTTATCTGATATCATTTTTTCTAAGCTCTCTTAATTAGATAACACTCTATTGAAATTAATAATTTTGTGTTTTATTTTTATTATTTTTCTTCAAAAATTTAATAATTAAAATTAAGCTATGTATTGCTAGTTTTATTTTTTCATAGTGTGAATTTTACTATTATTAATTTTTATATCTTTTTTATTTTTAAAATAATTCAATAAAATCATCAACAAAGTTTTAACTACTAACTTTTTAGATAATACTCAAATCCTAACTTCTCCTGTTTTCTTCATGCTTCTTCATGCTTCTTAATGCAACATTATAATATAATAGAGCAAATGCAGTCCGTGGTTTATTCTTTAAATCTTTTTGCTCTTAAATCATCTTTTTTACTTTTAGTTTTCCTTGCTTCTTGATCACAATTCCATTATTTCTTTGACTATATCTTATATTTTCTTCCAAGCATTTTGCTTTTCTGATCTGAAAAAAGCTATTTATCAACTAGAAACCTAGCATCTTTCTCAACTCTTTTTCTAGTATGTTTAGCAGAAAGTAAATTAGAGCTAGAGAGCTAAAATTAATTATGCTATTTTTACTAAAAATCTTAAGATTGTAATTATTGAATGTACCTGACTTTTACTATTAATAATAATGATAAATTAATGTTTAGTGAAAATTAAGAATTTCAACCTCCTTTCCACCAACCACACAGAAATATGGGAGATTAAAAAGTTTAACAGATTTTAAAATATAATCCTTTTCTTGAGTGGCTGTCTTTTAGTTAATTATTTCTACCAATAGGTTAGATTTTAATCCCATAAATTTGTACAGTATTAATGCATTAAGCTTTTCTTGTTTTCTTCTTGTTTTAATTAAATTTTTTTTTGCTACTGTATCTTACTATTTTTTTCCAATATTTTTCAATAGATTGCAAGAAACTTGAGATAGTGGATGCTAAGATTACGCTATCTATTACAAAAAAAATTTGCTTAATTTTGTTTTTTTACCTACAAATTTTTCTAGCCGTATCACATTTTCATTTAGACTTTAAGATCCGATCTGATTTTATAACCTTTATTGCGTTTTAATTATTTGCTCCTTTAGTTGTTTATTATTTTTATTTTTTTGTCTTATTATAGGATAAACTATGCTTACTTTGCTGCTCATTTAGAAGAAGACATTGAGATCCCCTTCTCACTAAATGAATCTAGAGTTTATTTCCTCCTGTTTGCTAAATTCATCCACACTTTTCTACTCATATATAAAATAAAATGATATCTAAAAATAAAAGATCTCTCCAGCAACGCTAATAACTCTTACCACGATGTGACCAATTATATTTTCCATCTTTAGATGGAGAGCTAAAAATTAGCAAAGACTTCTAGTGATCTTATTAACTAAATTTAGATTTAATAAACTCAATGGAAATTTTATAATCTGAAAACTCAAAATTATGATGGAAATATCTAAAATCCTTCATTGTAACAACTCAAGGAAGATTTTTATAGATAGAGTAGATTATAAAATAAATTTAAAGTTCTAGATACTGTAAGCCAGAGCAATCCTATCTACAAAAAATCAAATTAAAATAGAACAAAAACCTATAACAAATATATTCCCTACCGAAAAGTTATGATATACTGATATTGAGAGCTGATAGGATTTAAATTGCTATCAACTTAGTCAAAAAGAAAAGAGAAAATAAGAAAGTTAATGGAAAAATTTATTATGGATTTATTGCAATTAAGAAGACTTGTTTTACAGGAAAAAGTACTCCAAATAAATAGAAAATTAAGAATTTCCAATTTCTAATAAGCAATTAATGAGTTTAATGAAAAATTATTGAGTTTTGACTTATAGGAATAATTAGCAAAAGTAATCCTTAATTCACTCATGACAGTAAAGATCCAATCAAGTTTTAGGTGATTACTATTTTTAAGCAATAAACTAATACGCAGTAAACCAACTAAAATTGACAAAAAAATAAATTATGTAATGTTATCTTTTTAATTCTCTTTACCTCATCCTTGAGGTTTAGCACCACTTAATTAAATATTTGAAGCTTATTTCAAAGATGAATTTAGATATTTTTTGTTGTAAAGTATTATTATATATTTTCTAAGTTTTTCTTTAAATGTCGGGATCGTAGGCTGATGAATCATCTTCTTGCTAATTTTTTCCTAGTCATTAAAACTGTTTCGATGACGCTTATTACTGTTTTTTAGAAACTTGCAAAAGACCTTTGTGAATGTCTTCCACCATATTTATTGATTTAATAGATAAAAAATGAAATTTTTTTTGAAAAAGTCTCTTCTAAACAGGATTTATCCCAATCAAATTAAGATTAGAAAAATACTCTAAGAACTCAAAGTTATGAAATAGGAGAAATTTAAACTTTTAAGTAATGTATAAAGTTAGAAGGAAAAATCACATACCTATTATCTAACACTTAAATACTAAAAAATAAAAATTTCCAGCAGCCACTCTGAGAATTGAATAAATAGAATCCAAATTCAATCAATTAACAGAATTGACTGAAAGTTTATTTAGAAAAATATATCAACAAAATACTTTTAGCATAGAATATCTATATAATTACTATCAGATTTCTCATCTTCAGTATGATTTTCTTCAACTTTTTAATTGGATAAGCAAATATCTGTAATGTATAAATTTGCTTTATTATATTATCATTTAAATAAAAGTAAGAAGATTCTGAATAACTAATACCATAAGATAAAAAATAATTCAAAATAAAATAATTTAGAAACAAAAAGATTTCCAATTGCATAAAAAGAATCCCAATAAAGAATCCCAATCTTGAGATAAATTTATTTTTGCAAGCTATTCTATGAAGAATTATACAAGCGAATACCTTAAAATAAAATAACTGACTGAACGTTGATTAGATTAAACTTTCATAAGAATTATTTTCTTAATTAATTTTACGTCATTTACACAATCTTTAAGCGAAAAGAATAATTCTTGTAAATAGCTGGCTACCATTCCTAATTTATACAAAAGTAAGTCTGAAAGAACTAAAATCCTTTTAAATAATTTGCATAATTGATTTTATATAAACACTTAATATTTATTTTCATAATTTACAGCTTACTCTATCCTATCTATGACTAATAATCTATAATTATTAAATAGCCAAATCCTAAAATTTAAAATAATTATATTTGCTTTATACAAATTTAACATCTATAGTCTGTAGGATAAATCACCTTAAGTAACTTTTTAAATCTTTTAAAATAAATTAGTATTTTAGGTTTTTTTTTTGGATCAAGAGTTAAATTAAATCTAAATCACACGACTGTTTTGCTTGCTTTATCCCATGTTCCATTTTTCAGTGAATAAATTGAAATAGTATAGTCTTTATTAAACATATACAAATTATTTAAGCAACTATGAAAATTATATCAGCAATAATTTGTATTATGAGATGTCGGAAATTGATCCCCATGCTCTACCAATTTTTTCGTATCAAAGACACTAGTCTTAATTTGAGGAAATTCATTATTAAAAATCATTATATTTTGCATTTAATCAACATAATTTGCTGTGAAAAAGTTTGAGCTATTTGCAAAAGAAGTTTCATGCTGGAACCAATTTTCTTTGAAACAATCAAAGTAAAATATTTTATCTATTTTTCCTTAATCATACCCTCCAAATTAAAAAACTTATTAATTTTAATAAGCACAACCTGCAGTGTAATTTTCAAGCTTAAAAGGTAAATTTTCTAATTTTATTGACTATTTTGTTCTAATATTAAATACTTCAGTTGATTTGCATGAATATCCTCCTACAAGATACAATAATTCTTTTTAATCGTAAGCTGATTTATGAGCAGCTCGCTTATCATGCATTTAATGAAGTTCTACAATTCCTTAACTTTCATAAGTTTGTTAATTTTCTTGATTTTAGTTTGACGTTACTTTCTTGTTCTTAATTTAGACAATCTAGATTTACTTTTAATCTAATTCTAGTCTACTATAATAGGATCCTGTAATAATCAATTTCTATTAACTTATTTACTCAATGTAACTATAATGTTCGCCTATTTAATTTAAATTACTAAGATTCCATTCAGATTATGTGTTTTTTGTCGCATTGTAAGTAACTAGAATTTAAGAGTTATATTATATGATGTGATATTTCACTTAATTATAGAACAAATTAGGAAGTAATTCTCACTTAAGAAATAGCAGCCCAAACTTTTTGATTAACGACAAAGTACTGCTTGTAGATTGCTGCTTTGCAAAGTTTCTAAGAGCTAAAACTTTAATGAACTAAGCTTATTTATTAATTTAGTTTTCCATTTTATTTTGAAATGTTTTTATTTAAAGTATTTTATACTTCTAAATATCTGTTTCAATCATTTATAAAGCATATCAATATACTTATAATAATTTATATTTAGTTATATATAAAGATTTCCTAACTCTTAAAAGGCTTTAGCTAGATTATTTAAACTATTATATTAAAGATAATAATAAGCTTCTTAAGCTTTATATGCTAATAGCTTTAATGAGTTTATACTTTAAATCTTTCTCATTAATAAGAATATTATTCATAGTAGCTTTAATCAAATATAAGTAAAGCCAATATAAGAGTGTAAGCTTGAAATAATATCTTAATAAATAGAAAGTGTTCACTTATCAGACTACAGTTTGACTTTTAAATGTTCCCAAATTTATCCAGTAGCATCAAGGTGATTAGAAAAGTCTTAGAGGACTTAGTATATGGCTTCTCTTTCTTATTGGTTCTTCTATTAAGCTCTTTATAGAGTAGTATAAATGAATTACTCTACATTGAGGGATTTTATTTACCTAACATTATATTAGAGAACTTTATCATCTGCATCCTGAATAAATGACTTACTTTAAGTAGAACTAAGAGATTTTGAGTTTGCTTGATAACGTAGTTAGTTTTGCTAAAAGTGTGGAGCAAATGTAGCAATTCTTTGGCATAGCCTTAGAGAAAAAAATAGGTTTTCTATACACTTGGTTTGCGTTGATAGAGATTCATTAATAAATTAGAAGCTTCCATTCTTACATTTTCATTCTGAGATTGAATAAAAGGTTCAATCTCTTTTAAAATATTACATTTTAAGATTAAATCTTCCAAGTTTCTCTTTCAAATTTTGCTTTATTCAGGCACTTGCATTGTAAGGTTTTACAAGCAGATTAGTGAGTAATTTTTACTTATTTCACTTTAATCTTTCAAAGTGATCAATAAGTTTTTCACCAAATCCACATTGCTATCATCACTCCTAATAACAATCCTCATATTTGGGTTTTCCAGAAACCTTGCTAAGTAGAATAAAGCAAGTTGTCCATAAGTTTAAGGAAATTCGTTTCAACAATGTTCATCAATATCAATGTTTTAATCAGTTATTTCTTCACTAGAAAAAATAAAACTCCCTAATAGTTACCAATTTTCAGTATCATAAGCTTTGTTTATCTAATTAAATTCAAGGCTCAAGGGTTATATTATATGGCTTTCTTTAATTGCACTATCGACCAACTTTACTTTATTGCACCCAGATTCTCTGGAGCACATAGATCCCATTTTAAATTAACCAAATTATTTAAATTATACCACAATTAAGAAACTACTAAGTAGACAAAAAGAAGCTTTTCACATACCTCATTAGTCTATATTTTTATCTTCACTTTTAACAATTAAGCTTGCATATTATCCATATATTCCAGTAACTCATATCCTTTATCTATTAATTATAGTATCATAGTTATAGATGTAAAAGTAAGTAGGAGTATTACTAAATCTTTATGTTTATAATGAACTGGAGTAGTCTTGTAAAATAAATATTTATATTTTAGATAAATAAGTATAGTTAGATTCATCTACTTTAGTTCCCTTTTTTATTTTTACTATTATATTTAAAAATATAATAGTAATTTTCTATCTATAAGCTTTATTAATATTCAACTTAATTTACTAAATATGAATATTTTAAACCTTTATAACTAATTTTTATATTATGTTCAGCAAATTTCTCTCTTAACTAATCAATTATGATATCCAAAAGTATTTATTTACGTTCATTATTTATTTTTAATATTAGATCTATGAATATTTATATTATCAGCTTAAATTATATAATTTTAGCTTTTCTAAATTTTAAATATGTTCTGCTTTTCATTTTTTATGTGAATAATTAACACTAAAACTCTAAATTTTTGATATTTTTCTAAATTTTATCATTTTGACTGTTTTTATTTACATAATTTTGATTAGTTCTCTTCAAATTTTTTATCTAGTGCCTTTTAAGTATTTTACACAAAATAGTATTTCATTTAATTATTTAGAATTGATAATATAAAATCTCTTTAACTTCTATTTTTTTGATAAAAAATAATTTTAAGTTTAAGGAACTTATTATTTATTAAAGTATTTTAACTTTCTATTTCATCTTTTAATTAATTAGTGATATCAACTTTAAATTCTTCAGTTTTCATTAAAAATTTTCAATTAAGTTTAAATAATACTTATAAAAAATTGTTCTTCTGATACAGATTTGTTAACTAATTTTTTTCGCATGTGCGGAAATTCTAAATTCAGTTATATATGACATAGAATCCCTTATTCTTACTAAATTAGCTCAAGCTGTTTGCTTAAAAGCTTGTTTCATTTTATCATTTTACTTGTGTTTGTCTTGCTAAATGCAAAAGATTCTAATTACTTTGCTTTTATTTTCTTTTCAAGCATATATTCTATAATTTTTTGTTACCTTTTCGTAGTTTTGCTCCCTTTATTTTCCTAAGATTTTAATTTTATTAGAGAAAATATAATTGTGCTATCTTAAGATTTAAAGCACTAAGATAGCTAGATCTTAAGCAAAGTTATAAAGTAAATTTGTAATGAGATATTCATTCATAACTACTTATCTTATTACCCTCCTAGAGTTCATATCAAAAATTTTCCTTCAAAATATAGGTTATTTATAAAACTTACCTAAAGTTACAATCTAAGTAATCTTGCTATCTTCTTAGTAATAAACTAAAGAAATCAAGCAACTAACTAAAAATTAACATTCTCTAATGGAACTTAAAATTTACTACTATTATAATACTTTTGTCAATTTGGTTTAATTAAATAATCCATTACTAAGCAAGTTTAGCCTAATTGGTGTTAAATTGAAAGTAAAAAGTTAAAGAAATTAATAAAGCTTAAGTCTATATTCTTTAAATTGATTATTATTTAATACTGTCATCTCATTGAACCCTTTACTGAACTCTTTGATTTCTTTTCAGCTCCTTCTTGTAAAGCAGATTCCAAATCTTCATAAGCTAAAATAATAAAATTTACCTTATCTTTATAATAACTACGTGTTCTAAAGTCTTTGAATCAATTCCAATTCATCTTATTCCATCTAAGCAACATCAGCTTCCTTTTATAATTTTATTCTGTGCTCTTCTTCAAGTCTTCTTTCTAGTTCTTTTCTTGCTTAAGCCTTTTTATCTTCAAGCAATTTTCTTCTATTTTAAATAGAATCCTTTTAAGCTTACTATCTTTCTCTTTTGATTTCTTATGCTTTAGCAAAATATTCACTTTATAGTTGATTTCTCAAATCAGCGTTTGCTTACTTTATAGAATTAGTTTCATTTTATTCTTTAAGCTTTTTCTATAAAACTTCCTCAGTATTTCTTTTAATCGCTTCCTTTTAGGCTTCAGTCTTGGCTCTATTTAAAGCAGCCTTGCTGGCTTCTTCTTCTTCTTTCTATGTTTTAATCTCTTCTTTTTATTTTTAGTTTTCCTTATTTCTTGATCTCAATTCCATTATTTCTTTGGCTCTTTTACGCGTCTCTTCTATTTTCTTCCAAGCCTTTTGTTCTTCGGATTTGAGTAAAGCTATTCTATTAGCTAGAAGTCTAGCATCTTCCTCAGCTCTTTTTCTAGTATGTTTGGCAGAAAGTAAATTTGAACTAGAGAGTTAAGATTCGTTTTACTAATTTTGCTAACTACCCGATAAATTGGGATTATTGGGAGTAACTGACTTTTACTAGTACTTTTGTTAATTCTCTGGGTTAACTTATTCGTATTCTAATTCTACATCATTCTCCTATTCAAAGTTCTCCATTTTTAGTAAAAAGTAATTTATCCAAACTAAACTACTTTTAAATACTTTACGCTCTTGTAATTTTATATACTTTTAAGATAATTTAGGTAGCTTAATTTCTAGGCAAGTATATTAAATCGATGAATTATAAAATAAGCATAAGAACACTAGCAAAAGTATCAAAATTTAGACAGTTTAGTATGTATAAGTGCCTTATTGATACTTAGCTTACTATTTGATTTATATCTTTATATTACTTGAGTATATTAATCTACTTATTCTAATCCTCATCCCTTTCTATTACTTTCTTTACTTGTTACTTTTACCTACCTGTATTTTTTTCTTTACATTAAATTTCTCGAAAAAAGACAGAGATAGATAGCTATAAATTACCAATAAAATAGATGGAAATATGAAGAATAGTAGTTTAGGTTTAAATATGGATGGTATTATTTAAAAAATGAAATTTCAATTAATAGAAATTACTCTATATCAGTATTGAAAAGCTAACAATTATTTGAATGCAACTATTATACTTTAATAAGACTAATATGTCTAGAGAATTGATAATCTATAATATTTAAAGCATTATTTTATTTTTGTGCTTCTGTCATTTCTTATAAACTCTAATTTAAGAATTACTTAATTACATTAAAAATCTTAAATTATAAGTTTAAGTTTCCTTTAAGATGAAGTTAAACTAAAGGAGGTTGGCTTATGAAGGTTATTATTAATAAAGGGAAAAGTGTAGGATTTAAATTAAATAGTGAGCATTATTATTAAGGAAAGTGTTTAAAGCATAAAAACACAAAAATACATTAATTAAAGCATTTATATTTTTCCTTATAGATATCTTCGCTTAACTAGTTATAAAGAAATATGTTATTTCTTTTTGTGGGCTTTTTTGTTTTCTTTTTTTGTGGGCTATTTTTTATTTTTCTGATTTTGAATTAATTAGCATTAGCCTATATTGGTAGAGGAGATAAATTAATGCTACTTCTAAACTAGGTTACATTATTACCTTTCTAACTCAAATATTTGTCTATAATTT
This sequence comes from Loxodes magnus, assembly GCA_946699065.1. NCBI lineage: Eukaryota > Ciliophora > Karyorelictea > Loxodida > Loxodidae > Loxodes > Loxodes magnus. Next base: position 1,245,257 of record CAMPDV010000005.1, on the reverse strand, counting down.
TTTCTGATTTGGAATGGCCTAAACTTCTCGTAGCAATTCTTTTTCTTGTTATTATTTTAGGGTTGTAAAGATCGTAAAATCTAAATTGAGGTTATTTCACAGCTCACTTAGTATCTTAAATCATCATCGGAGAATTATTCAAAGAAATTTTTTTTTAAGAAGATTGAGTTTATTTTAAGCTTAACTATCTATCTTTCGATACATTATAATTACCTTTTTTTATACCTTCTAATGGTGATAGTCAATTGAATTATAAGTAACTTTAGTTTTTTCCTCTATGATGCTATTTAGTTTTAGTTAATAATTTGTTATCTTCATTCATATTTTACTTCTAGGGAGAAGATTATGAACTTTGATACTCACTATATATTTTTTAAAGATTAGGAGAATAAGGAGGCTTAAGATTAATTCGATTCTGAAACTAAGGAAAAATATTTTGTTTTACATTTTCTTGCTAATGGAATACAGTTTTCTTGAGTTTTGTCAGAAAGGCAAGTTTCAAAATAGCCTAATTCCTATTCTAAATTTAAAATTAAGGAATATGACTTTACTATTGCATGTTTATCTACTATAGTACTTTCTTTTTTATTTCCTATTACAGATTTTTAAGATGCTTTATCAGTTGCTGGTCTATATTGCTGACGTTTATTTCGATTTCATTCTACATTATTGCAAAGTCTATTAATTTATGAGCAGCAATTAGCCAATTTTTGGAATTAGTACCTGCACAACAAGAACAGCAGCATGATTTATTTCTGCTATTCTTTTTTAGTTATGAACGAGAAATTTTTTAAGGAATATAATCTTATTTACTTAAAAATATTTAAGATGCTGCTCTCTATTTTTTTTGGAACTAGGTAGGAAATGACTTTGGTGACGAATTCTTCAAGTATTTTAACCATCTTTCTTCTGGTAGTGTATTCTTATGAAATTTCTTTGATTTAAGCTGATTTCATTACTAGTAAAAGAATTCTTAAAACTTCTGATATTTAACACTGTTGAAGAAGTAATCATCTATACATCCATTATTCTTATTCCTCAAAGAACTGCATTCTTATAAGCTAAATTAATTATAATTATTTGTGATAGTCTAATCCTGTATAGTAGGAGATTGCATATCTTTAGCTTCTTATTTAAAACTAATGTTTTTCTCCATTATTTTCAAGTTTGTTTTAATTAATAAGCAAACTAATAAGATTTTAAACAGCCTTATGAAATTATGGTATTGGCCAGTTATATTAAAATTAGTATATTTAACGGTTGATAATAAAGGAAGCTTATTATATTCCATTTATAGTATCTAAGGGCTGAATTGCCACATGTTTATAAATTATATTTTAAAATAGCTAACTTTAATTAGAAGATCTTTCATTTAAGTAAATCACTATCACTAAAAATGTTTATTAGTAATAATCTTCTGTTAGATATACTAAGCCTTTAAATACATTTTTGTATTTTCTACTTAAAAAAATTAATTAATTATTATAACATTTTATTTAGTTCTGATTATTATAGCCTGCTTTTACTTATGGCTTCAAAAATAATTTTTCTAGTCTGTAAATTTTCACTTCAATTTAAACTAAAAAGGTTGCTGATTTAAATAGATGAATGGCTTTTATTAATATTGATCTTGCTTAGCTATGCTAAATAAAATGTTCTCATTTAATCCACTCCATTAGGAAAAAATTAGGTCTCTTATAGATTCTTAATTAGATTTTCTATTAGACTTAGTTTATAATTATCGCAAAGATACAAAAATATTTAGCTAGCGTATAGTTATAATAAGTTTAGAAAGATTATACTTATAAAGCTATTAATATATATAAACTGTTTTAGATCTTAAAATTTAGTCTTTTGCAACTATATTAAATATGCATAATGTATATTATATCATGGTTTGGTCATAATAATATATTAAAAAAGAGATACTGTCTTTAACTAGTATCAAATTAGATCTCTAGAACTCTGTCATGCTTTAGATAGTCTACTGATATGTTTGTATTATAATTTTATGGAATTAAAGAATGTTAATTGCTATAAGATATCTGAGCTATTTATTTATATTTAGACTGATATTTTTTAAATAATAAAGAATCCAAGTTAAGTTGAATAACCAATCACTTGTTTTTGAGATCTATAACAGCCTCATTAAAATCGATTCCTTGGTTTATCTCTTTAGCTCCATAAGCTTGTTGCGTTCTAAATGTCTGTTTTTATTGTTTTAATTCATTAAACTTAACTCCAAATTGTTTTTCAGCTCTTTGTAGCACTTCATTGAAATCTTTGTTGAGGATTTGTAATTCTTTTTATGTTTCCTCCATTTTAGAGCTTATTTCTTTTTTAAAGTTGGATAACTCATTTCCTTAAGCAGTAGATAGCTCAGTTTCTTTTTGTATTTAATTTCTTTTTTCAAATGGTTCATTTGCTTGCATTCTTATCAGTTGGCCTCTTAGTTCTTCTACCAGTTTCTGCTGTTCTTAAAGTTTATATAGGTCAGATTAATTTTTAATAGAATGAGACTCTAGTTCATGAGATATTTGCTAGATTTGATTTTTTGTTTATTGAATATTTTCCTGAACTGATTCAAAGCCTGAATTTTCAAAATTTCCAAGTTCTGAGAGTTACTCTTAGACCTATGAAATAATATCTTAAATTCTTTCAAACTATTAGCTTGAATTTTATTTCAATGAATCAAGTTTCTTTCTTACTTCTTGATTTATTCCATTCAATTTTTAGTCAGGAGGTTAACTTAAAACAGACTCTAGCAACTAACCTTTAAATTTTTCCTCAAATACATCTCTAATTTTTTCTACGTCTCCTCTTAGACTTAAAGTTTCCTAGCTAAACTTAAGATGAAAATTCTTTTGCTTCTTTATAAGTTAACTTTTTTCTTGATTCACTGTATTTTCAATTAGGTCTTCAAGCTATTACAGAAGTTCCTCCTAAAACTGGGCTAAGCTTTCATTTGCAATCGTGATATGATCGGTAACTTTAGGTGTAATATTGGACTGGATTTATTCTAATTACTGAGTTGACTCTTCTTAGAACTTTTCAAAGTTATTTTTTTTGAGTTAGATATCTTCCTAAGTTTGGTATAACCTTTCATCTTACTTATTAATGATTTCATTAATTTATTAGGAGTATTAATTTTTAGTTTAGAGCATTTTAGCATCGAAAGTTTCTACTACTTGAATCATCTCTTCTTTTGAAGATACTTGTAAATTTTTTATCTCCATCTAGTTTTCTAAATCTAGCTGCTTAATTCCATTTTATACATCTATTATATGATTTTTTATGGCTTTTCCTTCTTTCTCTCTTTTTGATGACTCTTCTTATAAACTTGCTTTAGATTTTTAAGCAAGTCCTTAAGCTTATTTTCTTATTTCTTTGATTTGCTCTCCATAAAGCTGAATGCATTCTTCAATGTCTTTGTATTTCTAGGCAATCAGCTTAGAAGTACTTTCTACCTTGATAAGAGCAGGTACATTGTTAGTCAATTCAAGAAGAGGAGCTAGTTATTCCTATTGATACTGTAACTTTTGAATAGCGTTTTCTAAGAATGTCAATCTATCATTGATTGGAGTTTCTTCTTTTTATTAGAGAGATTTGCTTTGACTTTATTCTTTTTATTACTCCTTCTTTCTTGTAGAACTCATTTTATTCTTATTTTAATTAAATTAACATCATCATTTACTATTAGTACTTCATGCTTAAGTCTTTTCTATTTATTCCAAGTATCATTCTTATGACTATTTCAAGTTATGGGGCTTCAATAGACTTATACTTCTTATATTAAGCTAGCCTTATATATTTGAACCCAAAAATATTAGTTTAGAACTTTTATCATAATAAAGCATTCTCCTATATATAACCAACAGGAACCTTTTCCAGAGTGTTAATGGTTAAGGTTAAATTTAGATTACATATTAGTATGAAGCTTATAGTAGATAAGTAAAATAGAAAAAAGCACTTCTGCTTTAGTAATTTACTCTAACTTAAAATTCTAAGACTAAAGAGTATAAAGGATTAGCTAGTTAAATCTTGCTTTTATTTAGAAAGTTAGAATAGTAAGTAAAATAAAGCATAAAAACTATATAAATAACTAAATATAATAGTTACTAGATCTATCTATAAGTTCTTTTATAGCTAAAGGAATATCTTTAGATAATAGAATATATTAAAACCCACAAAGTTAAATAGATTAGCATTAAACTAATGAATTTAATAATAGATAAAATATATTATTATTACTTAAAGATATAGCATTTACATATCTAACTCAAGTATATTATGCTTAATGACTGTAATTTCTTTATATTTATAGTAAGAAATATAAGTTTTGCAAATAATATGTTCATTATATTAAGAACTTAATCCAAACCATTTGTCACATCATACTTATGTATTTGCTTGCTTTCTTACAAATGATAAGCAAATTATTAGCATTTAAGATTATATCTTAAATAGGAATGTAATAAATCTAATAAATTTGTATAGTTGGAATAGTTTGAAGCATCTTAGTTAATTATAAGGTATCTTCAAATAATAGATAAAAATTTATTTAAATAGACTTCAAATAAGCACAATTTATAACTATTGGCTGCTATATACTTACAATATGTTTAAAGTTTCACAGTAAACATAGATTAAATGGTAAATAATATAAAGATTTTCTTTAGTGATATAATGAAAGAGGTAAACTATAATCTATAGATTAATCTCTGAAAACCCCTAATAACAAAGATAAAAATTAAATTGTTAATAGAACTATTTTTTATCATTCCAATACAAGTCTATCTTCTCCCATCAATGCATTTCTAGTGCCAGAGTGTAGATTTGATTTCAGTACTAGAAGCTTTAAATTGAGAAGTTTTTTTAAATCTCCAAAAAGACCCATTTACTAAGTATTAATCTCTTAGTTGTCTTTGATCAGTTTTTGGTGCTTCCTAAGATCTTAAGTAAGAACTTATTACTATTACATCTTCCAATTATATAATTCTTGATGACTTTTAAAATCTTCACTTAAAACTTATTTTCCTTCTCTATAGGATTATTCTGCCTAAGCTCTATGGTGAAATACTTCACTAAGCTACATTTACGAGTGATATTAAAACCATTTCGATTCCAGACCTTTTACATCTTCTACCAAGGAATTAACTTCAGTTTCTATATTTGATTTATCAGTTTCGATTGATGCCATAGTTGATTCATAAACTCTCTTCTTTGCTTCGTAATCTGCCTAAATTTCTGAATATTATGAACGCAATGCTCTAAGCTATTTAATTTGCGGAGCTAGTTTTGCCTTTTTTTCGTTCATTTTTTAAGTGATTTACGAAACAACTGCTGAGATACTTTCAAGAGTTTCTTCTTTTTTTTAATCTACTTCCTACTTTTTTTAGGAAATATCTTCTAATGCCTATTTAGTCTATTAGTAATTTTCTACTCCTTTAGCTCTTTCAAGAAGAGTAAGTTATTCTCCTAAATACTCAGCTCTTTATCTCACTATTTGGTCAGTTCTAGTCAAAATTGCTAATTCTGACCTTATTTATTTATGCTCAGCTTTCATCTTCTTATATTTGATAGCTTTTTCTCTAATTTTATTTGCATAATCCCTGAAGTCTTCAGTACCTAAAAATCGAGGACCTCTAGTTTAAGTATACTCAGTTTCTTTGGATGTAACTTCTTTTTAAAGTCTATTTTTCTCTTCTTCTAAATCTTTAAGATCACCCAATATTTTATCTTTCTTTTGAGCAACAAGTTAAACCTGCTTTTTGTAGATATGTAGTTTATCTTCATGTGGATTTTGAGCAGTGTTAATTTTATTTTCCATAGCGTTTACTTCTCTTTACATTTTATTTACCTCACTATTCAAATTTTCAATCTCATTTTAACTAACAACACCTTCTGAGAGCAGTTCTTCAATTTAATCTAACCTCTTTTACTTTTCACTTAATTCTCTTCCAATTCTTTCTTAAGCGACTTCTCGATTTTTCTTAACATCATTCTTAATAATATTTAACATTTAATCAGCTGACATATCAGAATTTACTGCTTTCTGAACATCATAGAGTCTTTATCTAGTTGCAAACAGTTACTATTCAGCCCAATCAAGAGCTCCTTTTTATTCTCTTAGTTTATCAATCAATTTTGCATCTTCTTCCTATTCTTTACGTAGCATAGAAGTGGCTTCTAGTAGTTATTAGAAGTCTAATTTACTACCATATTTATTTTTGAAATTGGAAATCTTTATCAGTAGTTGGTCTTTTTCTGTTTCAAGTTGTTGAATTTCCTTTTTGAGATCTTGCAATGGTGTTGTCTATTATTATCGCAGCTATTCAAGATCTTAATGACAGACTTTGAATTCAGCTTAGAGTTCTTGATACTATTCATATAGCATTTTGACTTCTTCGTCGAACATAATTTCTTGTGGTATATATAAGGGAACAAGAAAGCGTGCCAAATAAGCAATTTATTCCAACTCATGCAAATTAGTAAGGAGCCAATGCAGTAGTGGATAAATAACTTTCCTTTCTCCTTAGCAGAGGCTTTTCTGAAACCACATATCGAAATTATTCTAATATCCTAGAATTCTTAGAAATTCAGTAATTCTATTTACTGTTTGATCTTAAGCCTCTTCTCGAATATCAACTCTATGCTTTGCATCTAGATGAATAAGTATATTGTTAAGAGTTTCTAATAATTCTAGTTACGATTTTTCATCAAAAGAAACAAGAGTTAAATTTTCATTAAAGGGATGACTATTCAACTTCTATACTATTTCTTTGATCTCTTTCGTAGAAATCATACTGGGGTACTAAGCCATTTTTTGGTTTTAGAAATTATTTAAATTCTTAAGCTTTTTATCCAATTTTATCTTGTAACGTTTTCAATATATAGCAAAGAAGTCTAATAAGCTATTTCTTATATCTCTTTATCTTTAAATGCATCCCTTCAATAAATCTCTATTCAAGCCCTTTAGCCATTAAGTGACTAATATATCTATTCAGAATATCCTAAGCTATTTGGATTCCCTAAATCACTTTCCTTTTATAATATGCTATTTATTATTCTAATTATCCAATTTGGTGATAGACTTACATAAATTTATCTTCATCCACTAATCCTTAAAGCATATAGAATAGTGCTCTATTAAATAGGATTTGGTAATAACGTAAAGTAAAGGGTAAAAGAATTAGAAGGTATGAATATAAGTGTAAAAGCAAAATTTGCTTAAAACTAGCTTTGGTTACTTTAGTTAAACTTCACTAGAAGATACCTTTAATATTTTAGCGGTTATCTAATTAAACTCCCTAAAAGGCTGTTCTTATTATAATGAAGAATATTACTCCCATTAATCAAAACTGATCAGAATTAAGAAAGCTTAAGCACAAGTTACATATAGCTTTTTATTGCTATTAAAGCTAGACAAATAATTTGCAGTAGATTTAAGAGTAAGTAATCTATAAATGGAGAGTAGAGTCTAATTAGTTTAATTAATAGCGAAAGTATTTAATAAAGCTATTTTAAAAGAAATAAACAAGAAAACATTATTAAGCAATGGAGAATAGATATGATAAGGATCAAAAGGAGTTTCAATTGATTAAAGTCCTTTTTCTCAAACAATTATGCAAGCTTTAGTAAAGCAATTTATTAGGGTCTATTCAAAGAAAGGTTCCATTGATGATTATAAAATATGAAGTAGCTCCTAACCTATGCTATAGAAAGCAATTACTTTCAACCATTATATAGAACACTAGCAATAGATTTGATTATAATTTACTTAATCAAAAAACATAAGAATAGGAAATTTAAATTGAAAGCACTACTTCTAATGAAGTTTATGTGGAATAATTTTGCTAATAAGATTTAGTAATTTCAGGAACTTCTTAGAAACTGTAAGATAGAAGGTTTACCATCTGATAAAATAAAAAAAATTATGAGTTTCAAATGATAAGCTCTAGGTATCTACATAGATCTATCTTTGATTCTTAATAAAAAAATATTTATTTAATTTCGGGGAAATAAAGATAAAGTGAGGGAAATTCAGGCTACATAAAAGATTGTGAAGTGTTTAGTTTAAGAAATAGAGAATTCAAGAAAATTGCTAAAATCAAATAAGAAACTCAAACTTATGGAATATGCATAGATTAATAAGATCTTTGAGTTTTTGGAGGAACAAGTTGAAGAGAAATTCAAAGCTATAACATTTATACAGATAACTGGAACATGAATGCTATTTATTTAAATGAAGCAAGTTCAGCTTAAGCAGCATTTATAAAACACAAAAATTACATTTTAGTATGAGATGGAGGAAGTTCTTGCTTGCCTAATTCTATTTTTGATAAAAAAACGATCATTTAATTGAAAGCAAGATGACCTGATTATACTCAATGGCCATATAACGCTCCTTAGTATATAAAAAAATAGCTTTACGTATATTCTTTTGACTTAAGATTGTTCAATTATGAAGTTGAAAAGGACGAATGGAAATTGATATATCCCTAACATTAACTTTTTCTAATTTCAAAGCTTTCTTTTATCCATTAATTAAATGATATAATATCAAATTATTGTTTACTACCAGCTATACTTCAAGCCTTACTAACATTACTACAAGAAATAAACAAAAAGAGAAATTTGTAAATATAAGTTCCTTAAGTTTAGATTTATGAAAAAATGGAAAATTCGGAGTAAAAATAAGGAATTAGAATAAGTAAAATCCAATTTAATACAGTTCATTTCTTTTTCTTTTTACTCTTCTTCTTGGATTTTTTCTTTTTTTTAGTTTTTAGATCTATCGGTAACGGAACTCGAAGACCGTTATCTTTAGTATCCACATCCTAAGTTTAGAATTAAATTAAAAGATCTGATCTTATCTTTTGTATATCAAGCAGATCCTCTTCTGATAAAGAATTAATTCTTCTTATGTCCAAATACTGTAAACGGGGACAAAATTTAATTATATTTATGATCTGAAATGCAGAAACTTCACCAATATTGCATATTTCAAGCTCTTCTAAGTATTTCAAACTTTCTATTGGTTTTAATCCTAATTCTCCTAAATCTGGAATACCTCCTAGTTTTAAAATTCTTAATTACCCAAGTCCAGAGGAATTTGACATTTAATGCTTCTCTGGATCTAAAATTTTACATATACCTAGACTAGTAATATTTTTGCAGCCTGTCATGTGTAATTCTTTTAGTTAACTACATTTAAATAAACCATCACATATAACATCATTGACTTATTATTAGTCAAGCAAGTTCATTTTGATTACTTCTAATGCTTTATGCTTCTGCTCAAATAATTTAAATAAGGCTTCTCCGGTCAAATTTTTTAATCCTGATATGTTAATTCTTTTAACTGGATTAAGACTGTTGGCAATACTGTATATAGATAAATCTGTAAGTCCATTGCATCATGATATATCTATATCTTATATCTTTTATAAATTGCTAAAAATAAAGTCTATACTATCATCTGTAGCAATCTAGCTACATTTACTTATATTAAGATACTGTAAATCGACGCAAGTGTTTGCTATTATCTGTAAGGCACCTTCTTATAAGTTGAAGTTAAGTGAAATATCTATATTTTATAAATTAGGGCAATTTTATACAATACCTTAAAGAGTTTGGTTTGTTATTCCAACTCCTCTTAGTGATATTTATTTTAAAGAGGGAGCTTTTATTTTATTTAGTGTCTTTTCTCTTAACCATGTCTTCTACTCTAAGTTTAAAGCCTATAAATCTGGATTTTTAATAATATTTTCTAACCTATTTTCGGTTATTACACTTTGTGGTAATCCAGGCTTTAAAGTTCGTTTAAATATGGATTCTTCAAATTTTTTTTCAAGAACAGGATGCTTTTCTGGGCCTAAAATGCAATGAAGCGGTTTTACAGACGTTATTCAAGAAATTTCACTATTTCATCTATAAGAATTTTCAACATTGCTTTCATGCGTGGCAGTACTAAGTGTAGAGGTACTCAACTTAGGAATTTATGGAAGATTATAGTTTAAATAAATGTTCTCTCTTACATTTTATACTCCTATTTCTCTTTTCGTTTTAAATATATTTTCTTCGCTTTCCTTTTGATAATTTCCTCTTGCAGAAAGCATTTTTGGAGTGTTAATTCTTAGTGACCTTCCAGTAGATTATGGTCTATCAGAAGCAGGTGGCTTGGGTGTTAATTATTATTTAGTTTATGATTATTCAATTTTAAGATTTTGATAATTCCTTGGAGTATATGCTCTATATTTAGAATTATCTAGAAAAGCAGGATAGTTCATGTTACATCATCCTTCAAGAGATAAGTGCTTTCTTCAATGTTCCAATGTTTCGTAAAATTGCATTTAGATATAAATTATAACTAATTTTATTCTTACAGAAACTAAACTTTTAATTTAAGTTCTATTTACTATTAAATATAAGATTTATATAGTTCAATTCATTTTAATCAATATAATACTAAATTAATCTTTTGGCTGGATGCAAAAGTTTGCAAATCTCTACATTCTTCTTCTTGCTATGCATATGATCCTTGAGTTATTCTTTCACCTAGATTATTTTGATATCTTTTCTATTGTATATTTCCAAATGTGTTGCAATAAACTCTTTATCCTTTTAATTTGTTCTGATAGTACCTCTTCTTTTTGTTCCTACTTCTTCTAGTAGTTTAGCACTCTATTTAAATTGAGAAATTTCTAGAATCTTTTGCACAGATGCAATCAAGAGCTATGGTAATAGCATACTTTTATTTATCATTTAAGTTTAAATTTTTTTCTTCTTCGATTGTTCTTGAATTATTTCCTTTATCATTTAGTTCTATCTAATGTTGCAATTTTTGCTGATTTTCTTCTATTTTTTCTATCTTACTGGCCAGTTTTTTCTGTTTCTATTTCTGGCTTATAATTTGCATTTCTAATCTTGTGAAATATTTTAGAAAGTGTTAAGGTCTTTCTTTGACCATTAATATAAATTCTATTTTCTCTACTAATTCAAGTTTTTCCAGAAATTCATATTTTCTTACTTCAATTATTTATCTCTTTCTGGATGTCTAGCACCACTTTAACAGCTAATCATAGCTTTTTAACTGCTTGTAGTGATGGAATAAGAAAATTCCAAGTAAATTATATTTTTAGCCTATTTCTAGACTTCCCTTCAGAGGTGAAAAACTTGCTATGATGGGCGGCCTTTTGTTATCTTTTCCTGGTCCTTGATTCTCTAGTATGTTTTTAACTCAGCTTATTTGGAGCCGTAAAAATGTTTATATGAATTCTAATATCTTTTCAATGCTTATTAATTTCTAATTTATCCTTTTCTTATTTCTGCATACTCATCTTCGCAAAATTTTACCTTCTTCTTTAATAAATACTGTGTCTCATATCTAAAGGTAAATCATAATCTTTGTATTTAAACATGATTTATAAGCGTGGATTTTAATGAATTATTGATTTGCTGATTAATAATATAAAAGGAAAAGTGAAGGACTAATAAGCAATAAATGATTTTAGAGTATTAAAGTGCTAATAATAAAGTTTATAATAATAACTAACTTCATCAATTATTAACCATAAAGCCTCTAAATTTATCTATATCTCTACACATAGAGATATTACAAAATGGGGCTTGTTTTATTTTCTCTAAGCTATTATATTAATGAAGATAAGATACTTTCATATAAGTTTTTATGGCTGTAGTTTAGAAGAAGCTAAAATTAGAGTATAAATGATTCTAACTATTATTATAACTTTATATAAATAGTATTATCTTAGTCAGATATATAGTAATAAATTGATTCTATAGGATACATACTTATGCTTTACCTGCTTATTAATAATTGTATCATAATAGTATTTTATTCTAGATTTTATAAATCTAATTATTCAATTTATTCCTTTCTTATCTTCCCTTCACTCTTAACATTTTTACAAATAATTCTTCAAAGTATCTGCTTATAAAAATGCAACTTTTATATTATATGAATTTGTAATATTTTGAGTTTGCATAACTATGCTCTACAATATTGCTAAAAGTATTCTCATAAACGACTGAGAAACTAAAGTTAATTCATATCTTTGAGGAGAATAGTTTGTTAATTTTCCAAGTAAGATTCTTACTAAATCAACAAATAGAAGCTAAAAGGTGCTTTTAGTATAAAATTTTAACTAAAACATTATAGAATTAAAAATGCTTTTTCGAAGGTAATTAGTCCGTTGGTTAAGCTAACAGCGACCTCAGTAAACTTATACTCCGATGGAATAAAGGCCAATAGCATTAGCAGCTAAATACATTTGAAGAGCATTTTTTTATGGAGGGACAATATTATTTGGATATACATTTTACATGCATAAATTTCAACGATAAAGCATTGATAACAAAGAAGCCTATTTTATTATTCCTTAACTTTTGAAATTTGCAGAAAATACGGAATAAAGAATGATCAATTTTTACAAATTCTTCGTTGACCCTCCTTTAGATAAACTACTTCCAGATATGATTCCTCCTCCTCCTGGCTATATGCTTCCTAAAACTTTAGTTCTAGATTTGAAAGGCACAATTGTTCATACATCTTATGCCTTAGGAAAAGGATATGAAGTAATGAAACGCCCTGGTCTTGATGATTTCTTGAGAAAAATGTCTCAACTATATGAAGTGATAATTTTCAGCGATGAGGAGACAATGTTTACCTAATAAATCGCAGAAAGTTTAGATCCTAAACATAGAATCTTCAATGGAAGACTAGGAAGAGAGTCTCTTTGCTACAGAAAAGGGGAGTTTATTAAAGATCTTACTTATTTAAATAGAGATTTGAAAAATATAGTCGTTATTGAAAAGAGTCCTAAAAGAGTTGCTTATCATGCTGAGAATGTTGTGGTTCTTCCAGAATTCTAAGGAAGTTCCGATGACAAGTTTTTGATAGAATTGATTCCTTTCCTCGAACATTTAGTTAAAGATCAAGTAAGAGATGTAAGAGAAGAAATTAAGAAATTTGGCTAAGCTGATACTGGAAAGAAGTACATCGGCCATTTACAATCTATGCAGTCTAAATTAAATATGTAACGTCAAAAGGGAGTAGGTGGGCTATTCTAAAAAATGCATCAAGCAAGTTAAAAGACAAACTAGAAAGATATATCCGATTCACAACCAGCTGATATGTCAGAATCTCCAAAGCCACCATCCGCAAACTGATTGACTAATTAATTCTAATTTTAATTTTTATATTAAAATTACCAAATTTAAATAAGAAGTTTCTTCATTGATCTTATTTAACGATATTCCTTTTAATTAGAAATTAATAATGGAGGAACAAAAAGCTAAGCATACATCCAAATTACTGGAGATGTCCTTAGATGATATTATTAAAAACGAAAAAAAGACAGTTTTCTAGAAGCATAAGCAGTAATAACTTAATAACTTCAAACAAAGGTAAATTTAAAGGAAAAGCAAACCAATTTTTTAGAAATAGTAATTTTACAAACCTCGTCCTAGATTGATTAAAAGGTCTTTTACTACTAGAAGCAACCCGACTAGCAGTAAAGCTATTCCATCTTAATAGCCTTCTAATAATAATGGTCCAGTTCGTTCCTATACTACTTAATCTGGTTTGTAATAATGCCGTATTTGGATATCTGGTCTCCATTTTAATGTGATTAATAAAGATCTTAATGATATGTTTGAAAAAATAGGCCCTCTCAAAAAATCTGGAATTCATTGGGATGAACTTGGAAGATCAAAAGGAACTGCCGAAGTCGAGTTCTAAAATCCTGATGATGCAACTAAAGCGATTTAGGAATATAATAATGTAAAAGTAGATGGACAGGTTATTCATGTAATGCATTGGAGACATGGACTAAAGTAAGATTCTATTCAGACCTGGAAATGCGCATTGAATGAGCAACAAATAATTTTTAATTCATCTTTAAAATAATTAAATTTACTTCTTATCACTATTCCCTTCTTTCTACTACTTATATCTTTAAGTCTCCTTTCTTATCCTAAACAACTATATTATTTATTTATAAGCCGTTTAATCTAGAAATAATTATAATATTACTAAAGAAAAATAGTTCAATCATTTAGAAATTTTAGGTTTTTTATATGACTTAGCTTACAAAATAGAAGGTAGTAAAAAATCAAAAACACCTTTATTGATTTGCTTAAATAAGATTTATTATAAAACTAAAGCTTTATTTATTTGTTTCGTTCTATAGAAATTATTGCACTAGGAAAAAACTAAAAAGAAGATGTGTTAAAATACAATATATGATGACTATTCGTATTTTAGATAATAAAAATTTCAAAAAAAATGACTTTAAGATAAGTTTCAATAGTCGAATACTTCTACATCAAGCAGTTTTACTCCATTGTCTGGTTTTGATATGCAAACAACTGGATAATAGTTGGTTTAATTAAAATCTATATTTTAGAAGGCAATTTTGGTTTTTTCTACGCTATTTGTAAAAGAAAGATCTCTTTTTTAAGTATCAATGTTCATTATGAAAGCATCTCCTGTTCTTCAATCATTATTAAGTAAGAAGAAAGATTTAGTTTATGAAACTGCTCATCCGCTTTTCAAATTTCAGCCAAATGAATTATTGAAATCCGAAAACTCTTTTTATAGCCTCCCCCAATCCTAATTATTTGGAGTTATTCCAATCTAGACATCCAGCGCACCAAGGAAAAAAACTCTAAAAGTTAAATTATATTAATGATTAACTTCTAAAGGAAGATTAATTATCGAGTTTTAACTAATATAAGAATCACTTTAAATATGAGTCTTACTTAGGAAAGTTAGATTTATATTAGTAAAATTTTGGGCAAAATAAGGATTTTTATTTTTCAATTGTCTGATATCCTCTTTTAATTCTTATAATGATTCATATTAATCTTATGAAATTTCATTTATTTAGGCTTAAAATTCCTAATATTAGTAAAGAATTTTTTCTATTTTCTCTTATATTGTTTAGTTTAATTATATAATTAGGTTTCTTTATTATTCTTCCTTTAATTTAAGCTACTCAGAAAAGTTTTAAGATTGATAAGTCTAATAATTTGTGTTCAATAAGTAAATTTCCTATTATATTGAATTAAGTTAAATAAAAGTCAACAAAAAGGCTGCCAGGATTATAACTGCAGAAACTAGAACAATAATGCTTTTTTTGTTTTTAGAAAAGAAGCTTTATTCCTCTGACATAGAATTGTACTAAGTAGCATAGTACATTTTTATTCTATTAATATAATAGTTAAGCTTTTAAACATTAATTATACTTTATTTTCTAATCTACTCCTCTCACTTTAATTTTACCTTTTATGCTTTAAATCATATCTTCTATTCATTAAAACTTAAAGATACTAAAACCAATAAAGGTCACTAGTAAGTTATTTAAATTAGAGAAGAGCAAAACAAGTTTTAAATTAAAACGATAAGTATGATTCTATGAGAGATTAATCAAGTTTAAATTATGAAAAAGCACTCTATAAAATACACAACTATAGTAATCAATAACTTCCTATTAGCCTCATTTATCCAAGTCAATTACTATATCTATTTTATATAATTAAGTACTCTTAATTTTATCCTTAGAATTCCTTTTTATATATTAAGGATTAAATGCTTAAGATTAAGTAAATAAATTTCTGGTGTAATGATATTCATATTAATTATAAGAGTCTTTAATATCACTTTAATTTCAGACTATTAAATTAAGAAATAATAGTGGATTATTCTTATAATCTAATTATTTAGCTTAGCAAACATATAATAAAGCTTAACCATTAGATAATTTAAGCTTATATTTTAGGATATAAAGCATAACTAATATAAATTTTAAATAATTATAAATTTTAGTGATTGCATAATAGTTATCCATTAATGTAAATCTACTTTATTATTTTATTACTTTAAATCATTGTATTATAGTTGACATCTAGTCTTTTATACTGGATATTTAGCTAAATATATTTAAATTATTAACTTTTATCCCTGTATATTTTATATTTCCTAGTATATGCTTTCAATTTTAAAAATGTAAGTCTATTTGTAAAATTCTTCATTGAAACTAACTTAACAAATTTACCATTGCTTGAGAGAAAAGATTGTAATTAGTTACCTTTTTGTATTATTTAAAGAGGCATAGTAGCAAAAGGTATAGATTTATAAGAAGAAAATTAAGAAGACATCAATAGAATGACTATAAATAATAAGCTTTATAATTGGCTTTGCTTTATAGAAGTTAAAAGTTCTTTCTTATATATCGTGATTATTTTTTTGTCCCTATAAGCTAAAAATAATAGACTATTTTATTCATTATCTTGCTAGCTAAATGCTCACTTCTTGTTACATTGAATTAAAATATTGCTGTAGTTGGTTAAGATAGACTTGATAAGATATAGTAATTGATTATGTCTTAATAAATTTAATATAAAGATATATAATCTGTGTCAAAGGGGATGCATCTTGTCAAACAAATGCTATGCAATCTACACTACATCCTTGGCATTATGCATCAAAGTATTATATTCTGCCTAAGTTTTGCTTGCATTCTTAGCAGCTTCCTCAATTTTAGGTAGCCAATAGCTGTAAAGTTGAACTTATTCCTTCTAGATTTTATAGTGGTCTAGCAATTAAGCAGAGGTTGTTGTTGGTTCAAACTTCTCTACTGTTGATAAATATCTCTTGAATCCACACCAGTTGAGAGCCATTTATAAGTTAAAAGAAATGATATAGATTTATATATTTTAATTATATTCATTACTCTTTATTTCTACTCATTCGCTTCATAAAAACTCTCCTTTAAACTTTACTCTTATATCTCTATAATACATACCTTCTAGCTAACTTTATGGTGTTAATTTATGCAAGTCAACACTTAATAAAAGCAATAAATCTGAAATTAAGCTTTCAATCCTTATTAACTAGAGTTAAGCAATCAGAATATAATTAAGCTAATAAAAGACATAAGAAAAGATAACCAATATATTTAAGCTAATTTAACCTAGTTCTATTAGCTATCATAAGAAGATAATACTTTTCTCTTTCTAACTAAATTAAAATAAATAGATTAATAGCTTTATATTTATCATTTAGACCTTTATTTAGCAATTGCAGACGTAATTTCATAGTTAGCTATAAGAAATAAAAAAGAAAGATATAGATTACTTAATTTTATTTAAACAATGCTTAGGATATTATTATAATTATCCAACTATATGTAGTTTTAAGGATTCAAATAGCTTTCTAATATATAACAAAGTAATAGAATAAATGAAAGAATAGTAAAGTATTTTAAGTAGTAAAGATATCTATAAATTTAAGTTTAGTATCATATCTTTCGTTTTTCCTTTTGATTGATTTTATAAAAATAGAAAATATTAAAATATCCTGCAATAAGACTTACCAGTTTCTTTATCTGAAAAAATGCAAATAAATCAAGTAAGAATAATGGAATAAATAAAGGATCATAAATTTGATGTATCTTTTTCATAAATAACTAATATATTAAATAAGTATATACTTAAAGAATCTACTATAATTTATGATTAATTTCATCATTGTTCTTCTTAATTTTCTCTTAAAATCTAAGAAATTTAAGGGAAACTTATATAAATAAATAATCCTAAATTTATTCCAATTTATGAAAATACATTTTAATATAAATACTTAGTAATTAATTCTTTTATTTTTTAAGATAAAAAAGACTAACAATATCAGAATTTATTTGATATAAACTAAATTAATACACAAAAGGATAAACTTTAGAATCTTTAGATTTAAGTCTATAAATTATTATATTTATTATAGTTGGGTATTAATATAAGTATGATATAAATGATTTGATAAGACTTTAATATTTATTAGATAGATTAAAGTATAATATTTTAATCTATTATTAATATTTCTCGTATAAGGGATATAGTTTATTAATTTTAGTTTTGCTGATGTATTGCTTTAACTAACAGTCTAAATGCTTTATCAAATCTATTCTATAAGCCTATTATCTATGCTTAATATCTAGATTTATGTGGTTTTGTTTATAAAATTTATGTAAAACTGAGTTCATAGATACTGAGGCAAAAGTTTTAAAAGTTTCCTGCCTAAGGATATAGATTATTATTTAGATAGTTTTATTTACAGAATATAAAAATATTTAAAACTTATCAGTCAGATTTATTCTACTGAAAAGCGTCAAATATTAGATACAAAAAAATTAAATACAAGATTTAGTTTATTTCAAATACTTTATTCTATACATAAAACAGACTTGCTGCTTATAATTTTTAAAGGTATCTATTTAGAGTAATTCTTTAGTAAAACAAGATATAAACGATTGGAGACACTGGAAAAATAAACATTTTTTCTTTGACTACTTAGAGTGCTTATTTGTAGACTTAATATTTATTTGATATAGTTTTAGAATTTATTAGCTCTTGGAATTTAGAAATTAATAGTTGTAAAAGTCTTCAATCTTAATCTATTAATTTTCCAAAGTTGTGTTCTAAATAATTAAGTATAGCATTATCCTTTTTTAAACTCCAATTATTTATTATTGAAGAAATATTTTTAACATAATAAAGACTAAATAATAAAATAGGTACTATCTAAGTTTAAATTAATTTGTAAAAGGTTAATATTTTCGTTTTATTCTAAATTTACAAAACTTATTTTGTTCTATTTTCCAGGAAAATGTTTATACTTTAATGATAATCTTCATTTATTAAGTAAGCTGAATTTTTTAGAATTTTAGAATAAATTATCTGATTTATTAGCTGATAGCAGAATCTCTTTCTTCTATTCTATTTTCCTAATTGAAAAGTTTGAATAGAACAAAATAAAGTAGAAATATTCCTTTTTAATCAAATTTTTAATTTTTAAGTTCAAATTTATCAAATTAAATGCTTTTTTATATAGCTTAATATATTTTTCTTTATTCTAACTTATAAACATTTCTTTATACTAACGTATTCCTTTTTTTCTTATCATCAAGTTATTATAGTACATAAGTACTTGCTTTGCAAGCTAATTCTATTAATTTCTAAATTTCTATAAGTTACTTATTATCAATTAAGGAAAAGGGAAAACTTAAAATTAGCTATATAATTTGATTAGCTTAAAATAGAAGAGCAAAGCAATAAGAGAGACTATAAAGTTGAATTATTTAAATAATCAATTAACTTGTCTAAAAAGAAGTCTTAGCGCTTTATTGCTTTGTAAGTCTTTCAATTTGTTACTACTTTAAGTTTAATTTACTATTCTTTGCCTCAATATTCAAATCTTTATTTATAAATGTTAAATAAAATACTATCTAAACAATGTTCTTCAGCTTCATTCATAACTTTTTTAATCATTTTGCAAATAAAGCTTTAATAGAGCCCTCTAAAATTAGCAAATTAGGATAATAGAATTATCATTATATTATTTAAACTATTTAAAACATTTATCAAGCTAACTTATACCCAAAGATCCATAACTAAAAATTTAAAGAATAAATGAATTTAATAAGCTTTTCATGATTTATCCTTTTAAAAAGTAAAGGAAAAAGAAATAAAAAGGATTATTAGTAAATACAAATGAATAATAACTAGAAAATGAATAATAATTAATTATCTTATTCAATTATATGAAATATTTGCTTAAATTAAAACTAGTTAAGATACTTTATAAATTTAAATTCCTTTCATTTTTTATTAATTTTCAAATATTTTTAGAGTCTAAAATTTATCTTTATTCTTGTAAATTTATATATTCATTGGCAGAGATAATAATAATCCTATTGGACAAGAAATTTAGAATATTTTGGATAAAATAGTAAAAATTATTTCTCTAATCTGGCATATTAATAAGAGAGTTCATTATTTTAAGATATTCAGCAATCCCTTTATTCCTATCAATATCTAATAAATTTGTTGATAATATGAATTAAGTGACTTTATTAACTAATTTAAAATTTAAATTCCCAAAAATAAAATAAAATAGTTATCTAGCTTAATTATCATCAGTTCAAATGACTAAACTAAAAATTAAGCATCAATAATAAATCTAATTAGATGAGTTAAATTAATATATATAACTATCATATACATCCTAACTTAGATTATATGCATTTTTATTTATATTCATAGTATCGCAGCTCTTAAGGTCTATTTCCTTAATTCTAGTAAATTTGACTAAAATAAAGCTAAAGTGTGAAAGGATTTTTAAATTTTTTATAAATTAGATTCCCAAAT
This sequence comes from Loxodes magnus, assembly GCA_946699065.1. Taxonomy (NCBI): domain Eukaryota; phylum Ciliophora; class Karyorelictea; order Loxodida; family Loxodidae; genus Loxodes; species Loxodes magnus. The sequence goes on along the minus strand of CAMPDV010000005.1, from coordinate 1,225,028 downwards.
TTAAATTTAGCCTTTATCTATTTCGTATTTGATAACTCTAATATTATATATCTTAAGACTTTGCCAAGAAGAGGCTAAGATAATGTCTTTATTTATTGTTGATATTTAAATAATGTTATATAAAGTTTGGACAAAGATTTTCATGCAAAATTTGATAATGAAAGTTATTATAGTTCATTAATTATAATGTTATGAAACTCTAGTTTCTCATCCAAGCTAAGCATCTTTCATCTTATTCTACAGGATATAAATCTGTTCTTGTAATTTTTTATATTTTTCCTCAATAAATTCTTAACATTTTGTTCTTTCGTATGAAGTATTTAAAGGAGAAGGCTTAGATGCTATTTGCTTATTGTTAGAAGTGGTATTTAGGTAATTTTTATATAGAATTCTGGAAAAGTTTTCAGTATTTATAAAGAGCTGAACCTAATTTTTATTTTATTAACTATTTTGCTCTTTTAATTCTTTTGTATTGTTGAAAAATTTCTAAGCCATAAAATGTTTATTTTTAGTTTACTTTTAGTTTAAATGTAGATTTGGTTGTAAATTTCTATTTGGTGCAGTATTTAAAGGCCCTTATTTAACTGCCTAAGCTGCAAAAGGATTTAGTTAATGTACTGGATTTTTCAATTTACTGATTTGAACATAATTCTTGATGGGGTTTACTTTAGAAGATGATATATTGCTTTCCTTTTCAAATGACTTTAGTTAACTAATTTAGAAAGATGAAAAGCTTCCTAATAATTGATTACTCATGTCTTAACTTCTACTCTTTCTATGATTATGTTCTGAGGATATACTGAGAGATTTGTTATTTTAATCCTTAGTTTTCTTTAAGTTTTTTCCTTGAAGTACTTTTGACAATTCTTAAACTGCTTTTTGAAATTCTTAAATATCACTTTCATTATTTTTATTTGCACATTAGTTAAAAACTAAATCGCTTTAGTTTTGATCTAATTAAGAGAGTGAATGCTTCCTTATATGCTTGCTATTAATTTAGATGCTTTAGTTATTATTGAAAGTTGAATTGGTGTTATTAATTTCTTGCTTAATAACTTTCTTATTTTTATCAATTACATAGGGATAGTTTAAGCATACTTTATGCATTTTCTGTTTTACTGATTGTTGTTTCCAATTCAACAATCTATTCCATATTTATCTTTATCTTTCATAAAAGTTTCCTTGCTTCTAAGTCAATTAAACAGCATTAGGATTAATTTCAGGTTAGAATATACATTATTGATCTTAATGCCACTGGATAGCTTATTATGTCATTAATTTCTTTTACAATATAGTTTGCTGCCAATTTTAATTTCTCTCTCATATATTTTAGGTAATATTGTCTTTAAATTACTTTTTGAAAAGCTATTTACTTTAAGTTAGTATTTAAGGTTTAAAAGTACAGTCTTCTAGTGGTTTATTTTCATTTTCCTGTTTTTTTTACAAGCTTTATGTAGTTTTTTCTTTTTTTCATTGTGTTGCTCTTTCTCATATAGGTTTAGATTGATCATATGAAAATTTCTAATGTTTTTCTGTGGCTTCTGAGTAATTTGAATGCCAGTGATTTTTCATATTATTTTACATTTGCTAAAAGAATTAAGCATTATCAGAATTACTTCTTCTGTTATAAGCCTTTTTAATTGTTGCCAATTTCGTATCTTCGCAGAAATCATTGCTACTAAATATAATTCCCGTTTCCTCCTACTAAACAGTTTGTTCGTTTTAAGTGTCATTAAAAATCATTAAACTTTTGGTTTTTTCCTGCTTTTATTTTTCATTCAAGTATTCTTATAACTCTTAAGAAAGATTCTTAGTAGGTATGCTTAAATTATTTTAATTCTTAGGACTATTCTAGGAAATGAAGGATTCTAATGGTGAAGTTTACATATAAGAATGTGCCTTTTTTACAGTATGTCAATTATTTTGTTTAGTAACTTCTGTTGATTTCTTCGTTTTTCTTTTTTTTAAGCTTATCATCATCTGAATGATATCATTTTTTCTTTACATATATGCTTACGATGCTTCTTCTTAATTCATTTAACTGAAGCGGATTTAATTGTTATCTCCCATTTAACAGACAATAGTTATATATACAGTTATAGTTATGGAACTATTAAGAAATTAATACTTACATATGTTTAAATTCATTTACAACTTATTTACATTTAAAGGAATAAAGAAAGATACTAAAGTAAAGCTTAATTAAACTGCTTGGCATTATTATTAGCCTATATTTACAATTATCCCTTTTAATTCATTTTATCTGCTTCTCTCTTGATTTATTAAATTCTTCTGAGCTTATAATTTAGTTTAGATCAGTATTTAATATCTCTATATCAATTCAATTATGCATAGGAATTAAAAATTATTAAGCATAAAAATAGCTTGTAAAGCTTAATTTTAAGTATTCAAATTTAATTAGATATTAAGGATATAAAATATGCTTTCAAATGTATTAATTTTCTGTTATTTTAATTATTCTAATTTTATATTAAATCAATTATTCTTAGATACTTATGATAAAGGTAAATTATATCTTGGTATATTTAAAAATATTTAGACATCCTTACCAACAACCTCCAGCGTTTTCCTTAAGGATTAATAAAGAAGTTAGTTTTTCTTGATAATACTTTCAATTCATGGTAGTTTTACTTATTGATAGCCTTCTTTTATCATTATTGCCTGCTTTAAAATTATTAATGAATGCTGATTCATTGAATGCTAATTATCTTAAGATCTTTTACATGCTTTCAGTATAAATTCTTTAATTTTATAGCTTCTTATGTGTAGCTAATAATTCTAATATTTATCTATAGCTTCTAAAACATTTTGCTTATATGAAATCTAGATATTACAGCAGATTGCTAATATAATAGAGTTTACTTTAAATAAAAAAATAAAAGTGACAAGGAAAATTAGCTCTCTAAAGTTAAATTTGGTAGTTAATTTGATAATTTAAATAACTAGAAAGCTATAAATTTAATGCTAAGTAAACGTTTCTTTTATCAAAATAGCAAATTTCTAATAATTGATAGTTATTGGCAAAGATTCTCTTAGAGTAATAATTAAGCAATATAATATTAGATTCTAAATATAAGGGCTATTTATATTAATTATATCAAATATCAAGTTCAATAACCATACTTCTTTTATAATAAATATTATTAATTAAGTAGCTTAAATTATTAATAATAGAGCTATATTTTAAATACTAAAATGAACATTTTATAGTAGTGAAAGAAGATTGTAGTAATAGAAATGATAATATCATACTTATAGGGAGTTATTTGTAATTAACTAGTTCGCTTTCTTAATTTATACCCAACTAATCAATATTTTTATAATTATGTCTTCATTATTTAAGTATTCTAAGAAGCTTTATTTAAAGAAGTGCAAAATTAAATTTAACCACCCCTTTAAAGAGTGTTAATTAAGTTATGTTTCATAAAAATATGACATTTGATAAAATAAACGTTATAGTATGTATTAAAGTACTTGTGATAAAACTATTTATCCGATTTCCAATAAATCTAAGATAATTAGATTATATCTATAAGAAGCTAGTATATATTAATAGAAGAGGAAATGTTAGAATATTAAGTACTTGCTAATACCTTTAAAAGCAAATATGAATAAGTTAGTTATTATCTATTGAGGATAGATGCTTAAGGAGTTACTTTAATTGATTTTAAGTTTATCTATTAAAATATTCTTTATTTTATACTTACTTGCTTTGGCTTTATTATTATCCTATATTTTAGAAATGGAAGAGTTCGAAGAGAAAGTTTTTGATATTTATACTTTTAAAGTGAATAAATGCACTTCCAAAAAGCGTAAGTATTAATTCAGAGTGCACATGTGATAACTATCATCATGAATATGAGAGAAGAAGAGATCCTTGGGTTGTTCCTTACTAAGCTCAGCCTTGTTAATATGTTTTTAAAGGTACTTGGGGAAATCCAAAAAGTTGTGCGAAGCAAGACAAATGCCCTTTCTCTCATACTGTAAACGAAGCATCTTATCATCCTAAAGCCTATAAAACCAAACCATGCAATTGATATTAGCAAGGAAATTGTTAACATGGTAGCAGATGTTACTATTCACATGGTAAAAAGGATAGAAAACCAAAACTTAAACCTCTACCTGTTTTTGTTGAGAATTAAGAGGAATAAAAATAAGAAATATAGTAGCCTATTTAAGTTCAAAAAAATATTTAAATAACTTCAAATCCAAAACCTTAAAAAGTAGAAGTAGTAAAAAAACCTATTTAAGCTGAACAAGTTGATCCTGCACTTTAATAGTAAATGCAAGAACTAAGCTCAAAAGTATTATGCAACATTTGCATGGAAAACTAAAAAAATACTGCACTTATTCCTTGTGGACATACTTTTTGTGACGTTTGCATTAACAAGACGTACGTAGCTGAATGTCCAAACTGTAGAGAGAAAGTAGTAAAAATTCAAAATCTCTTAATTTAATAATAAAAATAAAATTACATATTATTACAGCGTTAATTTAAATATCAATGGAACTAAAAATTTAAAACATTTTATTTTCCCTCACTTATTTACACATTTCATTTACCACCATTTATAATTTCAGATTATAATTTAAATCTTTGCTTTACTTTCTTTCATAATTTTAATGGAACTTTAAACAATAATCGCAACTAAAAGAAGAGACTTTGTCTTGCATTTTATTTTATTTGTAAATAATTGATGTTTGATAGATGTGATTAAGCATAAAGTTCATTTTAAATCTTCTATACATGCTTAAAATTAAGATTAGTTGGTTGAATACTATCTGAGTAAATCTTTACCCGACTTCTTAATTCAAATAAACTCATATTACATTAAAGTAGAATTAAAAGATTTTTTAAAAGAATATTTATTTGCTATGATATAGGTTATAATACTAAAATAGCTAAAATATTTCAAAGCAATAAATTAATTAAAATTACTATAGCCTATATAACTAAATGGACTAGCATTATATTTAATTAAATTAAATATATTTTAATCTGTTTCAATTAGTTTTTACTCATTTTATAATGCAGATCTTTGATTTTAAGCAATAGGCTTATGTGGAACTAATTTTAGTTATATTTTAAATACACATTTAATTTTAGAATTTGACTATGCTTATAGTTTTTTAATTTAATTGATAATTTAGGAAAGTTAGAGCTTATAAAAAAAGCAATAGATTGATAAAGAGTATTTAGCAGTTTCTTATTAAATAAACGTATTTTAATGGAATAATCTGCTATTTAAAATAGTTTAACAACTTTTATTTAAACATATGCTGAGAATGAAATTCTATTTCAATTTAAATATGGCATCTTGGTGATTAAGTTAAGAATAGTTATTTACAACTCTACTTTAATACTTAAAAAATCATTTGGAATTAATTAAAAGAAACTTAGCTAAAATAAAGAATGTTCTTGAGTTAATATTGCAATACTATGCTTAAAAGATAGATTAAATTATGATAATTTAAGCAAAATAAAGAGATACTAAGATTAATTAAAATAAAAGTTCTATTTTTAATTTTTCTAAATAAATGGTATAATTTGATTACTAGTAAATAAAGTAAAATATAAATGCATTTAGCTAGTATAATAGCTAATTCTTACTTAATACGATAAACTATTTGCTTCATTTGATTATAAAAATAGAAATATTCTAAGTTTATTGTTAAGTTATATATACTTAACGCAAAGATAAGTGGTGAAAATTAAATTAAACAATAATAGTTGTAAAGGTTCGTTAAAATTAAGTTTAACTAAATGTTTAAGGCTTTATTAAATAGAAGAGTTGTAAAAGGATAGGAGCATTTGGTACCTAAATGGTATAAATAGATTCAATGAGTTTTGATATGTTCTCTTTTCTCCATTTATCTTCTAAAGATAAGTCTCGAGTAGGAATTTCATTGATTAGCTATTAGAAATGCTCTAGAATTATAGAAGGCCAATATTCTTATCCTTTCCACTCTAATGCCTCATCTCTAAATTCTTGATCCATAATATTTTGCATAAGTTTAACGAATTTTCCTTTTCTGCTTTCGAAAGCTTCTTCTAAATCTTTAAGTAAATTTTCTGAGGGCTTTTGTATCTCTTCAGCTAATTACTCTAAGTCTTTTTTCTAAATAACTTCCTTTGTAAAAAGTAAGTCCTATGGCTCTTAATCACTGTCTTCAGGATTTGGTTCAATTTTAGAATCCAAATCCTTAAGTAAAGGTTTATCCTTCAAAAATTCTTTATCCCCTATGAAAAGAGACTACCTTGCGTTTAAAACATCAATATATTGATTCCAATTGTAAAGAAGTTGCTTTAGTAAGATGATTTTATTATGAATTCTAACAAGCATAGGTATTTTTGTTTTGTTCAACAGAAGTGTGTATTCTTCGCCAGGTGTATATGTAAGTTTCAATATACATTCCTTTATATCGTCGAATTTCTATACTAATAACTAATTCTTTCTGTAAACTTCTTTTCTATCTAAATACTCGTCAAATCTTCCGTAAGGAACAGCTAAGTTAGCAATTAGAGCGTCGTTCAGAAGTCTTACGTAATACTGAGTTGTATGTATTACATCAGGCATGAAAATATCTTCAGTTAATTTTTATGTTATATTTTCTTAGGTAATCCAGTTCTATGAATCGATATTAAGTAACTCTATATACTTTAATCTTTCTTAACTCTATTTATTATTTAGAGCTTCTATCTCTTATAACAGCTTCTATCTTTTTTGCAATTTTTGTTGTCTTGCTTTTAGAGATTCATCGCAGTGTTTGCTCCATCTAATGGCCTTTTCTCTACTTTTGATAATCGATTCCTAATTTTCTTCTTCCAGTAACTTTACTTGTCTCTCCAAAAATTCGTTTTCTATTTAAGTTTATCGATTCCAAAATAATTGAGTCATCTCTTTTCTCCTTTGCTTCATCGTTGTAGTCCACTGCTCCCACTCCTAAGTAAATTTTGGATCGAACTTTTTCATTTTGTATTTGCCCCCGAAAAAGCGAACAAATTTTTTCATTTTTATAATGTTTTACGCATAAAATAAGTATATTCGAATTTTACATATAATTCCATTTGGTGTTATCATTGCCCTCACTATTTGGCTTTACATGACTTTGTGATATGGAGCTTTGGTTTTATACACTGCTTCTGAGCAACTACTCATTTTATTGCCCTTTAACATTTTCTTCTTGCTTTATATGACAAGTTATTTGCAAGTAGTATGTACAGACCCTGGTTCGATTCCTGAAAATTATGAATAAATATCTCCTTAAGATTTTGAACAAAATTAAGAAGGACTTTACTGTCATAAATGCTTAAGAAATAGACCTCCAAGAACACATCACTGTGCTATTTGCAACAAGTGTATTTTGAGGATGGATCATCATTGTCCGTGAACTGTAAACTGCATAGGATAAAGAAACCACAAATTCTTTATTTTGTTTCTATTTTATGGATTCTGCTGTTGCCTATATATATCATTAACATGTGCATTTACCTCATTTAAAGGAACTGGATTTAACAAGAGTCTTTACAACTTGATGGGAATAGTTGGAGGTATAAGTGTATCAGCAAGTTCAATTAGTCTTTGCTTTTTTCATGTATATTTACTTATGTTCAATAAATCCACAATTGAATTTGAAGATAGAATTTCAGTAAGTTTTTAAAATAGTAAAAATATAACAAAGGACATCTTCCAAACTTAGAAATGATTTTGGGAAAAAATAAACTCACTTGGTTTTTACCTGTGTAGCCTTCGGATGCGCATGATGGTATTAATTATTTCACATAACTGATATCATAAAAGATTTAATTAACAATTCCTCAAATTTATTTATAAATCTTGCTTCTTTATTTATATCAAAGCTTCCATTAACTTATGTATAATTCTATTCTAAGAACGCTATAAAATACAATCTCTTTATTAGATTGAAATTATTATACTAATAAAACGGAATACTTAGTTTTAGCTTTATTGGCATTTTATTATTATAAAGAAGGATTTAATCTTATTGTTTTGACTGCTTTAAATATAAAAAAATCAATAAGAAAACTATTTTAATTATCGAATTAAGATTTTTTGCCTCCTTTTTCGAACTGATTAATGAGGTCTGATACTTTACTATTTCTCTTCATTACTTTCTTCCAGACACTTCCTTGTTGCTACCAAATTTCTTACTTTCCCTTTTATTAGGATGATTATTTTTGGTTTTCTTTTACTTATTCTGAATTCTAATTTAAATTTAAATTTTTTACTTGTTTTGTCTCTTCTTCAGTTTAAGGTTCTGATAAAGACTTAGTTTCCGATGTTGTTTCATTTTTTCCAAAAGAATTTTATTCCTTTTATTAAACATTTGGAAACTTTTAAGTTTCTTGGTTCTAAGTCTATTCTTTACTCTAAAATATCTCCTTAATTTAGCTTACATTTTTCCTTTCTTATTAGTCTTCAACGTTTTCTACAATTTATCCTTGTTGAGCTTATTATTCGCTAGCTTAATAATTTTCCACTTCATTCTTTACTTCAGTTTTAGGCTATTCCTAAGTCAAAGTACTTTCTTCTTTTTTAACTTCCTTCCACATTAATTTAATCTCTTATTTTACTTCATCCTCACTTAAACTGTCTTCTTCATTTGATGTTTTTCTATTTGCAGAATAATTTTTTATAATATTACTACTCTTTTAAGCAAAATTATCGAAACTTTATGAGCTAACTTCCTGCAAGTGCTTGAGCATATCTTACTATATTTGCTTCTTATCTTGTTCAAAAGGAGATGTCTTCTATTTTTCCGGCTGTACACTAACTTCTTTTTCTATTGATTAAGTTTGTGTTTAATCCTAACTCTAATTTTAATTTTCTTATGGATTAAAGCTCTATTTTACTTTAGTAGGATTCTCCGAATTTTACTACGGAATACTTGGAGCCATTGTTTTGGATTTCTTTAAACTTAAATCTTGTTATGCTTCTTCTTTTTTCTATTAAGTCATCTCTTCATATTTTTGAGCAAGTTGTTGTACTTTATTTGCAGGCTTGGATTTCTGCGGTTCCCACATCATTTTAAGCTCTGAAACACTTTTCCTTTTTTAGTCTTCCATTTTATAAAGTAAATTTTCCTTAAAAAATTATTTTAATTTTTTGAAGCTAAAATAAATTAAATAATATGAATGACTGATATCTTACCTCATAGTAGTATGGAACTATATATAAGTAAAGAAGCATGCAATAATGAAGTTATGCAATTAAAATATTTAATTAAAGCATTAATCTATAATAAAATGTTCTAGTTTCTTCATTTAACTATTGAATTCATAAGTAAAGCCCAATCTCCTTAACTTAAATTGTAGCTGAAAAGGTCAAATTATAAATCATACATATAAACAATCCCATTGTTAAAGGATGGAAAGAAATAGCAGCAATTGTTGATAGGTGAATCCGAATAACTTGCACAAATACAGCTTTTGTAATCATATATGTAACTCCCACGTAAATTATAGGCAAATAAAAATACATCCTCTCTGATATTAGTTGGGTATATTCATGATCCTTCAAATGGAAGAGTTCCAAATTTCGTCCAATTATTTTATTTTAAATTATATTAAAATATTTGATTCATTTTTACCTTAGAAAAACCTCCATAAGTATATATATTCTATTAATATGTTGTAAGTCCATGAGAATGAAGTTTTTAAATTGGTAAGTTGTTCAGTTTGGTAAATTTTTTATCTGTAGTGTTGAATTTTTCGCAATCTAATGCATTTTACAATCCACCTATGATATAAATATCTTAATTTCTTTTGCAAAGACGATGAAATTATCTCTATTATATCATTTTGAATGAATTAAGTTAATTTTCACTCACAATATGGAAATCACTAATATTAAAATAATTACTTTTAGTTGGCTTTATTGCTTTTATCAGATGGCATTCCTCCTGAGACAATTTAATAATTTTAGTCTAAAGTAATACTAAAAATGCTTTCGCATTCTTTCATTTGCAAAGGACTCTAAGCTAATTTTAGATTTTAAGTTTTAAAATTAAATGTTAAAATCTTACCCTTTCGTCTTACAAAAATACAATATGGGTTATTATAACAAAAATTAGGGAAAAGTTCGTATTTAAGCAAAAGCATTCCTGTCCTTGAAAAGAGCTAAGCCGCTTCAGTATTTTTAGTTTTCTTTAGGAATTTTTTAATAAAAATCAAAGCTACTAGCATTTCTTATTTTGTTTGCTTAAGTATTTTGCTTTCTTCATTTACTTTATTTTCTTTATTTCCCATCTTGAATTATTGAAAACTAAAATTGAGATTTGCTAATTATCCCCTTAGTAAGGTTTAAATAGAACAATTTAAGAATGAAATTATAAATGTAATAAGCGTTTACTTGTATAATATTCCTATATTTTATGAGTATTTAAAAGGAAAATAAGACTAAAATAAAGCTTTAATTAATACTCTCTTATATTCTATTTTTATTTCTAAGTTATAATATTCTTAAGAAGAGTGTTCTTTACTTCACATTTTACAAAAGAGTATTATTATAAAGCAGCTTAGATATAAACTTTTTGATTCTAGAAGAACTAACAGTAAATATTCTTTAGAGCAATTCTTAAAAATAGCTAAGCATATCCTTAATTGATATTGCTATATATTTTACTAATAGCTTTATGACTTTGAAGTTCATAATTAAACTTTCTAGAGGTAGATTGAGAATGTATAATCTAATTACAATCTATAAGAGGATTAACTAGTTAAGTATGTTTAGATACCTTATTTACTAATCCTTTTGAAATTATAAAATTAAAATATTTTTAACAAAATCTTATTAATTTAAGCAACATCTATTTAAAGCATAACTAACTTCAAATTTTATAAATAAATTACTATGAGTAACTTTTATTCTAACTACTTACATAATATATTAAATAAAATTATTAAGAAACTATAAACCCTTTTTTCAATCTTGCCTTTAGCCACTATGTAAAATTATAAGCAACAAATTATAAAACAACTAATGCAATAACATTATGCTTAAATCCTTAAGTAGTCAAAAAGCATAGAAAGGAAGTTATTTCTTAATAGCCTGACTACTTATTCAATATTTATATATTTAAGTATTAGTTATGTGTTATTAGTTCGATAGTCTAGTTGATAATACCTAAATAGTACTTTATCAAATTTACATTTTAGCTATCCAATAACTTTTAAATATTTAAACCAAGTGATTAGATATTCTACTGTAGAGCATATTAAATGTATAGACAGTTTGGTAAAGGCCTTTATTTTTAAAAAAGACAATATAAATTAAAATTATAAGCAAACTCTTAAAGTTTTCTCACTCTTCACTTCTAATTTCAGATCTAAGCATCGTAGATTTACTCATAATGTCATCAGAATCTTGGGAATCTCTATACTTAAATTGCTTTAAGCTTTCCTTGTTTTTTCTTCGATTGTAAATTGATCCCTTTCTAATATCAAGCCATTGCTCCTACTCTTTCTTAATAGAAAGGCTTTAGGACTGATTAACTTTCTCTTAATTAGGCTTAGAAGGCATGCTATCAAAAATATAATCGCTCCTCTAGGAGCGACAACACAAGGCTAGAATTCCCATCTTTATTGATAATGGATTTTTTAATGTAATTTATTGAAGTTTAACTTTTGTAAATTTACAGTCATTTATTTCCTTTTTCTTTACTTTCAACAGCCCTCATCTAAATACATCTTAACATCAATTTCATCAAAAATTCGCAAAAACATAATTGCCCTTAAAATTATGTTGAAAGACTGGAGATAAGATTTAATTAAGTTTAAAGATTTATTAGATGCTAACATTATCGTTTAAATAAAAAGCCATATTATAATAATGATATAGATAAGGGAATTATGCATAGGATAAATTAAAGCAAGCAATAAAGAGTTTAATGTAAAGAGATAATTATAAACTTAAAAGTACAAATGCTATACTTTTATCTAATGTACTTAAATCCCCTTTTCACAATATATTTATTTCATTTTATCGTTTATAACTTATTTAGACTTACGATATGATTATATCAATTATCTGTTGTGCTTAAATATATCTTTTTCCTTTTTTAAGCAGATTAAATTAGCTCGGCCATATTAAGTTCTTTATTTATGAGAAGATTTTAATAAAATAAGTATTAGCATCACCTTTAGTAGCAATGAAGTTGCATTATAATTTTTACTGGAATTGTTTAATTATTAAAATAGTAAAGTATTATGATTCTTAATAGATCCTTAAGATGACAAATGAGTATTAGATATATAATACTACTCTTAATTTCATTAATTATCTAAATATTATTTAGAAAGATTATTATTATCTATACTTATTTTACTTTTCAATTTTAATCCTTTGCTTTATTATCTCTTGACTTAGTTACGACTAACTAAGCCATTTAGATATTAATTTGATATATTTATCTTGTAAAAATAGCACTTTCTCCTTCTTGATACCTTAAGAATAAATTTAATTTAACTTAGGTATTTTTATCATGGCTATTTTCATACATTTGATTACTAGATATATTTTCTCTTCATTCATACTAGCATCTATAAATTTAAGCTTGAATAGCTAAGAATGAATTATAAATTTAAATTTCTTATATTTCTAACTAAATTTTAAATAGTTTGTCTAAGAAAGAAATAATTTGATATTCTGTTTGAATTTCTCTTTAAATTTATATTATAAATGATTGTTCCTTCGAAATAAAGGCTTATCGTTTCTACTTATTTAAACTAATGCTAATATTGTAATTTTGTTCCTAACTTTTGAAAGAAATTAATTTAAAAGCATTTAGTTAAAAGTTGATAATAGATAAAGTAAGCAATTGCTAGTTCTATTTTAGATACCTTAAATCTTTTTAATTTAAACTAAGACAAAAAATGTATAAATAGCTTATATAGGGGAATGATGTTAAGTCTCTAATTTTAAATAGAAATAAATATTTGGTAACTATCTAAGGCTATCTTTTGGATAATTCTAAGCAAAAAATGAAATGAGGTTCTAGTATTTATTATTATTTAAAAATCTGAAGGAATCTATAGAAAATGCTAGTAAGTTTCTAGTCCAATATCTAAATAAGCTATATTTAAGGATATAGATAAAATATATACCAGTTTAATAATATCTTAATAATAGGCTTTAATTGTTTCTATTCTCCTTTAATATTACTTTACTCATTTATGTTTATGTCTTAAAGGTAACTTTGGAATAAAATAAGATAAAATTAACCCTTATTGATTAGCATTAATAGATAAAAGGTGTTATTTTATGATACTTTCTATTTATGATTCTATGATTAGATTTTAGATTTAATTTTAGTTAGTAAATAACCATATAATAAGGTAGAATATCAATAATGCTTTTGTATACCTTAATATAGTTAAAAATAGAGTCTGCTTTCCATTGCTTCAAACTTTGTTAGAATTTAGACAATTTAAAACTTCTTTTTAACAAGTTTAAATACTTTTATTAATTTAGAATCTAAAGTTTCTCTAAGTAATTTATTAGACTTCTTCAAATTTAAGGGATAGAGGCAATTATCAAGCTATGCTTATACAATATATTATAATAATTCCTTTAAAGGATAAATAAATAGCCCTAAGATATAAAATAAATAACCATATTAATGAATTAGTTGCTATTAAATGATTATAGCAATATAGTAAGTAATCCTATTTTACACTAAGCGAATCTTAATTTACTAAGCTATTTAATTATCCAGTTTTAGGCAAATTAGTGCTATTTGTACTTAATACTAATATGCTTTTTAATTAAGCCAAGCATCAGACTTTAAGTTGGTTATTATATTAATTTTTAAGTTTATTTATTATATTTATCTTAATTATTAGAGATATAGCATATTTCAGCTTTACTTAATACTATTTCCTTATTTTTAGCAAGGTTTAACTTTAATTAAAAGACTTATTTAAACTTATAAGAGATCCTTAGTGAGTGGTCTTATAATATTAAGACATGATTTTCATTGATAATGCTAGTAAAAAATGATGAAAGTATATTAAGTGAAAGGAATGAGGATAAATAATAATATAATTATATTTATTTCAGCAAGTCACATATTAAATTTTATATCTGGACACTTGAATTTAGGAGTCTCGTTTATTATAATACCCTTTGGTGAACTTATTTTATCAATTTTTGCTTGGACTGACTGTAAGTTGCTATCATTTGACTATTTTTTGTCTTCTAGGTCTTAATTTTCTTCCTCTTCGTTTTGATCTTCTTCATTTAATTTAATTTTTGTTTATTTAGCCAATCCATTTAGCATTTCAGATATGAGTAAGCCAGGAAAAGTGGGAGTACCGAAATTAGCTTGAGGTGCTACGTTTTCTTTAATATTATCTATTTCAAGTTCAGAAAGTCTAGATTTTCAAGCTAGCGTTTAAACTGAATTTACAGTAGAGGCAGTCTATTTACTAAAAGAATTGAACTTCTAACATATTTACTCTAAATCCTGCTTTTTCAACAAAATAGAGAAGATTGCAGTAATCAGTAAAAAAATTCCAGTTAGCAAAACATTATAGTCATTAAAGAAGCCAAAGTTGGAAACTAAAACGTAATACACTATGATAGCTATTTAAGTGACTATCTGATTAAAGCAGTAAATCTTAATCACCTGAAATATATTGAATATGTCTAAGGTTAAGATTAGATAGTTTGTTAAAGAGTAAAAAATACTTATCAGTGAAATTGAAAGAAAAACTAAGGTAAAAATAAATTCCCCATAACCCTGCTGGTTACTAAAATTTCTCATAAGGAAATAAGAAATTTGAAATATTGAGGTAAGTAGAATTCCAAAGGAAGTACTTTGTTTCCATTCAAACTTTTTTAAGGATAAAAAAGCAAAAATTATTCCAATAAGGATAAACAAGGAAGCCAGAAATCCTGTTAAAGGTTCTGACTTTACTGCGATAACAAATTATTAAGTAAGTACTATCATATTCAGTTCTATAAAGATTCAGGTAAATAACTAAACGATAAGGAATTTAAGTATTGAACCTTAGTTTATCAGGATGTTGAAAGCTTATAAAGAAGTCTTATTTTAAATAGCTTGATCTAAGTTTATTGGATGATTTCATTTTTCGCTTTACTTAGGTTATAATGAAATATCTGAAGATTGCTACTGACCTAGGATTTCCTTGGAAGTGTTAAGATATCCATCTTTAAAATTCTCTCCTTTTAATTTTTTAATCTTAAACCTACCTTTATTAATCTCAGCCATTAAATTTAAAACTACCTTCGCTTGGTCAAAGTCATTTAAAACATAAGCTAGGAAATTAGGAGACTCAAGAGTGATCTTAAAAAGTAAAAAGCAGTTACTAAAGCAAATGCAGAAATTTATAAGGAACAAAATTCTTCACTAATATATGGCTAAATGTACTATAGTACTTAGAAAAGCTCCAGCACTTCAAGATCCTATAAGAAGCACTATATACTTTGGTATATATGATGATGTACTATTTATTTCAACGGCATTTTTAATTGGAAAATTTTCATAAAGATAAACTCAGCTTACAAATATTGCTCCTCCAAAACCAAAAGCTGAAATTGCAATTCCAACCATCATAAAAAGCATATTTGGGGCTCCTGCAATAACTAAGTTTCCAATCATAAATATTAGATACATTACTTTTATATTTTTCCTTCTACCTAACTTATCTGCTGTTATTGCTGCTATAATGCTTCCTATCAACAAAAATGTAAACAATAGGAAAAAGCACAAATCTTAAGTTTTGAAATCTCCACACACTAAATCTCTATATAAGCAATTACCATTCTAAAATAACGTTGGAAGATTTTTAGTCTGAATAAGTTTGACATTATTCATGAATACAGTATTCCTCAATAGTACAATTAGAATAAGTGCTGAAATTGTGAGAAGGCATTTAAATGACGTACGAGTATGACATAATGAAATATGACAAAGTGATATGAATAATGAGAATTGTTATAAATAAACACTTCTAATACTTTCCTGTTCCTCATACTCTGCTTAAACTTTAGTCTACTGTAATAATTGTATTTATTTCTTCCATCTTTTTATTTCTTTCTGCATGAACTTTTTATTTAGAAAATATTCATTTCTTCTACTTTAGTTTTAATTAAGCTTTATCATTATTTTCTACTCTATCCATATCTAATTTTTTAGCAATCCTTCTACAAGTATAAGTTATATATCCTTTGCTCTAGTTTATTGTAAAGCTTTTAGAAGAAAGACTGATTATAGATTGTATGCAGATTTAGAAAAGAATAAAAAAGATAAAGAATATAAAGTAAATAAATTCATATAGTCTATATAAGTGTATCTTTAAAAATAAATAATTTAAATCTTCAGCACCAGTAGTTTATAGCTATCATATAGGAGATATAGAATCTTTAAATTTAATTAAAAATTATGAAATTTTTTATCAAATAAGCTAAAATAATTTAGTCTAGCTATCTATTTCTATTATTAAATGATCAAGTAATTAATCATCTTTTATTTGTCTCGGGCATAAATTATGAAATTTTAACATTATTAAAGTTGTTTTTAATACAATTCTAAAGACTGTGAGTTTTAAATTTAAGATTAGCTATGAATTTAAAAGATTATTTATAAAGAATTAGCTTTAGATTATAAAAAGTGAAAGATACAATTTTATTTGTGTTCAAACTGTCTCAAAGTTATCAATTAAAATTTTCCTTTTGAGCTTAGCCTTTATTAAATAATTACTTTCTTAATTGTTGGACATAATTTCATGTGTATAAATAAATTACCATATAGTATTATAAAATTAAAACTCTCTAAGGCCTTTAGCTTCATTAAATTACAATTTTTTAGTATTCAATTTAAATAATAAAAATTTAAAGTTAATACAGTCAACAATTTTAATATTCCTCCTAAATTTTATTTTCTTTTTCTTATTTTTCATATTTTTCATATTTAGAATAGAAGTTTATGAATAGATTTCTTTATTTACTATTTGTCTGAATTTTACAATTGAACAAACTTTTAAATTTAATTAATTAGTATAAAATGTAAATTCCTTTTTTAATTATGAATCAAATTATCTATAACTGCTGCTCTTAAAACTTTTCATTTTATTATGTTGCTATAATTAATCTTGCTTTAATAATAGAGTATTATACTTTTTATCTAAAATTTCTGATTCTACTCCAATCTCATAAATAATAAATATGAGATAGAAAATAGATTACTAGTTTCTCAATTTCCTTTCAGTCAATTTATTTATTAGTTCTATTTATTAGCCAAATAAATTTTTGTTATAGAATAGAATATAAAGTTGAAGAAAATTACTTTGAGTAAAGGATTATATTATAATTAAATGAGTGCTAAATTTACATTTTAAATAATAGCTAAATAATTATTTTAATAATATCTATAGCTACTTAATAAGGATAGACATTACTCATTTTTTTAATATATGCAAGTGTTAGTGTATAGAAAGTTATTATAAAGCAAATTATATTTATGATATATTAGATAGCATAATTATTAATAAACACTAGTTAGATTTAAATAAATTTCTGAGCTAAACTATATATAACACATTTTGTATTTAAAAAGTTTATTTGATATTTTAAATGAATTATAACGATGAAATATTTTAACTTTAACTTAATAGTCTTTATTTACGCATAATCAATTATTAAATCTATTTTATTTTAGATTTTAATCTTCTTTAATTTTTATTTTTGGAGTATTTGATAATTTATTAGCATTAAGCATGAACCTGCATGTTTAATCTAAATGTAATAATTTGCATAGCTTCATTAAAAGAGAAGCATCTTTAGTATTTCATTATTAACTAGGTATTTTATTGTTATAATCTATTTCAATTACTTTTTATCTATATTGTTAAGTTAATATTTTCTATTTAGTTTATATTTCCTTAGATTTTTATAAACTACCATTCTATCTACTTTTTAAAAACTTTTATGCTTCCTAGTACTAAAAATAATTTAAACTTATCTAACGAACAACTTAATTGAATTGAAGCAAAACTAAATTAAAATTGTAAATTAAGTAATTATAAGCATACTAAATAGTTATAAAAAGCTAGGAATATAAAATAAATAACTTCTTTAAATAAAAGCAATCACAAAATAAAACTACCTATTAAAGTTGCCTTTTTATATTATATTTGAACATTTTTTGGAAATTTATTAAGTTTCTTAAAATTTAAATTTAGAAGAAATTCTTAAAAACTAGATCTTAATATCTAATAAAGTAATTGTTTTACTCTAAATAAATTAACAGAACAAAATAGTAACAATAGCAAATTATAAATGGATATTATTAGTAGTGATATAATAGAATATGCTTATTTCTTTATAGATCTAATATTACTTTATATAATTATTTACTATTTAATATCTTAAGTTCATATAATAATATCGATAGTTACATAAAGTGCTTAGAACTATCTTCAAAATAACAATTTATAAGCTAATTAAAATTTTTTTGCTAATAGTTTTTTAAGGTATAAATTAAATAATAGCATAAGAAAGCATAAAATTAGCTTATAGATAATACATAAAATATGTTTTTAAAAGTTTCTCAAGCCTAAATAGCATCAGTTTGTTGTAATAAAGGCTTCTTATTGGACTTGTTTTTTCTAAATTTTTCGTATTCTTCTTTTATTTTTTCCTTCTAAGAGGCGCCACAAACTACACATATTATAATGCAAACAACTACTCCTGCAATTACCCATCCTATAATTGAGACTTATTAAAGTTCTTCAAGATCATCATGTAGCTTTATCAAAGAATCATAATCACTAAAAGTTTGTAAGCATGGCAAATCATCGTCTTCATCTAAAGCTTAAGTAATATGAGCATATAAAATTTGCAAAAAGTCTTCACAAGTATTACGCTCCCAATTTTTATCGACATCTTTATCTTAGCAAACGTGCTTCCAGAAATATCTATATTCATCATCATAGACACTTGTTGTACATCTACCTTTTGTGTTTTTAGAATTAGGTACACATTCACAATGCTAACTTGAGCATTATTTATCATAATCACATTCTTCCCATTCACGTAATCCAATTTGAGAGTGAGAATGATTTTTAAGGTATTGATCATAAGTACATTAATAATCAGTTAAATTTTTTAGCGTGACTTTTCCTTAATCGTCAGTTACATTTGCTTCATATAATCTTGATGTACAGAAGTCTTAACATCTTGCTTGATTCTACCAATCCCTGTTCTTACATAAAGTATCTGAAAGACTTTAGAAATAATTTGTAGCATTTAAAGGATATCCTTATTTATCTTTCTTCAAACTTTACTCTCCTGTCTCAAAGTAATTTAAAATGTAGCATGATGATTCGTTTTTTGCTATATTTGCAGCGTGAATTGATTTATCACTTTCATTATGTTTATAGCACCAATCTTTTGGCATATCACTGTCACATTTCCATAAAGGGCAAGTTTTTTTGGGCTATTCAAAAGTTTGATTTTATACTGCCGTATTGGCTGAAGATGTTTCATTGCTTGGTTTTTTTGTGTTTTATTCAGTTTTTTAATCAGTTTGCTATGTTACATTTTAAGAAGCTGTTTCGTTTGCAGTTTATGTTACATTTTAAGAAACAGTTCCGTTTGCAGTTTATGTTACATTTTAAGAAACAGTTCCATTTTCAGTTTATGTTACATTTTAAGAAACCGTTTCATTAGAAGTTTAAGTTGGATTCTAAACGTTTGTTCCATTAGTAGAACTTGTTTCATTTTATCCAGTTTAAGCATAAGCTTAATGTATAAAAATGTTTGCAAGGAAAGCAAGGCAGATAAGTCCAGATTTCATTTCTATTTATATCATTCCTCTTCTGCATCCCTTTTAAACCAGTTTGAATTTGAAATTTCTTAGTCAAGAAGTATAAAAATTCTTTTAAGTTTGAATATTCAAAATTAAAAATTAGAATATTTAAAATAAACAGTCAATGCTAAGAATTTTAAAATAAATATAACTAATTAGCTATAAATAAGAAAACTTAATTATAGCCTTATTTACTTTAATTAATCCCTTTTATGATTATTTTATCTTATAGCTTCTTCTTTTATTTATCATTCTACTTAAAGAAATTCTTTTATTAGTTATATTTAAAAATCTTTATAGCCAAATAGCTGATTATTTATAGAGATATCTGATTTTTTAATTTTTCTTAATTAAAATTATTTTATGAAAGATCATATTGAAGTATAAGTATTATATTTATTGCATAGTCTTAATGAACTTACTCACAGTATGCTCTCAATATAATTTTAAATATATCTACTATCATTTGCCAATACTCTTCCTAGTTTCTTAAATAAAGATTATGAATTTTAGTTTATTCTAACTTAGAGTTTCTGATTAAAGATGAATAACCTAGCATTAGTTAATTAAATAGTTATATCTTAAAATATTAGAAGAAAAATTCCCAATAGAACTCCCTTAATTAATAGAATATTAGATATAGAATATTTATTACTTATATTTAAAGTTTAGGATATATATATCTACCTTTTATTTCTGCTTTTCTTAGAAGATTGCTGGATATATGCTTTTGAAGATTATATAATACCTATTTAATGCTATAAATGTAAAATATTAGCTTTTATAACTTATTGCCTTTATACTACTATTTTATGCAATATTTACCTCTAGTTTCTCATTAAAGAATTTATAAGTGAGATTATAGTCTAAATATGGAATATTACTTATCATTGGTTAATAAATAGACCATATTATTGGATCATACTAGCTTTATTGAATATAGACTTATGAAAAATCAGATTTAAAGCTTATTTTTGTACTATGAGTCTAAAAGTTTTATATAAAGGTAGAAGTGAGAGCGAAAGTATGAACAATATAATTGATTGTTTTGCTTATTAATTAAATTTATTATTAAATGGAAGGAGAAAACCCTAAAAAAAGAAGAAGAACTAATGAAGAATTAGAAGATGAGCTAGCATAATAATGTCCAAGCAATTATAGATCTCCAATTGCAACTCCAATGGCAGGAAAATCTCTAACTAAAGCAATTATAAAACTAGCAAGCAAAATGGCACCTCATTAGCAAGTTATGCGAGGAGTTAAAGAAGTAATGAAATCTATCAGACACGATGCCTAAGGAATTATTATTTTAGCAGGAGATGTTAGTCCTGTAGAAATTATTGCTCATATTCCTATAGTTTGTGAGGATAAAAGCATTCCATATGTTTACGTTGCAGACAGAAAAAAACTTGGTGCAGCCACATTAAGTGGAAATGATACAACAGTTATAATGATATTAAAACCGAGCAAAAAGACTGAAATGAAACAATTCTATGAAGATTTTAAAGAAATTTCGAAACAAATAAAAGAAATTAATCCCTACATTTGAGAGCATGAAGCTATTCTGATTTTTCTTTAAACTTATTTAATTTGAGCTTAACATCTAAAGCATTATCCTTATCAAATACAGTTATCTTTTAAAATAAATATATTAAAGATTAATTTAAAATCATAGAGCTTATAATTATCTTCTAGATATCTTATGAAAGAATTACAACTTTATATCAAAATAGTTTCTTTTATTCTTCAATAATTATTATAAAAATAAGAGTAATTCAACAGAAAAGTATTCATCTGAATGAGTTATATTTACAACACGCTATTAATTCAAACTAAATACCGCAAAATTACCCTAATTTAGCTGGTATTGGAAATGAAAAAATATTTGAATATAGATTATTAAATAATTTAAAGTATGTCTTATCTTAATTCTTCTATACTTAAATAAATTTAGACTAATGCTTATTTTCTATTATAATTGAGGTAATTGCTTTAAGCCTTCAATTTTACTAAAATATGCCTATTGTTGTATCTGTATCTAGTAAATTATCACTACAAATTTATTTGAGAACAAACTAGTTCTGATAAATAGTTAGCTTGCATAAATTAGCCAAAATGTATGATTTTTCATTCTAAAATCTGATATTTTTAGAGCTGTATAAGACAGACAAAGAGTATTATAGCTAATAAGGAATAGAGATATTTTAGCTTTCCAAATATTAATTATATTATAACCTTGCAAAATAAAACCTTAACTCTATAGCATTAAGGATAAAGTTAATTAGTAAGAAGAAAGAAAAGAAAAAAAATACCTAGATATTTAGCAGAAAAAGCCAGCTATATTATTAGTAAATATAAGTAAGAGATAATCTAAAAATGGAGTTACAGTTTTATGAATTGCGTTAAAAACATAATTAAAAACTGTTTTAAGTTTAAAATTACTTGCTAAGTAGAATTTATTAATTTAAGTTTCCACTTTTCCATCTTCTAAATTCAAATTTCAGTTACGTATTTTATTTAAGGAATCAAAATTAAATATTTTATAATTTATTAAATGGGTTGCGGAACTAGTTCTTAGCCTGATGTTTAATAATCTTAGAAGTAGACGTAAGTGGAATAGAAGTAGAAGTAGAACGAGTAGAAGCCTGCTGCCTCAAACCTAACAACTGAAGGAGATACATTTTAAGCTGGAGATGATGAAGAATTATTATAAGAAGCAGATCGTAAATATTAAAGAAAGGAAAATAAACCTGAATCTAATTAGGAGGCATTTGGTATCTTTGAAGAAGAATTAGTTGGTTCTGGAGATTAGGCATTGGCAGTTAAACCTTTTGTGGGTGCAATTGTGGCACCTTCCAATCCTCCATAAATGAAAAATGCTTTACCAAATTTGAACTTACAATTAGATTACGTTTATGGATATAGATCCTTTGATTCTAGATAAAATTTATTCTATACTTCAGATTAAAATTGCATTGTATATATGACTGCAGCTATTGGAGTTGTGATGAATCTTTAGAATAATACTTAGAAATTCTTTGGAGCTGGATATAAAGAAAATGCTAATGGACATAATGATGATATAACTGCTTTGGCTATCGATAGCAAAAGATAATTAGTAGCTACTGGAGAAGTAGGAAAAAATCCCAAAATATGTGTTTGGAAAGCAAATGATCCAGAAGCTAAGCCTCTAGCTGATTTTAGGTAAGGAAGAGATAGTAGAGCAGTTACTGCTCTTTCATTTAGTAGTGATGGAAAATTATTAGCTTCAGCTGCTTTGGATAATGATCATACTGTTAGAGTTTTTAACTGGGAAACTGGTGCTAAAATAGCTGAAGATAAAGGAGGTCCTGACAAGATTTTAGATTTAGCTTGGCATCCAACAGAGAATACTTTTATGACAGTTGGAATAAAACATGCTTATGTATGGAAAGTAGGTGCCAATGGCTTTTAAGGAAAAAATAGAGGTATCTTTGGAAAAGTAGCTCCATAGTCTAACATGACTTCAATTAATTATACAAGTAATGGCAATGCAATTTGTGGTGGAACTACCGGCCATGTTTATCTTTTTACTGGTAATTAACTCTCAAAAGCTGTTAAATTGCATAATAAAGCAGTTCATACAGTTAGAGTAGTTAATGACGTAGTTTATTCTGGTGGAGGTGACAATTTAATTGTAATAAGTGGAGCTGATTTGACAAAAAAATCTGAAATAAAGGTTACTTCTACTCCAAGAAGCATCGATGTAAATTAAAGTGGAGATGTTTTAGTTGGTTTAAGAGATGGTTCAATAAACGTTATAAAATAGAATCAAACTACTAATTATATGAAGAGTCACAGTGATGGTGAGGTCTGGGGTTTAGACTTTGGACAAGCTCCTAATACGTTCGTTACAACTGGAGATGACAATAAAATTTTAGTATGGGATTCATAAACAAGAAAATGTATTGGCTAAGGTATTGTTAATGCAAATCCAGGGCCAAAAAGAAGAGCAGGCATAGGAGCAAGTACTCTTAGTCCTTTACCTCCAAACTAACAAGCTAGAGCTGTTGCCGTTCATCCACAAAAAGGTCACGTTGCAGTTGGAATAAATGATGGTTCTTGGAAAGTTTTTGCTGGAATTAATGACCTTACCTAGGAAATAGCTTCAGGAAAATAACCGTAAGAGTGGTCTTAAGTAATGAAATATTCTCCTGACGGAAAATACCTAGCAATTGGGTCTCATGATAATAACATTTATCTATTTGATGCAGATGGTAACTACTCTTTATCGAAAACTTTGAAAGCACATAATTCATTTATAGAAACTTTTGACTTTAGTGCTGACGGAAAGTATATCAAATCAACATGTGGAGCTTATGAACTTCTTTTCTTTGATGTTGCTAATGGATAATAAATAAAAAGTGGAGCTTCAAATACCAAAGATACTCAATGGTAGACATATAGTACGAAATTTGGTTGGCATGTTTAAGGAATATTCTAAGGGGTTATAGATTTTACTCATGTAAATACTGTATCTAGAAGTTACGATTATTAGTTTTTAGCTATAGGAAACGACTGGGGTTTTGTTACTCTTTTTGGATTCCCTAATGGAGATGGAGCCAAGGGAAAAGCTTTTAAGTAATATTTATTAATTTTAGAGCCCATTCTGAACATGTAACAAATGTAAAATGGTCTAAAGATGACAAGTATATAATTTCGACAGGTGGCTACGATAATACTATTATGTAGTGGAAAAGAGCTTGATGAAGCAACATTTTTATACCATTCTTATTATAAATTTAAATATATCATGTCTTTTAAATATCTTAATTTATGGTAATTTCCTCTAATGCTTTAAACTATTTTGTTCAAATTATTCTTACTTTCGTTTTGCTAAATACATAGGGCTAGATTGAAAATTACAATAGTAAACATTTTAACACAGATAAAGCATTCCGTCTTTATTTACTTGATCTTATGAAATAAAAAAAAATTTAATTTCTAAAGAAATAGAAGGCTTCAATGCTTCTATTAGCGATTACCGTAAATAATGGATGATTTCAAATAAGCGAATTAGAAAACTAAATAATTAATTAGCATTTATAAAATATTCTATCTTTCTTAATACTAATAATAAACTCTCGCTATAAGCTGAAAGCTTTAGCACAGAA